>JZKD02S1753160.1:17445-36232 GCA_000966675.3 Picea glauca
TCAGCGTGCATTCCTTCCACCATTTGGAAGTCACATGTCATTCCAAAAGAACTTAGGGTAAAAACATAATATTCACATGTCTTTCAGAATAATATTAAAATATTATTCCCCAAGGCTTAATCCCCTAGGCTTAGCACTTATCCCCTTTTCCCACTTTCCAGCCCCTAATTCCTTGCCCACTCTATGGAAGCTCAGTCCCCCATCACTCATTCATTGTGGTTAGTCTGCACGCGACAATGTGTATATTTTATTAATGTGTTGCATACATACAGGTACAAAATCAGGCCCTTGGCCTCCAACCCTTAGGCTCTCTGGCCTAACAATCACATAAGCCCATTGGATTATACAAACTTGGCTCACTAGCGTATAACACATATTTACAATTCATTTCATACATCATACTTACAAAGGGCTCAATCTTGGGGACACTACAATACCCCTCCCCTTATTTCTGCACTGTCTTCAGTGCAACCTTACACTGTCTCTGCAAGCTTTTCAAAATTTTCAAAAATATGCGGGTACTCTGCCCGCATAGCATCTGCATGCTCCCATGTCACGTCCTCAGGACCGTACCAGGTCCACTGGACCTTTACAAGATCTATAGCTCGATTCCGGAGTTGTTTTCTTTTCCTGTCCAATATGCGTACATGATGCACTTGCAGGACACCTTCTGGTTCCACCTGAATCACATTCCATTCGATGAAATGATTAGCATTAGGTATATATTTCTTAAGAAGTGAAACATGAAACACATTATGTATAGTCATAGATGCAGGTAATGCAAGCATGTATGCAACTGGCCCAATCCTTTCCAGGATTTCAAATGGCCCACAAAATCTTGCTGCCAACTTGGCGCAACTTCCCAACCTCAGGGAACTCCTGTTAGTTCTCACTTTCAGGAAAACATGGTCACCCAATTTGAATTCTCTGTGGGTTTTGTTACTGTCAGCGTAACTTTTCTGCCTGTCCTCGACAACTTTTAGATTCTGTTTAATTCTTATCATTTGGTCTTCCATCTCTTTGAGCAGCTCAGGCCCAACTACTGCTCTATCAACTGGATTATCCCAGCTCACTGGAGTGTTGCAATTTCTTCCATAAAGTGCTTTGAATGGGCTCATCTTCAACGATGTATGATACCCATTATTTTAGGCTAATTCTACCAAATGTAGGTAGTCTTCTCACCTTGACGGTTTATCCATCACATACATTCTCAGTATGTCTTCTATTACTCTGTTCACTCTTTCTGTCTGACCATCAGACTCAGGATGATATGCTATACTAAAGTTCAGATTCATCCCGAATCCCTTAAACAGTCCTTTCCAGAAATTCGAGGTGAATTTCGAGTCCCTAACAAACACAATTGTCTTAGGAATTCCGTGCAATCGTAGCACTTCTTTTAAGAAGATATCAACAACATCTTCTACCTTCTGAGTGGTTTTCAATGGAATAAAATGGGCAGCGTTTGTAATCTTGTCCACCACCACCATGATTGAATCATGTTGCTTGCTTGTTCTGGGAAATCCTGTGATAAAATCCATTTTCACCACTTCCCATTTCCACTCAGGAATGGGTAAAGGTTGTAGCAACCCTGCTGGGTGCCTATGCTTAGCCTTAAATTTTTGGCACTCCATACATCTGGCGATGTATTCGGTGATTTCTTTCTTCATACCCGACCAAGAGTAATGGATTTTGATTGCTGCCACAATCTTTTGATATCTAGGATGCCCAACATAAGCCACACTATGCATTTCTTTTAGAATTGCCAGCTTCAATTCTCAGACATTGGGTACATACACTCTGTTTTTATATAGAAGTAAGTCATCAGTTCCCAAGGTGTAACTTCCTTGGGTCTGTGGTCTCTCACGCTGTTGTAGCTTTGCTACCAGACCTCTGTACTGCAAATCAACATTTGCAACTTCCAAAATTCTGTCCTTAATCTCAGTCCTGTACATGCTAAGGGCTGTAACATGTAATTCGTGCACTTTTCTGCTGAGTACATCAGCCACCTTATTTTATTTCCCTTTGATATGCTTGATATCAAAGTCATATTCACACAGAAACTCCAACCATCTGGTTTTCCTGGCATTTAAAGTCGACTAATCAAATAAATACTTCAGACCATTGTGGTCTTCTCTCAATTCAAATCTCCTTCCCATGAGGTAATGTCTCCATTTCCTCAATGCGTGGACAATTGTTGCCATCTCTAAATTGTGAGTGGCATAATTCCTTTCATGCTCTTTCATCTTTCAGGACTCATAACAGATTACAAATCCCTCTTGACTGAGAACTCCTCCCATTCCCTCCTTACATGCATCTGTTCACACCACAAAATCCATATTTGGATCTGCAATCTTCAGGATTGGAGCGCTGGTTAACAACTGCTTCAATCACTGGAAATTGCTCTCACACTCTTCAGTCCACTAAAAATTCGTCTCCTTCCTTTGCAAGGAAGTAATAGGGTGAGTTATCTTTGAGAATCCTGCTATAAACCTTCTGTAATAGCCTACCAGACCCATAAAAGATCTAACTTCCACCACATTCCTTGGCGCTGACCATTCTTGGATGGCCTCAACCTTTTTAGGATCCAAAACAATCCCCTCTTCTGAAATAATATGTCCCAAGTAATGGATCTGCCTTTGATAAAATGAGCATTTGCTTAGCTTGGCATATAGTTGTTGTTCTCTCAACACTTGCAGAACCATTCTCAAGTGTTGTTCATGCTCTTCCTCTGACTTGGAATACACCAAGATGTCATACATGAAGACTATGACAAACTTGTCTAAATAGTCCCTGAATACACCATTCATTAAGCACATGAAAACAACAGGTGCGTTTGTCAGTTCAAATGGCACCACTGTGAATTCATAATGACTATAACTTGTTCTAAAGGCGGTCCTGCATATGTCCTCATCCTTTATTCTTACTTGGTGATATCCCGATCTGAGATCTATCTTCGAAAATATTCTCACACCCTTCAACTGATCGAAAAGATCATCAATCCTTGGTAGAGGATAGTTGTTCTTGACAATTACCCTATTCAACTGCCATAAATCAATGCACAGCCTCAACGTCCCCTCCTTCTTCTTCACGAATAGGACCAGGGAACCCCAAGGTGACATGCTTGGGTGAATGTACCCCTTCTTCAAAATCTCTTCAAGCTGCAATTACAACTCTTTCAGCTCTGGCATACTCATTCTATAAGGAGCCTTCAAAACTGGAGTTGCTCCAGGCATCAAATTTATAGAAAAATCGATGTCCCTTTTTGGAGGTAGTCCAGGTATCTCCTGAAATATGTCTTTGAACTTTGTGAGTACCTCAGGGTATCCAATATTTGAGACTGCATCTCTGGATGCTTCTTCCACACGAGCTACAAATAATTGATATCCTTTCCTATAGCACTTCTTCAGCTCCATGGCTGAGATTTCTTTGACAACCACAGCTCTGGGAATTCCTTGGACTATTTTCTGATTTCCCTCTTTGTCTAGGCATGTAAACCTCTTGTTATGATAGTCCAGGAGGGCATGGTGTTGGTCCAACCAGTCCATCCCAATTAAGAATTCATAAGATCCTAAAGGCAAAATATTCAATTCAAACTTAGTGCTCAATCCTTTCATGTCCATTGAACAAGACTTAACCAATTCAGTGACCTTCCTCTTGGTCCCTGTATCCAACTGCACTAACCAAGACTTTTCATGTTTTCTTCTTGATAAATGCAGAATTTCTACCACCCTACGATCTACATAACTATGGCTAGCCCCTGAATCAATTAAAATAATGAGTGGTCGGTTGTTAATCATACCTTCCACTTCAATCATGTGCGATTGAAATTCTACTTTCTTGTTGTCCAGGGCTACGTAAATCCTTGGCATTCAACTACCCATATCCTCCATTGTATCAGCTTGCTGAACATTGTGGACTGTTCTCTCTTTATCTTTTCTATGGGGGCAGTCTCTATACCTATGGTTCCCTTTATAACCCCAACACTCCATAGGTGACAGTCTGGGCATTTGCTCACTCACTTCAGCCTTCCTGGGCTCTCTAAAAGATGACTGTCCCTGAGGACTGTTTCTAAAAAAGGGAGGCTTGTTTCCCTTCTACCTATGTTCCTTCTTAAACCTGTTCTGGTCATCCCAAGCCTTCCGAAAGGTAGGCTTTTCTCTTTGTTGTTCATACAAGAATTTGACCCTTCTTATTGTTTCTTCCATAGTCTTAGGATCCTCATACTGAATCTTATCATCGATGGAAGGTGGCAGTCCACTTAGATACCTCTGAATCTTGATAGTCTCATCTTTGATGAATGGAACATACTTCAGCAGTTCTAAGAAACTTCGTTCATACTCATCAATGGTCATGCTGCCTAGCTTGAGTTCAAAGAACTCCTTCATCTTTCTGTCATAATATCTTTTGGTTAGGTATTTCTTCTCGAAATACCTCTTAAACTCCTTCCAAGTGATATCTTTCTCTCTGATGTGCTGCACTTGCACAAATGTATCACACCACATGGATGCTTTTCCTTTTAGTTGGTACATCACAATTCTTCCTTCTGCATGTGCAGAATAATTCTACAGTTGGAAATATTTCTTCATGCCAAGAAACCATGTCTCGGCATCTTCCTCCTTCTTATGTTCTCCATCAAACGTTGGAGGCTTGATATTGTTCATCTCCCCTTTCAATTCATCCTTTCCAGATTTTCGGTGTTTTTTGGTAGGGGACGAGCTTGAACTACTATGTGTTTCCCTTCCAGAATTCTTCGGGGAGAGACGGTAATGTCTGCTACCACTCCTCGATCTTCTTCTCCTCTTAGGGGTTTTGAAACTTCTTGATTTGCTTGTGTCACTCTCTTTTTCCAATCTCTTTTCTATTCTTTCCAGGCTCTTCAACATTTTTAAGTTGAATTCACCCTGCCGATCCCTGATTTTCATGAGCTTTCGGCTATCAGCTCGGTGAGCCTGGGCATCTTTCTGCAATTTTTCAATGAGTTTCATCATACGTCCTTCTTTATCTATCTCTTTTCCATGCCCATTAGAGTTTGTTCCTTTGACTCCCAAGTTGACATCCTTTCCTTCTCTTTTGTCCTCTAAAATGGAGGCACTCCACACCTCTTCCATTTCCTTACTGGGTGTCTATTCTTGGCTATCATGACACTCGTTGAACTCTGCACACACAAGGTGCAATCAATCCGAAGTTTGTCAGGCCCTTAAAACTTTAATAAAATCACAATAATCGTAAACCAACGTGAGTGAGAGACATTTGACTTCACAAGGTTTTCTGAGCTCTGTCGGCTCTGCAATTTTTGGGACTTCAGGTTTTCGGTACCCGGGAGTTCACTATGTAGTAACTTCTAAATTCTTGTCGCTACAATCCCCGAAATCCAAAATTTCAGGTTCCTTGCTCTTCGGGCCCATAGCATAGCTATCGCCCTTAGAACCTGTTACGGTTCTTCAGTCTCCGATGGCTTCAGGACTTCGGGACTTCAGGTTTCGGGGTTTTGGTTCTTGAGACTTCTAGACTCGCTTTCCTTTCCAACCCCCGACTTTCAAAATTCTGATTTACTTTCTTCTCCAGACCCACAGCACAGCTGTCGCCCTTAACCACAGTGGCATGTGGCACATTTCGGAGGGTCCACATCACCATCAGTGACGTTATCGGGTCCCACCACCCTTCGCCTGTCTTCTCGACTCACTGGCATGTGGTACACATTCATGCGCCTGCATCCATTCCAAGCAAAAACCAACGGTTAGACTCCTTCCTCAGATCTATGGCACAGATCTTTTCGGCGTTTCGGGGTTTCGAGCATCGGGAGTTCATGCATCCCACAACTTGAACTTTTGTTTGCTGAAATCCTGAATTATGGTTTACTCTTCCACTTTGATCTGACGGTCAAATCCTCTCCTACGATATATGGTGTAGATCGTTTCGGGAATCTTTGTTTCGCTAACTCGCGACTTGCGAACACAAAAGTCTTCCTTTTTGGTTTCTTGGGTGCCAAAACGCCATCCAGTAGCCACGTGGTTTCCCCGATGGACGGTCCTGATGAATTTCAGGATTCTGCGTATCGCAATTTCCACGTTCATGTGAAACTCCAAAGGGTCTTTAAACCCTGTGCACATTCCCATATCTGATAGTCACAAGGGTTCACCTTCCCTTCCGAATAGATCCTAAGGCTCCAACACTTCTGGTGTGGAGTCCTCTCTCCCTGTGGCCATATACCACACCGGCTGCGGTTTCACAACACCGCTATACCTCCTGAGCTTGTAAGCATGCCAAGTAACTCCTTGACACATCTGGAGCATTCCAGGGTCTGAAATTAGTCCTCCAGACACAATTTCTCCTCACACCCTCGGTCCAAAGACCACTCAACTAGCCCATCTAGGCTTAGTGTTGAAACCTTGGTTCTGATACCAAATTGTAATGCTACTTTTTCTATTACCAAGGCTTAATCTCTCTGATACCACATTGTAACACCACTTTTTACATAACTCATACATGCATTATATAATCCACATGCATTTAAGCAAGAAATAAATTTAAGCTATGAGTAAGCATAAGAATTATTACTAACATAAGTAATCCATGACAATAACATTAATCCATATGCACATCAGAATACATGATAATTACAGTACACAGGGATACATAAATGTAATTAGAACATCATCTGGTACTTATCTTTGAAACTGTGGTAGTTCCACCAACCACGTGCAGGCCTTCCATGAACCTTCTAGCCTTAGACCACGCTGCTCATCAAGCTCAGCAGTGAGTCAACCCTGAGCTGGGAGTAAGCTCCACCCCAAGGCAAGGAATCCTAGGCTAGGCTGAGGTTACAGGGAAAACACATGGTCACAAGGAAGGGATTCTCTCCCAGGAACCCCTCATATCCACTGCCCACAGACTCTCCTTCCCCACATGCTTGTTCCACCCCAGGAGTATAAACCTTCTCTGTCACCTAGACAGTCCTTAGGCTGCTAACCTCCCTTGCCTTGGGTTTCAACAACATACTAGACCGGAAGTCTCAGAGCTCTGTAGTAGCTATAGGGTTCCTTCCAGGAGTTCTCTCCCTTCTCTGCGCACTCTCTCACCTGGAGAGAGTCGCTCATAGGCCAAGCAACCTGTTCATCCAATTCAACCACCTCTCTCACCTGGAGAGAGTGTTGTACAAAACGACCAACAAGCCATACATAGTCCAGCACTGTGTGGCCACAACAATCAACGGGGAAAACAGACACGGGCTTTCCAACAGGCTCAACAATGACATAATGGTCACGTGGTTATGTCTTGTGGACAAAGATTCCACATCCAGGCTCAATCTTTTCAGGCAGAGGATGTCTCGGCTTTCCCAAAATCAACATAGACTTTTCCCATGGTTTTAGAATGAAACGAGGTCTCTTCCCGGGTTGGATGAGGCGTATCGTTCAGAAGATACACCAGGGTATTCTTGCAGAGGTCAAACCGTTCACATTCAGACGATCGGGTAGAGTGGAGGAGGAGCCCCCATCACGGCTCAACTCGACAATTTTATCTGCATGTACTTGGGTTGACACTTGTCACCTGTGAAGCTGCATGCTTCCATCAACGTGTGTTCCTTCCACCATTTGGAGGTCACATGTCATTCCAAAAGAACTTAGGGTAAAAACATAATATTCACATGTCTTTCGGAATAATATTAAAATATTATTCCCCAAGGCTTAATCCCCTAGGCTTAGCACTTAGCCCCTTTTCCCACCTTCCAACCCCTAATTCCTTGCCCACTCTGTGGAAGCTCAGTCCCCCATCACTCATTCATCGTGGCCAGTTTTCACGCGACGATGTTTATATTTTATTAATGTGTTACATACATACATGTAAAAAATCAGGCCCTTGGCCTCCAACCCTTAGGCTCTCTGGCCTAACAATCACATAAGACCATCGACTTATACAAACTTGGCTCACCAGCCTATAAGACATATTTACAATTCATTTCATACATGAGACTTACAAAGGGCTCGATCTTGGGGACACTACAATCCCCCTCCCCTTATTTCTGCATTGTCCTCAGTGCAACCTTACACTGTCTCTGCAAGCTTTTCAAAATTTTCAAAAAGATGCGGGTACTCTGCCCGCATAGCATCTGCATGCTCCCATGTCGCGTCCTCAGGACCATAACAGGTCCATTGGACTTTTACAAGCTCTATAGCTCAATTTCGGAGCTGTTTTCTTTGCCTGTCCAATATGCATACAAGATGCACTTGCAGGACACCTTCTGGTTCCACCTGAATCACATTCCAATCGATGACATGATTAGCATCAGGTATATATTTCTTAAGAAATTAAACATGAAACACATTATGTATAGTCATAGATGCAGGTAATGCAAGCATGTATGCAACTGGCTCAATCCTTTCTGGGATTTCAAACGACCCACAAAATCTTGTTGCCAACTTGGCGCAACTTCCCAACCTCAGGGAACTCCTGTTAGTTTTCACTTTCAGGAAAACGTGGTCACCCACTTTGAATTCTGTGTGGTTTTTATTACTGTCAGCGTAACTTTTCTGCCTGTCCTGGGAAACTTTTAGATTCTGTTTAATTCTTATCATTTGGTCTTCCATCTCTTTGAGCAGCTTAGGCCCAACTACTTCTCTGTCAGCTGGATTATCCCAGCTTACTGGAGTGTTTCACTTTCTTCCATAAAGTGATTCGAATGGGCTCATCTTCAACGATGTATGATACCCATTATTGTAGGTGAATTCTACCAAATGTAGGTAGTCTTCCCACCTTGATGGTTTATCCATCACATACTTTCTCAGTATGTCTTCTATTACTCTGTTCACTCTTTCTGTCTGACCATCAGACTCAGGATGATACGCTATACTAAAGTTCAGATTCATCCTAAATCCATTAAACATTCCTTTCCAGAAATTCAAGGTGAATTTCGAGTCCCTATCAGACACAATTGTCTTAGGAATTCTGTGCAAGTGTGCCACTTCTTTTAAGAAGATATCAACAACATATGCTTCCTTCTGAGTGGTTTTCAATGGAATAAAATGGGAAGATTTTGCAAGCTTGTCCACCACCACCATGATTGAATCATGCTGCTTTCTTGTTCTAGGCAATCATATGATAAAATCCATTGTCACCACTTCCTATTTCCACTTAGGAATGGGTGAAGGCTGCAACAACCCTGCTAGATACCTATGCTTAGCCTTAACTTTCTGGCACTCCATACATCTGGTGATGTATTCAATGATTTCTTTCTTTAGACCCGACCAAAAGTAATGGCTTTTGACTGCTGCCACAGTCTTTTGATATCCAGGATGTCCAGCATAAGCCATGTTATGCATTTATTTTAGAATTGCCAGCTTCAATTCTCGGACATTGGGTACATACACTCTGTTTTTATACAGAAGTAATCCATCAGTTCCCAAGGTGTAACTTCCCTGGGTCTGTGGTCTCTCACACCACTGTATCTTTGCTACCAGACCTCTATACTGCAAATCAGCATTTGCAGCTTCCAAAATTCTGTCCTTAATCTCAGTCCTTTAAATGCTAATGGATATATCATGTAATTCATTCACTTTTCTGCTGAGTGCATCAACCACCTTATTTTCTTTCCCTTTGATATGCTTGAAATCAAAGTCATATTCACATAGAAACTCCAACCATTTGGTTTGCTTGGCATGTAAAGTTGGCTGATCAAATAAATACTTCAGACCATTGTGGTATGTTCTCAATTCGAATCTCCTTCCCATGAGGTAATGTCTCCATTTCCTCAATGCATGGACGATTGCTGCCAGCTCTAAATCGTGAGTGGCATAATTCCTTTCATGCTCTTTCAGCTTTAAGGACTCATAACAGATTACAAATTCCTCTTGGCTGAGAACTCCTCCCAGTCCCTCCTTACATGCATCTATGCACACCACAAAATCCATATTTGGATCTGCAATCTTCAGGATTGGAGCACTGGTTAACAACTTCTTCAATCACTGGAAACTGCTCTCACACTCTTTAGTCCACTGAAACTTATTCTCCTTCCTTTGCAAGGAAGTAATAGGGTGAGTTATCTTTGAGAATCCTGTTATAAACCTTCTGTAATAGCCTTCCAGACCCATAAAAGATCTAACTTCCACCACATTCCTTGGCGCTGACCATTCTCATATGGCCTCAACCTTTTTAGGATCCACAACGATACCCTCTTCTGAAATAATATGTCCCAAGTATTGGATCTACCTTTGATAAAATGAGCATTTTCTTAGCTTGGCATACAACTGTTGTTCTCTCAACACTTGCAGAACCATTCTCAAGTGTTGTTCATGCTCTTCCTCTGACTTGGAATACACCAAGATGTCATCCAAGAAGACTGTGGAAAACTTGTCTAAATAGTCCCTGAATACACCATTCATTAAGCACATGAAAACAACAGGTGCGTTTGTCAGTCCAAATGGCACCACTGTGAATTCATAATGAACATACCTTGTTCTAAAGGCGGTCTTGCAGATTTCCTCATCCTTTATTCTTACCTGGTGATATCTTGATCTGAGATCTATCTTCGAAAATATTCTCGCACCCTTCAACTAATCGAAAAGATCATCAATCCTTGGTAGAGGATACTTGTTCTTGACAGTTACCTTATTCAACTGCCAGAAATCAATGCAAAGCCTCAACATCCCCTCTTTCTTCTTCATTAATAGGATCGGGACACCCCAAGGTGACACTCTTGGGGGAATGTACCCCTTCTTCAAAATCTCTTCAATATGCAATTGCAACTCTTTCAGCTCTAGCGTACTCATTCTATAAGGAGCCTTTGAAACTGGAGCTGCTCCAGGCATCAAATTTATTGAAAAATCGATCTCCCTCTTCGGAGGTAGTTCAGGTATCTCTTGAAATACGTCTTTGAACTCTGTGAATACCTCATGGTATCCAATCTTTGAGACTGCATCTCTGGATGCTTCTTCCACACGAGATGCAAATAATTGACAACCCTTCCTGTAGCACTTCTTCAACTACATGGCTGAGATTTCTCTCACAACCACAACTCTGGGAATTCCTTGGATTGTTTTCTGATTTCCCTCTTCGTCCAGACATGTAAACCTCTTGTTATGACAGTCCAGGAGGGCATGGTGCTGGTCCAACCAGTCCATCCCAATTAAGTAGTCATAAGAGCCTAAAGGCATAATATTCAATTCAGCCTTAGTGCTCAATCCTTTCATGTCCACTGAACAAGACTTAACCAATTCAATGACCTTCCTCTTGGTCCTTATAGCCAACTGCACTAACCAAGACTTTTCATGTTTGATTCTTGATAAACACAGACTTTCCACCACCCTAGGATCTACATAACTATGTCTAGCCCCCGAATCAATTAAAATAATGAGTGGTTGATTGTTAATCATACCTTTCACTTCAATCATGTGCGATTGAAATTATGCTTGCTTGTTGTCCAGGGATGCGTAGATCTTTGGCATTCTACTGCCCATATCCTCCATTGTCTTAGCTTGCTGAACATTGTGGACGGTTCTCGCTTTATCTTTTCTGTGGGGGCAGTCTCTATACCTATGGTTCCCTTTACAACCCCAACACTCCATAGGTGACGGTCTGGGCATTTGCTCGCTCACTTCAGCCTTCCTGGGCTCTCTAAAAGATGTCTTTCCCTGAGGAGTGTTTTTGAAAAAGGGAGGCTTGTTTCCCTTCTGCCTCTATTCCTTCTTAAACCTGTTCTGGTCATCCCAGGCCTTCCGAAAGGTAGGCTTTTCTCTTTGCTGTTCATACAAGCATTTCTCCCTTCTTATTGTTTCTTCCATAGTCTTAGGATCATCATACTAAATCTTATCACCGATGGAATATGGCAGTCCACTCAGATACCTCTGAATCTTGACAGTCTCATCTTTGATGAATGCAACATACTTCAACAGTTCTAAGAAACTTCGTTCGTACTCATCAATGGTCATCTTGCCTAGCTTGAGTTTGAAGAACTCCTTCATCTTTCTGTCATAATATCTTTTGGTCAGGTATTTCTTCTCAAAATACCTCTTAAACTCCTTCCAAGTGATATCTTTCTCTCTGATGTGTTGCACTTGCACAAACTTATCCCACCACATGGATGATTTTCCTTTTATTTGGTACATCACAATTCTTCCTTCTGCATGTGCGGAATAATTCTACAGTTCTAAATATTTCTTCATGCCAAGCAACCATGTCTCGGCATCTTCCTCCTTCTTATGTTCACCATCAAACGTTGCATGCTTGATCTTGTTCATCTCCCCTTTCAATTCATCCTTTCCATATTTTTGGTGTTTTCTGGTAGGGGACGGGCTTGAACTACTGTGTGTTTCCCTGCCAGAATGCTTCGGGGAGAGACGGTAATGTCTGCTACCACTCCTCGATCTTCTTCTCCTCTCAAGGGTTCTGACACTTCTTGATATGCTTGTGTCACTCTCTTTTTCCAATCTCTTTTCTATTATTTCCAGGCTCTTCAACATTTTTAAGTTGAATTCACCCTTCTGATCCCTGATTTTCATGAGCTTTCGACTATCAGCTCGACGAGCCTGGGCATCTTTTTGCAGTTTTTCAATGAGTTTCATCATACGTCCTTCTTTATCTATCTCTTTTCCATGCCCATTAGAGTTTGTTCCTTTGACTCCCAAGTTGACATCCTTTCCTTCTCTTTCGTCCTCTGAAATGGAGGCACTCCGCACCTCTTCCATTTCCTTACTCGACATCTATTCTTGGCTGTCCTGACACTCGTTGAAATCTGCACACACAAGGTGCAATCAATCCGAAGTTTTTCAGGCCCTTAAACCTTTAATAAAATCACAATAATCATAAACCAATGTGAGTGAGAAACATTTGAATTCACAGGGTTTTATGAGCTCTGTCGTCTCTGCAATTTTTGAGACTTCGGGTTTTCAGTACCCAAGAGTTCACTATGCAGTGACTCAAAAATTCTTGTCGCTACAATCCCCGAAATCCAAAATTTCAGTTTCCTTGCTCTTTGGGCCCACAGCACAGCTATCGCCCTTAAAACCTGTTACGGTTCTTCAGTCTCCGATGGCTTCGGGACTTCGGGACTTCGAGTTTCAGTTCTTGAGACTTCCAGACTCGCTTTGCTTTCCAAACCCTGACTTCCAAAATTCCGATTTACTTTATGCTCCGGGTCCACAACACATCTGTCACCCTTAACCACAGTGGCACGTGGCATGTTCCGGAGGGTCCACGTCACCATCGATGACGTTATCGGGTCCCACCACTCTTCACCTGTCTTCTCGACTCATTGGCACGTGGTACACATTCATGCACCCACATCCATTCCAAGAAAATACCAATGGTTATACTCCTTCCTCAGATCTACGACGCAGATATTTTCGACATTTCAGGGTTTCGGGCATCGGGAGTTTGTGCATCCCACATCTCGAACTTCCATTTGCTGAAATCCCGAATTACTGTTTACTCTTCCACTTTGATTCGATGGTCAAATCCTCTCCTATGATTTATGGTGTAGATCATTTTGGGAATCCATGTTTCGCTAACTTGCGACTTACGAACACAAGGGTCTTCCTTTTTGATTTCCTGTGTGCCGAAACGTTGTCCGATAGCCGCGTGGTTTCCCCGATGGACAGTCTTGACGAATTTCAGGATTTTGCGTATCGCAATTTCCACATTCCTGTGCAACTCCAAAGGGTCTTTAAACCCTGTGCACATTCCCAGATCTGACGATCACAAGGGTTCGCCTTTCCTTCCGAACATATCCTAAGGATCCAACACTTCTGGTGTGGAGTCCTCTCACCGGTGGCCATATACCACATCGGTTGAGGTTTCACAACACAACTATACCTCCTGAGCTTGTAAGCATTTCAAGTAACTCCTTGACACATATGGAGCATTCCAGGGTCCGAAATCGTTCCTATAGACACAATTTCTCCTCACACCCTCGGTCCAAAGACCACTCGACTGGCCCAGCTAGGATCAGTGTTGAAACCTTGGCTCTGATATCAAATTGTAACGCTACTTTTTCTGTTACCAAGGCTTAATCACTCGATACCAAATTGTAACACCACTTTTTACATAACTCATACATGCATTATATAATCCACATGCATTTAAGAAAGAAATACATTTAAGATCCGAGTAAGCATAAGAATTATTATTAACATAAATAATCCATGACAATAACATTAATCCAAATGCACAACATAATACATTATAATTATAGTACACAGGGATACAGAAACATAATTAGAACATTATTTGGTACTTATCTTTGAAACTGTGGTAATTCCACCAACCACGTGCATGCCTTCCACGAACCTCCCAGCCTTAGACCACACTGCTCATCAAGCTCAGTAGTGAGTCACCCCCGAGTTGGGACTAAGCTCCACCCCAAGGCAAGGAATCCTAGGCTAGGCTGAGGTTACAGGGAAAACACACAGTCACAAGGAAGGGATTCTCTCCCAGGAACCCCTCATACCCACTGCCCACAGACTCTCCTTCCCCACATGCCTGTTCCACCCCAGGAGTATACACCTTCTCTGTCACCTAGAAAGTCCTTAGGCTGCTAACCTCCCTTGCCTTAGGTTTTAGCAACATACTGGATCGAAAGTCTCAGATCTTTGTGGTAGCTATAGGGTTCCTTCCAAAAGTTCTCTCCCTTCTCTGCGCACTCTCTCACATGGAGAGAGTCGCTCACATGACAAGAAACCTGTTCTTCTAATTCAACCACCTCTCTCACTTGGAGAGAGTGTTGTACAAACTGACCAACAAGCCATACACAGTCTAGAACTGCATGGCCACAATAACCAACGGGGAAAACAGACACGGGCTTTCCAACAGGCTCAACAATGATGGAATGGTCTCGCGATTATGGCTTGGGGATAGAGATTCCACATCCAGGATCGATCTGTTCAGGTAGAGGATGTCTCAGCGTTCCCAAAATCAACACATACTTTTCCCACGGTTTAAGAATGGAACGAGGTCTCTTCCCAGGTCAGACAAGGCATACCGTTCAGAAGATACACCAGGGTATTCTTGCAAAGGTCAGACCATTCATGTTCAGACGTTCAGGTAGAGTGGAGGAGGAACCCCCATCACGACTCAACTCAACAGTTTTATCTGCATGTGCTTGGGTTGACACTTTTCACCCGTGAAGCTGCATGCTTCTGTCAGCGTGTGTTCCTTCCACCATTTGGAAGTCACATGTCATTCCAAAAGAACTTAGGGTAAAAACATAATATTCACATGTCTTTCGGAATAATATTAAAATATTATTCCCCAAGGATTAAGCCCCTAGGCTTAGCACTTAGCCCCTTTTCCCACCTTCCAACCCCTAATTCCTTGCCCACTCTATGGAAGCTCAGTCCCCCATCACTCATTCATCGTGGTCAGTCTTCACGCGGTGATGTTTATATTTTATTAATGTGCTGCATACATACAGGTACAAAATTAGGCCCTTGTCCTCCAACCCTTAGGCTCTCTGGCCTAACAATCACATAAGCCCATCGACTTATACAAACTTGGCTCAACAGCCTGTAACACATATTTACAATTCATTTCATACAACAAACTTACAAAGGGCTCGATCTTGGGGACACTACACATCCTATGTGCGTTAAAATGCAAACAAAAGTGCTTCAAGACCAATATTCCATATGACCACATGTGGTGGCTATTAGCTAAGTCAACCAAGTGCTTAATCGCTTATCAAGATCGATGGTCATGTTTTATTTGCAAGTTGAGATGAACAGTTTTGGTGCTTTTGGGGGCCAAAGGATTTTCCACAATCCTAAGGTAGTGGGGGGATGAAATGATTGTCTTGTCGACGCGTGAGACAAAATGAATGATAAGGATTATTTTGGTGGGTTACCTTTGTTTTAACCTCCTCGATCCTTCAATACCCAAATTGCGTTATAACTCTTGATCTCATCCAAAATCAACAATCCAATTTCTTTTTTCCAACAAGCACCTCCGTCAATCTGATGATTGGAATAACTTCATTGGCTTTGGATATACGCTCCAATTTTTCCCTCTCCTTACTCTTACTTCTGATCGGGCGATATATAGTCGTCAATCAACCAAATGGACGATTTTGATTCTCTATAATTTGTGTTTACTTGATACTATTGTATGTCTGATGAAAATCAACCAATAATAATAATGACAATCAGAGCATCGATCTTCTTGTAGTAACAAAAATGATTGCAAAATTTTATTTTTTCAAAAATTTGCATCAGAGTAGAACTATGTTTTTGCACAATATTGTAGACAACTTCTTATATTGCTTCATTAGCTGCACCTTTTGATTCTAAGAGAGATTCCTCAACAGTTACAGTTTGAGATATGACTTGGAGGATTAAATTTTGTTGACACTGGTGGTTTTCCAACATGTTTGGTAGTGGTTGGAAGTTTGGACCCTTGTTTATTTTTCTTCTTCTTATTCTTCCTTTTCTTCTTCTTCTTATCCACTGGGTGACTAGCTTCAGAGATTTCACTCGGTGAAGAAGATGAAACGGAAGAAGACCTTGCAAGTGAAGAAGGCGAAGAAGATATTACTGGTGAAGAAGGTGAAGGATCAACATGAGGTTGATGTTCTTGGGGGGAAGTTCTTACAACTTAAGCACTTGCTGCATTTAGGATTATGAGAGTGGAAAACAACCATACCGACAATCTAATTGTGAGACCTGGAAGGCTCAAAGCAACGATGTAAGGAGGACCAATGTTTCCCTAAGAAGGAAAAACAAAAGGTTCCCCCAAAGTATGGGTTTTTTGATTGGTCATTCTAAGAAATGACGCAATTAAACACAAATCCAACCTAGAGTCTGCTAAGGAAAAATAAGCAACACATGCTAAAATATGGGAAGCAAGCAAACAAACAAAACCTTCTCACAATGAACGCACTAGTTGGTGATGAAATCCAACGTTGCGAGAAAAATGTAAGAAGGGGATGAGATAGAGAGGGTGGAAAAGTTACGTTGATGACCTGCTTAACAAAATTACACCCTGATGCAAGCTCCCACACATAATCGTGGGTATACCCTACAAAGAGCCCGAGTGAGTTTGGCCAAAGTTGATTCCAGGTATCGTTAAGACTTTCCCCTCCACAGTCACCTCGTGTAAAGGCCCTAAAGAGATAGGCTACTAAGGTTACCAATTATGACAATGATGTCTGGGGAAGTAGTCGACAATCCAATCCACGCATAAGGGCAGGGTATCTAAGCCTAAAATTGCTTCGAGAAGGTCCGCACATGATTTTATTCTCAAGTGACCCCCAATAATATGCACAATCTCTGCACTAAGATCGAAAAAGTAGGGTGAGTAACTTTGCCGACCCTAATGCGACCTCATGATTGACCCTTGTGTTAGAAGGGATTCTCAGGAAAATATAAAAATGTCTAATCAATTTTTATAAGCCCTTTATTTTAAGGCTCTTGTTTACTCAAGAGGAAAATGGTGTGGACTAGATGATGTTTTGAACGACTCTAAAAAATGCAAAGAAATGAGAATGCAAATATTTCACTTCGATGAAAGCTATATTACGAGAAGGAGAAAACATTTATCATTCCTAGATGCACAATGTCCCAACATTTTATTAAACTCATCAATATCAAGAACTTAAATAAATCCAAAGAGACTGTACACCAATACACGATTCTTGGGCCCCTACGATCATGAGGGGATTTTTTTTTTAAGAATTCAAGACCAAAAATGCCAAAAACCATGCAATTTCGCTACTTCAAATGCAAGGATGCCCCCAATCTAATGCAAAGCAAGAAATTAAAATGTTTTGTTTCAAAGATAGCTAAAATAAATAGCAAATCACTCAAAAAACAAAGCAACCCAAACCAATTTTCTCTTTTAACATGAACTATTCAATAAAAGAAAAAAAAGTTCTTCCACGAAATAATTCTAAAGAAAAAACAATGCTTTGTAATGGAAAGACACTCAAAGGAAGAGATCAAATCTTTCAAAAGCACACAAGATAAAACAAAGAAAATAAGTATAAAAGTAGATTCAAAGAATGACAAACAAACTGTAATCAAACCCAAAAATTCACCCCAAAACCATATTTAAGAGTTGGGCAAAGAAGAAAAAATTGACTGTCACTCCAAAAAAATTCTACAGGAATCATCCCAGGCTATAGAAGAGAACAATGTGATGATTAATGATCTTCGCAAGCAATTGGAAAAGCATAGTGTGATGTCATCACTCTGGTTTTCACAAGTAGGGTGCGACAATGACTGAAAATAAATAAAAAATGGAAACATGACAGAGTTTCTCAATGAACTTTTAGGACCATGGAGTCGATATGGATCACCCAAAGACACAGAGAATGAAATTAACCAAAATCAGGCAAGCCAAAAGTAAGAAAGGAAGAAAAAACCAAAATAGGAAGTTCCCCAGTATGGTCACCAATTTTTTTATCGGACAAATCGGTAAGTGTGGACACAAACTAATCTTCCTAACTTCAACAAAAATCTAGAACAAAACAAGGGAGAATGCAAGTTTCTCCTTAGATTTCATTGTCATATAAACTAGTTCAGAGAGGGACCAATGACATACCATTTAAATGATGTTTGATCCTCACTAGTATCGTCCTTGTTGCTCCATCTTTGGATTTGTGGGATGGTGAACCTATTAAGAATCACAAACCAACAAAGAGAGAGAACAACAATATATATATTCCAATGAATTTTATGTATAAGATCAAGGACTTATACAATAAAAGTACAGACACCTTTATAGGGAAGAAATATATTACTGCATTATATTAAATGAAAGTGGAGAATACAACCCATGCCTTGATGTTGCAAGATCCCTTCCAATG
>JZKD02S1753160.1:44463-58995 GCA_000966675.3 Picea glauca
TTTTTCTAAGAAGAATTCAAATATCCAATTTGTTTATGAAAATTATACTCAGAAAGTGACATAATTGCATATGAAGTGTGTGACCCCCTTTTTGGCTCCTAAGATGCATGCATGGTGCATGCACGTGGCTCCTCAAAGGCATGCATGGGAGTCTCTACATGTGGCTTATGGGATGCATGCATGGCATATGGAAAAGTGTTTGCATGTGGCTCCTGATATTCATGCATGATATATTCCACATATGATTTAGAAAACATATTTGAAATTAATTAGACATAATCTCCAATGAATGGAACAAAAATATGTGCATATACTTGTGTAGAAGGATCTTCATACTGAGAGGCTTGATATTTCGATGAATTTTATGTTAGCTCTATCTTGTCAACCTTATACATGAAATCTTCACAATCTTCACAATATTCCTTATTCCTGAATAGAACCTCCAACATGGTCCATAGTTCATCTGGAGTTAAGAGTGATTCCTCCACTCAATACTACATATGGGTTCAAAATTCAACAAAAAATTCTGACGATAAGGATAAATTCATTCGTATCATTGAAAATTATGACATAATATTAAAATTTTAATCTTTTGTTTTTCCTGGGCACCTCGATGAACGCCAAAATTTCGACAAACATCTATATTCGTCGATCTTTCATAAAACTTAGAGGATAGTTCGTCGATCTATTGACGAACATAGAGGATGCCAACTACCTGTTTGAAAATGGTTTAATGGTCACTGACTTCACCAACTTGCTCAACTTTGACATAGTCAACGTTCTTCGAAATATCCACAAAGGTTAGTTTTTTCGACAATTTTGTTGTAGGTGCGACGATTATAAAATATTTTTATACTCATTGTTTGTTGCATGGTTTATTAGTCTTTTTGCTATGTGCTACTTGCCTCAAATCCAATTCTTGATCTGGATAGATTTTATTTTTTACTTTGAAGGTTACAATTTTTTAATATTACTTTGTCTCTTATTTAAATATCGAGACTGGATCTCTAACCCTTAGATCCTCTTTCATTCGGGGACACAGATTTTTCCCTAGGAAATAGGTATGAACATGTATACTCAATTCCATTTAATTACTATACAATTTGTCTTGGTGTAGTTCTCTTTTATTGTTTGATTTTATTACTTACTCATTGTCAAGCTTTGGAACTTATGTGGTAAAAATGCATGGTTTTGATTTGTTGATTAATTGTTGTTTAATGTTATAAACCATTAATAAATCTATGACAAAAATGGATTATTTATCTAGTACATATGGGGTCAATATAATTTGATGATATTTATATTGTAACAATATATAATTTTTATATTAATGTACCTATATTTATTCAATGGATTTTGTTGTAAATATAGGAAATCCCAATGCTAACACCTAAATAGAGTCAAAGGACGATTTCTAGGTTAAGTTATGCATGGGAGGAACTGGTCGATATTGATGGGAAATGTTATTTCCCTTGCAATCAATGAAGGGGATTGAAAAGAAGAAGACTTGTAAGGAAAAAAATTGAAAGAAATTATTTTACGTATGGACATTGTGAAGGGGGTTATACATTTCGTCCCATGGTAAGTTATTAATTATATATGTCTTTGTATTGATTCTATTTATAAAATTTTCTTTTGTTCTAATTTTTTTTATATACACTAATGTTATTGATTGTTTGTAATTTTAGAGATAAATCCTCCTAGGTGTTTGTCGCCGGATAAATATCTACCAAGTAGTAGTATAAATACTATTGTACACGATGTGCAAGACAGTATGAATATTTAATATCACGTCAATCCTATGGAAGAAGATGGCACCAATAATATTGTTGAGCTGGATGATGGGACAAATAGATTGATCTAGGACATCTTTGCTCCTATAAATGAGGAAAACGATGATGATATGTATGATGTACCTCTGCTTGAGAAGGAAGAACAACCCCTTTATGAAGGCTCAATAACAAATATTCTATCTTCTATAATGTTGTTGGTGAACTTGAAGGCATTGAATGGTTTTTCAAACACTTGCCTCACACAGATCCTAAGGTACATAACATAATTCGTCACATATTATACGTAAAGGTCGAATTTATTTTCCTCTATTTTTAGTGTCAATTAATGTGTAAATTAAGGATGCAATATTTTTTATTACTATTATTTACAATAACTAGTTTTTATTTTTTTTATTTTTTTATGTTGTAGATTGTTAGGTGATTTTTTCTTACCACCATCAAATAATTAACCTCACACATACCGAGAGATGTGTAGCATTATGAAATATATTGGAATGGAGTATCAGACTATTGATGCATGTCTGAATGATCATATTATATATTATGGACAATATGCATAGTAAACAAAATTCCCACAATGTCAAATCAATAGATATGAAACCAATCAAGTAACAAAAAATGTGCCTCACAAGGTTCTTCATCATATTCCGATAATTCCACGTTTGCAATGATTTTTTAGGTGCCAAATAATTTCACAGTTTATGGATTACCATGCACGACACATAAGTGAAGATGGTTTTTTTTAAATGCATGCATATGGTTATGCATTTAGGAACATCGAAGAAAGATGGCCAATTTTTAAAGAAGAACCTTGTAATGTTAGGATTTCATTAACAGTTGATGGCGTCAATCCATTTGGTGAGCTCAGATCTATTTACTCAGTGTGGCATATTTTTGTTATAAACAATAACCTTCCTCCTTGGATGCTGACAAAGAAGGAGAACACAATGTTGGAAATGATTGTTCCATGTATTTGTTTACAAAATTGGTTTGAACGTTGTATTTCATTTTTCTTATTTGCTACATAATTACTTATATATAGAAGGTAGTAATTATGTGTACTTTCACCCAATTAGGTAAGTACCAAGTGAAAGATACAAATGTATATATTGAGCCTCTTGTCAAGGAGCTACTAAAGTTATAGGTTGACATCACTATGTACGACATCTCTAGACCAATAAGACAAAAGCAATTTCAATTCTGTGGAGTAATTACATGGAAAATTCATGATGCCCCAGGGCTAACACATTTTTGTGGTATGTAACATATTGATGCACTTTTATATTATATAATTTTATGAAAATATGATGCATGATTCTTAAATATCAATTCCTCATTATATAAATAATACTAACATGAATCTGTATAATCTTGCAAGTCTTCAAACAAAGGGTAAATTTGCATGTCTAGTTTGTGGTCTATTGAGCACTCAACACACCCTAAAAGTCCGATGTTAAATTTTGCTTCTTGGGTACCACTTGATCTTTTTCACTGTCTAATTCTACTTCAATATTAAAAATGTTGCCTTTTCTTATCACTTTTGTTTCTCATTTAAGTCTCTCAAAGTTTGCTTGAGCATGTGAAAACACATAACTTAAAAGACTAACACTTAATAAAAAGAATCGACAGTCAAGACTTCTCCCCGACGCGTTTAAGAAATTCAACATTAGAAAGGATTAAGCATGAAAGGAAATCATTCAAGAGAACTGAGGTCATCGAGCGTCGATCTTCATTGGCATCGGAAAACGAAAGTTGTTCTTCCGCAACAAGCGTCACTAGAGGATATCATCGACGATCGATCCCTTTTGGCGTTGGTAAAAGGTGAAAAGAGTAGGTGTTGAATGAAAATTAAATGATATCATTGAATCCCATAACTTTGTTGGTATCGGGGAATTTTCAAGGACGATACCCTGCAAGGGAAATATAGGATGCAACTATCTCTGAAAGCCTATCCCTGATAACTTTCGACATCGACGAGATTTTAGAAGGATAGCCTGTAGAGACCGTGATAAGTGAATCCCTGATCATCGACCTCGACACCTTTCAGCCTCAACAATCTGAGGCTTATTTTAATACACGTCTCCTGGCGAAAGACCTGACTCCGACTGAGATATATGGCCAAATCACCTGTCCTCTTTTTCCACCTGTCGTTGCCCGAGTAGTTAGACATATGATCTAGTTTTTCCTGAGTCATTACTAACTCCCGAGACCTACGACTCACCCGAAATCAATTCGGCCACGTCAGCACTATACGACAAAATCATTCGGCGTCGGAGGTCTTCTATGGAGGATGCCAATGGGAATCTACACAAGGATATCACCGATTCCCGATCTGCCCACTAAGAAAGCATCGTGATGGGACATTTTAGCTCTAAGATGTGATGGAACTGAAGCATTTAAAGAATTAATTAATTCCAAAATTACGCATTAGTTTCTAATTCGTGCGTGAATAAAAAAGGACCATTTGAACGTATCAATACAGTGCATCACCCTTTGCGCCCCCACCGTCAACTCATGTAGAATTTATTTGCAAATATTCAATAGTAGGTTCTTTTGAATTTCACTCATCACTCAAATTAATTGATTGATACGACTGGTAGGATCTCTCCCATTAAATTCTTTTGAGTCATTGTAAAAATGATTATTTTGTGCGCAAAGAAGTTCGGAACATATAGAGAAGAAAGACGAGCAATCTGGGGAAATATTCCAAGGTCCAGTGAGTATTAAACAACAGTTAGTAAGCACTACAAGTATGTACCGATCTATGGGTGTTTTATGCTTCATTTCATACGTTTTCACCCAATATTATCTTGTACAGATGCCTAAAGGATCATTTTCAGTTGCAGGGACAATGCCTCTGAAGAAACCTACCACCAGGAAATATCTGAGAGTGCCAAAGGTAAAGGAACCAGAGGTAGGAGAAGTCTCTTCCCCAACAGTCGCAAAACAACTGGACTTTTCTACAAAACCAGTGCCCGTCATGAAGATATCCACCAAGGAGGTTTTCGCTTAGCCTCCGACCTTTGGAGACACATAGGTGAACATCAGGACCAAGACATTATTCCCGCACTGGGAAGATATTTTCAAGAAAATCAAGAGGGAGGTCTTCCCAGAATATACCCCACACAACGATCCCGATACATGAAAACTCAATGATGAAGTCCTCCTGAATGTTTGAAAGGTGTATATGCACATGGTGGTGAGAAGGACTCCAGTATTCCCCTACATAAAACTATTGAAGTGTCTTATCGATCAAATTGACATGAAAATATTCTTTATTAATGATGATTGTTGGCATAGGGGTAGACCCAGGGTTCAGCTCCAAGAGCGCACCAACAAGCCCTAGCTATTGGCCCTTTCAGCAACACCTGCGAGGCAGATGCAGTCTCACTCGAAGCAGCTATGTGGGGGTTGCAGGACAACGATGTCTACAACTAGAAGGAATGTAAAGTGGGTTCAAAGTGATTGACACATAACAATCTAGTATTCTTTATCTTCCTAGGATCTACTGTGCAAGATATATCTATCGGATCTAACATAGTAATGCAATAACAGTATACCAATAACAAAGAACAAAACACCAATCACACATACATCACAAGATATACGTGGTTCACCCTCTCTCTAGGGCTACATCCATAGAACTGTGTTTTATAATGTATTAAGATGAAGCATACAGTTCTTATTTGTGGTCTTAGCTAGCAAATATTCTTTCTTCTCCTCTCTGTCTCTCCCCATCCTACACACCAGCTGCAAGACTTGACCGTCGCACCCAGCTGAAGATCTTACAATACCAGAAGGCTCTCACACTTAGATATTCTCTCTCACACAACAATAATCATTCATGTCAATAGTACAACTAGATCAACATCGTTCCCTCAGGTAGGTTCTTATTTATACATTACAATATTTCACTGACATCCTTAGGTCGAAACCTAGGTGTCAAAACCCTAGATACTTAAAAACCTAGGTGTCTAAAACCCTAGATACCCAAAACCCTAGGTGTCTAAAACCCTAGGTCAACTTGACCCACATTTTCAAGGCTTCGCTAGCCTGTCTTTCCTTCCTTCTCGCACGGTGCTCCAAATCATCCAATGGTGGTTTTTTCTGCTTGCTAAGTTTTCCACGATCCTTCTTTCTTGCTGATATGTCATCCTTGATTTCCTTGTTCAACAACTTGCTTCCTTTTACTTTGCTCCATCTTTTCTGCTCTTTTGCTCACTTCAACCCAGTAACAGTCACTGTGTCTTCCACGCAGTTCAAATTTTTCCTTTTCTTCCTTGATCTTCGCTTATTTTCATAACCAAGGGCGAACAGGCCCCCAACACCCTCTTGTGACTTGGCTTGAGGAAATTCAAATCTGACCTTTCTGTTTTACTTCGACTTCAGACTGTGCAATGCAACCTTTGCTTTCTGCTCTATGCCTCATCTCCATCCTTCCTTGTGCAGACTGTCTTTTCTATGTCTGGTACCTAGTTTCAATTGCACCTGGTACCTAGACCCTTTTCCTTATGATTTTACTTAGAGTTGCGGGGTAGCGGGTTGTCATAATACAATTTCAACCGACTCCAATTCACTAATCCTTCCTTCCATTCTCCCTTCAAAGTCTTCAACTACGTAGCTCTTCCTTTTGTAACATAGGCGATCTCATATGGACCGAGCCAATGCGTTTTGAACTTCCCAGGATGTTTTATGAACTTACTTTCATATACCAGTACTAGATAACCTTGTTTAAATTCCTTCTTGTTTATGTGTCTGTCATGATAGGCCTTCTCTCTTTCCTTCTGTATCTGTTGATGGAATCCTGACATAAATTTGTCTTCTTCGAGTCCGACCAACTGCACGAGCCTCTCTTGAATAGCACCAGTGTCATCCATGTCTGTAAAGGTAGAAATTCTTAGTCTTGGTACCAAATATTCCGTTGGAACAATGACTTTGAGACCATAAACCAACTTGAAAGAGGTATGCATTGTTAATTTTTTGCAAGTGGTTCTATAGGCCCATAGTATTGTTGGTACTCTAAAATCCCAGTCATCCCTGTTCACACTGCAAATCTTCGCCAGCACTATCTCCAAGATCTTGTTGAATTCTTCCATCATCCCATTTGATTGTGGATGGTAAGGCATGCTCTTCTGATGGCGGACTGCAAATTCCTCAGTGAGGGATTCAATTGTTTTATTTATGAAATGTCTGCCTTGATCACTCAAAAGGATCTTTGGGCATCCAAACCTGGTTATGATGTCATCAAATATGAAGTGTGTAGCTGTAGTTGCACTACAGTCCTTAACTGCTCTTGCTTCAGCCCATCTAGTCAAGTACTTTGTTGTTGTAATTATGTACCTTACTCCTGTGTGCTTTCCTGGTGGGTTTATAGGTCCCACAAAGTCGATGGCCCATTTCTCAAATGCTTGTAGGGTTAGTTGTGGTGCTAATGGAATTTCATCTGTTCGGGATGGTTTCCCAACTCTTTGGCATACATTGCAGGCTCTGTGATAGTCTTTAGCATCTATGTGTAAGGTAGGCGACCAAAGGCCAGCTCTAAGCACCTTCTGTGTGGTTTCTTTCCCTGCGTAGTGTCCTCATGTGATGCCTTCATGAGCTTTCATGAGGATCATCGGTCGTTCTTCCTCCATAAAACATCTTCTGAATATCTCATCAGGTCCCATCTTGTAGAGATGTCCAATGAATGGTAACTCAACTCCTGGTCCTTCCACATATCTTTGGCCTTCTGTTTCTACAATGTTCACCTTTCTTGGATCATCGTCTTCATTAGCATTGATGTTGTAAGATCCTTGTAGTTTCTGGAAAGGCGTAGTCCATTTGTCCTCTTCTTGCTCCAAAGGGAGGTTAGATGCCTCCTCGAATACTTTTTATTTTACAATCTGCAATGATTGATCTACTGAAGGTTATTGACTTTCAAATAAGAAGGTGGTTACAAAACTCTGAGTCATACCTTCCCAGTCTGTAGTGATGAGGCACAACTCTACTTGAAGGTACCTGTTGATAGGTGTCATGTCCAGTGTGTTAATGAATTTGTGCACCCACTGCTCTTGAGGAATGTTGCTCCAGGCTTCTTTGCAACTTCTGACATGGTCCTTTGGGCAACTTTGACCTGTGTACCGAACTTCACAGCCTTCTAATTGTGCTAAGAACCACGCTGTAATCAAGGTATTCCATTGTACCCATTATGTAATGTTGTTTTTGTGTGTCCCCCACCATCTTGTTGGTGTGGATTTCAGGGCCTCATCCATTGCCAACAATCTTTGTTTCATTGGTACACTTTTGTCAAAGTCCGACAAGAAGGTTTCTAAGGGATTCAGACC
The DNA here is from genome assembly GCA_000966675.3 of Picea glauca. NCBI lineage: Eukaryota > Viridiplantae > Streptophyta > Pinopsida > Pinales > Pinaceae > Picea > Picea glauca. The sequence continues at coordinate 52,580 of JZKD02S1753160.1, forward strand.
ATCAAAGGGGGGTAAGTTACTTACTATTGTGCCAATCCAATGAACTTCGTTGGTTAATCTAGCACATATTCTTGTAGATAATTCATACAATTTATTTTTCCAGTTTTCCAGTGCTTATTCTGAGTCTAATGAAAATGCACTATCACTTTTCCAGCTTAGGTTTCCATCAGTTGTAGGATTAATGTAATCCTGTTGTCTGGTTGTTATTTTGTATATGTTTTATAGTTCATATGCGCGGTCTTATTCTCTGATGGCCTTTGTGTATCGCTGACATTCATCTGGATCTAAGGGTGTAATGACCCTAAGGCCATCTCTTTCAAACAACATACGTCTTTTTTTTAAATCAACCACAATGGAATTATTGAAATCCTAATCAATTCCTAATAGTGCAAGGTAAGGACATCTATCATTAACTATCTCAATTACCTCAAAATATGCAAACGTTCTTACTCTGTCGATGTCCACAAGGACATGCTCCAATCATCCAAAGGGGATGACAACTTGCTGATTAGCCATCCTGAGCCTGATAAGGGAATAGATCAACTTCGGTTTTCCCATCAGTTCCCAAGTTTTCTTCATCATGACATTGACCTCCAACCCTAAGTCGAGGACCATATAGTATATATCATATTCTCCTATTTGAGCATTCAAGTGTAATTCCTTATTTGTCCTTGTCTTTTTAGTGATTTGGTGTACTTCCCTATTTAGTGAGGGGTCTATATTTCCTAGCTCATACTGTCTGATTAAATTTTATAGTTCTTGTACAATGCTCTCATTCTGAATCAACTTAATACAAGTATATATAAATTCCATGAGCTTGATTACCTATTTTCCTTCTCTTGGTGAAGCAGAATGATCAAATTCTTGCAACATTCCATATTCCCTTACTTATGGCCATGTCTTTGATGAAGATCCTTGGTCTTCTTTGAACTCTTTTCTTGCCTCCTAAAATATATGTCTTTATTTCTTTGCATGAAAAGTTTGGGTCTTCTCTGCATCTTTCCTAATTCCTGAGTCTTTTGTAGTCTTTCCTTGGGTTAGTCTGTCTTCTCCTGTAACAATGCCTCCTCTAGTGATAACAATGAATCTAGGGTATTCTTTGTGAGGTTCAACGTATATCAGTTGCACTTGCGGGTTCTGTTGAGGTCCTCATCTTTCCTAAAGCTTAGTCAACAATGTTGGACATTCCTCGATAACATGCTCGAAGGAGTTTCAATAGTTTCAAGTGGTACAAGAGTTCTGACAGTCCCTTGCTAGGTGTCTTGGTTGTGTGTAGTTATAATAGATTATGTTTCCTCGGCCTCGACCCATACCTCCTCCTCGTCCTCATCCTCTGAATCCACCATGAAGATTGAAGTTTCCTCTCCCAGGGGAGTTATACTGCGTAGTGTTTCCTTCTTGATGTACTTCAACTTGAATTTTTTATATGTCTCTTGGCCTTTCATGTATGAGATCGTAAGCCCTAAAATCCCTATCATCATGCCCCATGGAATTATAGAACATGCAATCAAAATTTGTGGGTGTCTGAACATATTTTTCCATGTAATAGCACTCACTAGGGCGTTGTCTATTTCTACATACCTTGCACCAGGGTAAGGTGACTTGATTCAAAGGGCTCAGATCTATAGAGGCCAAGTATTCATGGAATAAGGGACAATATTCCTCATCATGGCCTTCTGATCTGCATCTGACACACCAGATGTATTCTCTTTTATCTTTTCCCTTGTCTTTTTTCATATCTTCGACCTGCAGAGACAAACTAGTTAGCTGACTCAAGAGTTGGCTCATACCTGAACTGGATTCTCCCATAGGGGATGATTCTAGATTCATGGTGATATCCAGTGCCTTAGCTTACGAAGCAATATTATATTTCATAAGAGGAACTCTGATGTGTGGTAAAAGGGAAACAATGAACCAGTCTTTGTTTTGCTCATATGGGATCTGAAAAATCAATCATCCTGTTAAGGTATTAAATCTCAAATCGAATTCCCAAACGGGTTCGGCTACCTTCTTCTTGATCTCTTTCATCTCTGTAATACATTGTGATTCCAATTTGGGTTTCTTGAATTCTACAATCAACACATTCTTGATCTGATTCAATGGATTAGGCTATGCAAGTCCTTGGACAAGCTTCACGTACTAGCTCAGTGCGTGATCTCGGAGGGTAGTACTAAACTGAGTTATTTTAATAGCTTCATCGGTGAAATTTTTAATATTCCATAAGGCTTCACACATAAACCAGTGTTGATAAGGATCTTTAGATCCATCTCCCCTAAAGATAGGGAGCCTCATCTCATGTGCCATATATCTTCCTAGGTTTCCTGACTGAGTATGTGGTGGACTACTAGTGACAGTTCTCTGAATGCTCTGGTGGCTTGGATTACTCTGATTTATTAACGTTGTTGAATCAACAGGAGGGATAATAGTACTTACTTCAATAGTTTGCGTAGTTCCTGAAGTTTCTGGCTTGTCCCGGCAAGGTTCTTGAGCTTTCCCTTCCTCTTCCCTAGCGGGTTATGAATTCTCTTCGTTCGTTAGATCTGCCTCTTCTACACTATAGAAACCCTTTTCCTTGTAGTTCTTCTTAAATAGTTTCGCAAGATGAACTTCTTTGAACGCTCTTCCACTACGCGTATGTCCAGCCTTTGTTTCATTGTCGATGTCCGAATTCCTGAACATTATCTTTTCCAGATCCGACCAATCTACTGTATCTTCAAGATGTTCTTCTCATGCAATAGAATCTTGATCCTCAGCTTCAGAAAATGTAAAACTTTTCCTCTGGGTCCCTTGAAGAAATATCTATCGGCATGGCTATATGAATCTACTCTGTCAACAACAAACTCGGTGATGTACCTTCCAATGGTGCTATAAAATTAGTGATCTACTGCTCGTGACACGATGTTATCGACTCTCTTGACCTTCTTGATCAACGCCAATGTCCAGACCACAGGAGGTCTAGATATGATCTCAAACTGGGTATTTGCTAACCTAGATAACCGCTCATATAGCTCCTGATGGATTCCTCCAAATAAAATCTCGTTTATATCAGTAAAGATATATCTCTCCAACCAATTGTTAGTACTAAGATTAGGGTTCTTGTTCTGGGATTCAACAAATTCCTTCTCTTGGTCCTCTATCCACTTTTTTATTTCCGTGTTTGATGGAAACCACCTTGACATTCCCTTAAGAAGATTCTTGTCTCGACAACGAAACCATTTGTTGGCACAGGGGCAGACCTAGGGTTCAACTCCAAGAGTGCACCAACAATCCATAGCTACTGGCCCTTTTGGCAACACCTGCGAGGCAGATGCAGTCTCACCCAAAGAAGCTATGTGGGGGTTGCAGGACAACGATGTCTACAACCAAAAGGAATGTAAAGTGGGTTCAAAGTGATTGACACACAAAAATATAGTATTCTTTATCTTCCTAGGATCTACTTCACAAGATATATCTATTATATCTAACACAATAATGCGATAGAAGTATACCAATAAAAAAGAACAGAACACCAATCACACATACAACACAAGATATACGTGGTTCACCCTCTCTCTAGGGCTACGTCCACATAACTATTCTTTATAATGTATTAAGATGAAGCATACAGTTCTTGTCTGCTCTCTCAGCTAGCAAATCTTCTTTCTTCTCCTCTTTGTTTCTCCCCTTCTTGTACACCCAGCTGCAGGACTTGACCTTTGCACCTAGCTGAAGATCTTACAATACCAGAAGGCTCTCACACTTATATCTTCTCTCTCACACAACAATAATCACTCATGTCAATAGTACAACTAGATCGAACCTACTTCCCTTAGGTAGTTTCTTATTTATACATTAAAATATATCACCGACATCCTTAGGTCGAAACCTAGGTGTCAAAACTCTAGATACCCAAAACCCTAGGTGTCTAAAACCCTAGATACCCAAAACCCTAGGTGTCTAAAAACCTAGGTCAACTTGACTCGCTTTTTCAGGGCTTTGCCAACCTGTCTTTCCCTCCTTCTCGCGCGGTGCTCCAAAGCATCCAACGGTGGATTTTTCCGTTTGCTGAGTTTTCTATGATCCTTCTTTCTTGTTGATCCATCGTCCTTGATTTCCTCATTCAATGGCTTGCTTCCTTTTACTTCGCTCCATCTTTTCTTCTCTTTTGCTCACTTCGACCTAGTAACAGTCACTGTGTCTTCCGTGCAATTCACATTTTTCATTTTCTTCCTTGATCTTCTCTTATTTCCATAACCAAGGGCCAACAACGAAATTGGAAGATGTGTTGGGGTTTTCCTTCCAGTGGAAGTGAAAAATTACTACAATATTAGAGAGCCAGAAGAACGACTAAACACCGATTTTTTTGTAAGCTTCTATGAGAAACATGATACCGGCAAGGTGATGGTGTCGTGGTGGAGAGAGGATAAAAAGTTTACCAATCAGACCTCTGGTTGACACCCAACGACCAACCTAAGGGAGTTGTACATCTATATAATGGCCCTCCTCTGCTGATTGCATGGGGAGAAATACTTCTCTAGGATTTCAGAGGCTTGAATGCATCTATATTATATGGTAGCCATTTCCAGAATAGGTTTTAACTGGGGTGCCATCATTTCCAAACAGCTGAGCACCTGCATACGACAAGATCATACACCAAATGAAGGAGAGACTCCATATTTCTACATGGAATATTATCTATTGGATGTCATCTATGCCAAAAATTTCTTTGTCAGAATGAACTTAAGATGGCACACCTCAGAACTCTCGGTCCATGTATATTTCAACATCTTGTGGGAGAACAGGTACAAGAAATCCTACTCTCTCATCTGCGATCAGTTCATCACACGTATTTATTCCTTGTTGTTCAATAAAGAGTGCCCAAGGCTATCGGATGCAGCCAAAAATATTGTATCGAAAGTTGGCCACAGGTATCTAGATGAGCACGATACCTACATTAGGGTTTTTGGTGCCACCAGAGCACCCCATCTATTACCTGTGTATGTCCCTGATTGACTAGTAATCAGATAAATCTGTTACCAGACCATCCTGCAAGGTTATAATTCTATTCTGGTAAAAGATAAGAAGTGGGCGTTCATACCTTATGGATTCCATATAGGTTTCTACATGGTAAAAGACACTGCTCAAGATAAACAGGAAGGGTTGAATCAATTGGATTTCTGATTCAATATTGGCCTCTTTCACAAGCATGACCCAAATGGTTTAGTCCCAAAGCACGCATCACATGTATCTTCCTGCTGGCCATATTCCCATGATAGGTTTGGAGATGAGATATTCACCGAAAATGCTCAAAACTGGGATGAGGTGGTTGCAAGGATGGATGACTCTAAGGAAACTAGGTTCAAGGCCATTAGTTTGGATGAGCAAGAAATAGTCCTGGAACAATTGGCTCAAGAGGTCCTTAGGGCTAGGGAAGAAAGGATATCATCTGAATCAGTCCAAGCAGTGAGAGCTCCCCATGAAGCCACCAAAACAGTAGATATTTCTCAGGTAACTATGGTACATGAAAAGAATTTCCCCGAGGCTCAGGATGTGGTGGAGAGAGAGGCACTCATGTATCAACAGGCGCAACATATGATGAATTAGATGTGGGATAACTCGGACCTCATCAGGATTCCAAGGCTTCTGACTGATAGCCCAAAAGAAAGCCCGTCAGGGCCAAATGACTCTAATTGCATAAACCTTGATAAAATCAACGGGTCAGATGACCCTGAATCCACAATGCCACCAGATGTATCGCCAACAGGTGTGATGAATCAACCAGAGACAGGCTGGGTATCAGTGGAAACAAGTGTGCCTAATCCTTTGAGTGAGTTTATAAATATATATAGTGATGATGAGAGCTCGGAGGCATCTCTCGGGACCCCTGTGCATGTCCAAGAAGAAAAGGGACCTGAGAAGACTTCTTCTCCTAATCCCAGGGTCCAAACCCAGGAGGTCCCACCAAAGAAAATAAAATCCAAAAGCGTTCTCGACACAAAGATGCCCGATGCACCAGAGACCTGAGTAGATAGTCCGAAGGACAAGTCAAAACTGGACGAGCCAGAGGAAGGATCCCCACAAAAGGAAATCAATGTTTCGATGGTAGATGCACAAGTAAGTATCGAGTCTACCCCCGACGCCTTATTTCGCTTGATACGCAGATCCCTGACAAGCGATAGGTAGAGGCTGGGCCTTAAGAGCGCAACAAAGAAGTTCAAGAACCCTATCTTGAAAAAATATACACCACTGAAAGTCTGGGAGACACACTCACATGGGGTGATCAAAAAATCACTGAACCTTGTGGATGAAGTAGCCGATATATATGCAATCGCTTATGATCAAAAGAGAAAATCTATTGTTCAACGTGTTAACTCCCAAAATAGCACCGTCATTTTGGTCGGGTTTTATGGTGGATAGCATGGCTATTGATAGTTTCC
>JZKD02S1753160.1:72417-84541 GCA_000966675.3 Picea glauca
GTCTAACAGCGAGGTTAGAAGCAAGGAACACACACATCATCTTGCTTTACGTCTAACAGTGAGGTAAGAAGCAAGGAATCATCTTTCTTTACGTATAACAACGAGGTCAGAAGTAAGGAATCATCTTGATTTATGTCTAACAGGGAGGTCAGAAGCAAGGAATCATATATACTCCCCCTTTCAGGGAGGGTCCTTTCGAACTATACCAAGATTATCTCGAAAGTGTTCAAACTTTACATGAGATAGAGGTTTGGTCAACACATCAGCAACCTGTTCATCCGTGCTAACATACATGAGCTTCAAGGATCCTCTCTGCACCATGTCACGGATGTAATGATAGTGAATATCTATGTGCTTCGACCTGTCATGGAATATAGGATACTCTGTCATCTTTATGCAGCTCTGGTTGTCACATAGGATCGTGGTTGCTTCCATATCTAGGTCAAATAGACCGCTCAACAACTTTCGAATCCATAGAGATTCGCAGCTAGCAGAACATGTGACAATGTACTTTGTTTCCGCTATGCTGAGAGCAATACTGGATTGCTTCCTACTCTGCCATGAAATCATGGATGATCCCAAACTAAAAAAACATCCAGAAGTGCTTTTTTTGTCAGCAACGCTTCCTACCCAATCTGAAGCAGTGTATCCACTCAATGTGAAATTATGATCTACGTCATAACTGAGACCATAATCTATCATACCTTTAAGGTACCTCATCACATGTTTTGCAGCCACTAGGTGAACACGTCTGGGCTCTACCAAAAACTGACTCAAGGTTTTCACGGCAAAACAAATGTCTGGTCTGGTGTTCATCAGGTACATCAGTGATCCAATAATCTATCTTTATAGTGTGGCATCAATCAAATTTGACAAAGTATCGACCAACAGCTTTAGCTTCGCTTCCATGGGTGTATTCATGGGTTTGCATTCTAGCATGTCGAATCTCTTTAAGATCTCGACCGTGTACTTCCCTTGGTTAAGGAAGATCCTCTCTGGACTCTGCCATACCTCAAGACCTATAATGCATTAGGCCAAGGTATTTCATTTCAAATTCAGAGGCAAGTCTCTTTTTACATTCAACGATGATCTTTTCTTCTCTAGTTAAGAATAATTCATTCACATATAGCAGTAAGATTACTGGCTCCTTATCCATAATTTTGAAGTAGAGATTTGAGTCTGCTTTACTCTTGGTAAAGTATAAGCTCGTCAAGAAACTGTTTATACGGCCATACCAAGCTCTAGGAGCTTGCTTCAATCCGTATGAGACTTTTTTCAATTTGCAGACATGAGACTTCCTGTCTTCTACCTCAAATCCTTGAGGTTGCTCTATATACACTTCCTCTTCGATGACACCATTTAGGAAAATTGTTTTCACATCCATCTGGTGCAGCTTCCACTTCATCTTAGCTGCAAGAGCTATGATGGTCCTGATCGAAGTGTATCTAGCTACAGGAGCAAATGTCTCTTCATAGTCAATGCCTTCCTTCTGGGAAAATCCACGAGCGACAAATATTGCTTTATACTTCTCAATACTTCCATTAGCAGCATGTTTTATTTTGAATATCCATCTGTAGGATACCCCATCTTTATTCTTCGATCTGGGAACTATTTCCCATACTTCATTCTTCATTATGGATTGGTATTCCTCTGTCATGGAATCTGCCCAATATTTTCTCTGAATGGCTTCTTCAGAGTAGGTAGGCGCCTCTTTTACATCAAATCCGTATAACTGGAGAATGGCTTTGGTCTTTTCACCTATCTTGTAGTTCCTTGGGGAACACCGTACTTCTCTCCATCTTGAATAATCTCTCTAGACTAGGATGGATTTCTTTTATGGAGGATCATCATCTGAGGAGGTTCTTGTACTTCTACTATATCATGGTCTTCTAGAAGTTCCTCATCGGGGGAAGTTATGACTTCCCTTACTGGTTTTGCAGCTCTAGGAACCTCCCTTATTGCAGCATTGGGGATTATTGGTTCCTCTTCATATACCTTTTCAAGCTAGCACAATTTAGATTTCTTGAGCACTGCATCTTCATCAAAGGTCACATCCCTACTGATCTCAATGTGATGTTGACCCGGTATATAGATTTTGAAGGCCTTGGAGACATCACAGTATCCCACAAATATTCCCTTCTTCCCTGAAGGGTCCAGCTTGTTTCTCTTTTCCTTAGGTATACGAATAAACACTGGACAACCAAATAATTTGAGATGGCTTACCTCTAGCTTCTTTCCAATGAACATCTCTTTCGGTGTCTTGAGCCTAAGTGCACTATGGGATAATCAGTTCTGCACATAAACAACTGCCATCGCTACTTCTGACCATAAGCACATAGGAATATCTTGATCTTCACAGCTTCCAGCATGGTTCTGTTCTTCCGTTCAGCTACATTGTTTTGTTGGGGATTATAGGGAGTAGTGAGTTCCCTCTTGATTCCAACATCTTTGGAGAAGTTCACAAACTCTTTTGAGGTATATTCTCTTCCATTATCTGACCTGAGTATCTTAAGCTTCCTTATAGAAGGGTTCTCTTATCAAGGCTTTGAGTTCCCTTATCTTGCTGAACACTTAAAATATATCCAGGTCTTTTACGAGAATAATCATTAATGAATGATACATAGCATACATGCCCATTAATGGAGGATGATGGCATTGGGCCACATACATTTGAATGAATGAGTTCTAGGACTCCTTCTGCCTTGTTGTCCCTCTTCAGAAACAGGTTCTTGATGTTCTTCCCTTGTGCACATCCATTGCATACGCCTTCATGGTCACCTTTGAGTTCTGGTAAGCCTGTGACCACTTTTCATATGTATGGTAGCACCTTGTAGTTGAAGTGAGTTGATCTTCAATGCCAAGATTCTTCAATGGCGTGGGTCATAGAAGCTTCTGAGTGACCCTATAGGTTATGCAAGTCATATTCTTCTCTTCAAATGATGATTTCTTCATTTACAGTCTCTCCTTTAGCACGTTTCCTTCTACAACCTTCACCATAGCTTCCTCAGGGTTATTACATGTGACCTGAAGTAAGGCCAACAAAACAACAAGCAAGAGAAATATCCCTCTGATAATATAAATCAATAGCACGAACAATCATCATAGTAGCTCCTTTAGAGCTATTACTTATAATTTATTTGAAGCAAAGATTAAAGGTAAGGAATACAATACAAAATGAGGTCAACACTCTCATAGTGTTGTGACCAAGCATTCTTCCATGGCAACCTATAACTAACACACGAGGTTTCTCCTAGAGGAGGTGTTAGTTGTATTAGGCAAATTATTTACCTCTATATGCTCACATGCTATCAAGTATAATACTTTATGACGACTGCTATCAGCTTATCATGTGTACCTTTGAATCTTATTAATCTTGATTAATCAAACCTGGAGCCTTGTCCTCAAGAATGAGTGCTTGCTTTTCTTCTAGGTCTCCTTCACTCAAGTGACAAGTGCTTTCTTCAACCTATCTGTTGTACTAAGACAATACTCTATCTTGATAGAAGGTTAGGTTAGAGGATAAGCTCTATGATCAACTTTTAATCCTTCTAATAATTTGATCATAGCTTCAACATGCAACACTGATCAAGATAATGTTATGGAAAATAGATGTATATCAAAATAATCACACCTAGGTTGCATCATTCCTCTTGAATGTGTTGGATCTTGAGATCCTTATGGATCTATGGCAAGAGATCCCTTCTTCTGCAAATACTCTTTAGGGTTTAACCATTAAACATATGTAAGTACATACCTCTGATAGCGTTTGCAGGTAGTGGCTCCATCTGGTAGAAATGATAATCATTACCAACTCTTAAGAAGACTTCAAGGGTGATTGCAACTGATTCTACAACTGCAACTACAACTGGTTTTGAGACTGCAACTTAGGGTTTTATGAGGAAACCCTAAATTTTCAAACTTCAAATTTTGAAATTCCGATCCAGGGAATAGATGTGCTGAGCTGAGGTGAGTATGCTGGTGTAGTCAGAATTTTGAAAATCCAACTTTTACCCCCTCAAACTTTATTTGCGGATTTCTGGATTGGTGCTTCTGGTTTTCTGGTACTTCTGGTACTTCTGGTACTCTGGTTTTCTAGTTTTCTGGTACTTTGTGAAACTAGGGTTTCACTTTCCGGGAGATATAGCCACTAAAAAGGTGCGCTGATGATGCCAAATTGATCCTTAGGGGAGGGCATGACTTTCTAGATAGTTTTAGGGATGAAAAGATTCACTTTTGAAAAACCCTAATTTGCAGGTACTACAATAGTGACGTTTTTCCTCTTGTGAAATATGCTTCCTTCAGCTTGGCTCTGATACCATGTTAATGTTTATGCCATTATTATATTTCTTTTCATTTCAATAGATAAAAACAACATAATAACAATATCACCGAGAAATACACATTCACAAGAGACACAACATTTATCCTGGGAAACCCTCTAGGGGAAGAAAACCCGACAAATCTTCATTAATATAAATAGCCAATACAATGCCAAGAGATCTTATGCTAAAACATAAACTCCTCTTCCAAGATATGCGCCACTCTCTCTCTCCTTTGCCGGTAACAGATCAGAACTTGTCTCTCAAACTGAGCAAGTGAGTTATGTTCAAATGATGCGCTAGCCTCCTTTATTTAAACAAGTTCTGGCACGTGTGAAGTGTCTCTTCACTGGCAGGGCCGACTTCTCAATCTGGGTGGGTAAACCCACCTTTATTATATTTCTGGGTCTTCTTATTAACTATTGGGGCTGACTTCTTATTTTACCTATTATAATTGTCTGTTGACCAATCCGCAAAAGGGGATTTGGTCCTATTACAATAACCGACATGATCAATCCTCAATGGGGATTGATCCTATGAATAATATATCAATAATAATAATAATACTCTTTGCAGTTACATTATTTCAACAATTTCAGGAAAGATTACATCCACATGTGGTTTTTTTTTTTGGTCAGTGGGAGGTTGGTCCAACTTCTTTCTTTTATACACCTAAAACTCTTGTTTCTTTAGCTTTTCTTTTGATTCCTGGTCTAGTTTGTTTATTACCGTCATCCTGGCTGACCTGGCTGCTTCTTTCATGGCCTCTTGATGCTCTTCATCTATGATATTTATTTGAGGGCCTCCTATGAAGTGGTCTATATTGTTTACTTGTTGATGGCCACCACTACTGTAAGGACACTCATGTTCCCAATGTGATTCACTGCATTGAAAACACCAAGGGTTTTCATCCACAACGACGGTGCTTGGAACTTCTATGTCTTTGAAAACATCTTTGTTCCACTAAACAAAATTACTTACTCTCTGTACTGGATAGCCATCTTCATCCGAATCTTTAGAGATATTAGAGGCATCATCAGGATAATCACCCCAATCTGTGTCTTTTTCTGTCAAGGGAAAAGTGGGGCAATCTTGAAACAAGTATGGATCCACTGAAAAGGGTGTTTGTTCATCCTTCTCAGAATGACCGATTTGTAATAGTGTGGGAATCCCCTTAAAAGGCAATTGGTCATCCGAGTCTTGCCTTTTTAGAAAATAAATTTTCAACATTTCAGGAATCCTTTTAACCCTTTGCAGGATATAGGACATACTAATGCTTGGATCGGTTTCAATATGTACCCGGAGCTCTTGAAACTTATCGGCTTCATTCATATCTTGGTTTTCTAACATCGGTGTGTCCAAGACAAACAAAGAATCTTCAAAGTTAGGTTTTTTATGAGTGGCCATGCCCAAATCCTCGGATGGTTCATGTTGTCCTGAGACTTTTAGAGCATTGTTTCTGTTTGAGAAAGTTGTGTTCCATTTCCCTTTAGGAGGCATGAGATTTATTTTAGGAATTTCTGAGAAATTAGGTCCAGCTTCGGTGACATCCTCGTCACAAGGTTCCCTGGGGTCATTATTGTGCGAGAGATTGACTTGATGGATGTAGTCTTCGAACTCAAGGTTATTCTCAATATGGAAAGCAAAATCTTGTGCTTCTTCTAGAGTCGAGGGTGACCGATCTTTGAGAGTAAACTGCAAAACTCCTTCCAACGAGTTGAAGTAGTGTTGGAGGACAACTTCTTCTAAGAAACTAGGCATGATCTTCTTGAGTAGAAGGTTGAACCTATCATTGAAATCCCTAATGCCCTCGCTAGAGGCTTTGCAAATATCAGTGTATTGAGAGTAAAGGGAATCCATGCTTTATTTTTCACACCAATCTTTCTTGAATGTTTTTTCAAGGTCTTCAGGGGTTTTGATGCTTCCTTTCGGGAGTTTGTTAATCCATCTTCTGACACTTCCAGTGAGTGAGCTCACAAAGAGCCTTAAAAATACATCGGGGTGTTCTCATCCGAATTGGTGAAACTGAAATGCATCACAGAAGTCAGTCCAATGAGAGTTTCCATAGGATCCATCTTCTCCTAAAAACTTAGGTATCCAGGACTCGACCTTCTTGGGTAGATCATGTAACTCCCCTTGGGTGTTAGGTAAGCTTAAAGGACCAAAGAGTTCTTTATGAGACCATTTGGGAGAACTTACAGGGGTGACAAGATTTGTGGAGGTCATAGTAGTAGATGAAAGTACATACTGATGCCCACTACGAGCCGTCATTAGCTATTTGTGGAGTCGCCAAATGATTTTCTTGAAATCATCAAAGAAAAGGGAAAACACCCTAGTGGAGTTTCCAGGTAATCTTGTAAGAAAATAGTCTATGAGGCAAGGCTTACCGAAAAGATTTGTCATTTGAGGAGAATTGACTCAGTGTTCCCTGACAACGGCGCCAAAATGTTATCGCATAGTTTGTAGCTAGGTCAAATGGCTAGAAGATGGAGGCCAAACTGGCATAACAGAAACCTACCCCACCCAATGTCACCACAATGGGGAGGTTTTCTATTCAGGGAGGTTATCCCAGGGGAGATGTCCCCGATAACCTGGGGTTTTGAAGAGGCCAAAGTATAAAGGTCAAAGTAAAAGTCCCTCATAGGTTACCACCAAGATCAGATAGTCTGGTTAATCAGGAAATAATGAAGTGTATCCCCAAATGAGAACACCTGCCCGAAACAAGACAATGGAAAAAAAGTATATGCAGGCTATAATTCAATGGGTTAGTACTTCATATAACTATCTGATGTCAATAGATTAGCAATTATAACAATATATATCAATGAGATTAGTGTTTATCAATATGACAGTGGAAGAATATCAATTCATCAATAAATATTGAGATGATGTAGCCAACAATGTATTTAATCAATCCCTTACTCAATAAATGCTTTAAAACATCATCTAATTGCTTATAAACAGAAAGTGTTGCGTCAAGATGGAATAACCAAGTATGACGTCAGCCTTACTAGGGTTAGTTAGTTAGTTAGGGTTTCAAATTATAAAAGTTTTAGGAGTTGTTTGAGCACTATCACTTCAACATTGGGGACCTAAGATCAGTGCCTAAGGGTAGATGGAGTCAATTTAAGAGAGGGCACAAAGGTTGAAGGGAAAAGGATAAGGACTAGAGGGAAGGGTTCTGAAGTGCTGCAATGGCAGGGCCCCAGAATCAAAACCCTAGGGGAAATAGGCTCACTTCGGTGTTTCTTAAGCAAGGCCTCGTTCTCTTTCCTCCTTCCTTAGGTCAAACTTGGCAAAACAGCTAGCATAAAAGACAAGTCAAGACAAGAGAGTGAGGTGAGGGAGAGTGTTGCAAAGGCAAGGCCCTATCACCAAACCCTAGAAGCAGGATGGCCCTAGGTGTAGTTAACCTAGGACTAGGACATCTCCTCCTTATTGAATCTTAAAAGGCACAGCTAGCACAAGGGAAGAAGCAATAATAGTGTAGCAATGGCTAGGCTCTTCCTCCGTTCTTTAATGGCTGAATATTTATCTTTTAGGGGACATGAAACAAGGACCTACTTGTGTGCTTGTCACCTAGGGTTTTAAATCAGCAAAGTTTATAAATAAATGTAAGAATATAAGCCTACAACCATTGAATTAAGAATTTTTGTAGAAAAAACACTTACATATCATGAAGAAATAGCATTGCAAACCCTAGTTGTAAACCTTCCTTCAAGAGAAATGCCAAAAATGCTAAGAAAATCCTTCCTTCAACAAGTGAGCCTCACTTAAAAGATGAAATACCCCAACAAGGGTGCAAAAATCATATCTCACAAGAGAGTGATTTGTATCTTCTGTAAAAATGAGGGGAAAACTTCTAAATATATACTGTATCATGACCTTTAATTAAATTTAGGTCATTAAAAATAGTCGACAAGGCTACAAACCAAAATTATACTGTTTTTACATTAAATTGTCAAATCAAAACCCTAACTGAGCATAAGCAAGACGTCAATCCCTACTGAGGGAGACGTTATCCCCTTTTTAGGGAAAATGCAACACAAGATGACAAAACATTGGCCCTCTTTGGGCATCCCAACCATGCCACACATGTCATCTGCCCTGTCCAACTGTCACACATTCAAGGTGACGTCAATGGCTCCTAGGTGACGTCTTGGGCCATCAAAGGGAAACGTTCCACTGGAAGTGGGTCAACCCCCCTAGGCTGGGCTCAGCCAAAGTGTCCCTGATGGAACATCCTTCTTCTTTTCAGGTGCAAAAACTCAATCAAGCACTATCCTGTCTCTACCCCTTGTTGGGGTCTTAGCAACCATTTGATGGGCTCTTCAGCCCCATGGAGGTCTGGACTAATCATCTCCCCATGTGTACCAGTCCATGTGGTACCTATCCGTCGGGCATGGTCCCGCACATAAAACAATTCGCCCTCCATGGGCTCATTAGTCACAGGGATCATAGCAATGTTAATCACATCTCATCATTAATATTATCAGACATATGCATAAAGACCCTGATATATCATCCAATAGCTCAAAGATATTACAAAGACCTACAATACAAGGCTAAAGAAAAAGACAAGACACCATATTGGGCTAGTATCCATAAGGAAAGGAAAGTCTCCAAGGGGTATCATCCAAGCCATGTAGAACGAGGTGATGTGGATAAGGGATGTCCAGACATATGGGTAGAGTGAAAGTCAGGGATGCATTTTATTATCTGTGGGTCCCTTTGTAGAAGGTGAGTTGTACCTGTCATGGATGCAATTTTTTCCAAGCCATTTCTTGCCTTTATTATTTCTTTTGTTTATTTTCTTTTCCCTTTTTTATTTCAAGGACTAACTAGAGGACACTGCCTTGGCCTGGTAACGAGAGTTGACAGTGTTACCCACAAGCACTTTCACAGAGATGATAAGGTTGGCTCGTGATGAGACCCCCTTTCCCTTGGCCATGCAACCAAAGGTCACTTACCTGGCGTGGTAACCAGATAGTGGCAATGTCATGTTGTTAGGTACCCATGAACATAATAGGTTGGCTCGTGATCAGACCCCCTATCCTGGTCGGATCACAATATCTGGAGAACCATTCCACTATTAAACACTGCAGATTCTAATTGGGCCTCGGTGGTGGGTTTGGTTCCTACTGTTGAACTAAAGGTATTTAAGACCCATCAATAGAATTGGTGCTAGAAGGGGGGCCTGAGAATGAATGGTTGAATACATATTTTTTGTAGTACTTCAAACAACCTATAGATTCAAAACAACCGACATGCATGGTTAGTCATTTCCAAGACAACCCACACATGATGAATAATCCTAAAATGAGTAACTTGCCACAGGCCAAGGAAGAACCTTTGTACTCTGACATACCTTATGCTCTTCCTCACGAGGAATTAAATCAATTCAGAAGAATCAGAAAAACATATGCCTGACAGATCAGTGCGTTGTGCTTAGCTCCGATACTTCCTCGAAGAAAAAAGATAAGTAGACCAGTGGTCAATACTCTCGACAAATTTTTCGTCCACACAGTAGAAGACTTAATGGATTTCGAAATCACCAAAATCTAATATCCTCTTTATCTGATACCCAAAACACCAGTTGACCATGTCTCTAAACCAGACGATTTTTCAGAAGAGGAGGAGTTTAACTCAGAATCTGATGATATGGAGGACAACAATGACCATAATGAAGAAAGGGGAAACCCACCACTGAAAAATCAACCCTGGTTGGCCAGAGACACTTTGTCCCTCCCAAGACCATTCCATAATCTTCCCTGACATTTAGAGAAGTTACTTCCTAAGTTTGATCCCAAAACCTCAGGATTGCCTGAAGATCATATCAATAAATTTATACTAGAAATCAGGCTTATGCACGTCCAACATGAAGACATATTTTGCAGGATGTTCCCCTACACTTTTTAGAACTCATCATCCACATGGTATTTTAACTTACCTGTAGGATCCATAACTAGTTGGACAAAGTTTCAAAAATATTTTCTATATAAATTTGCAGAAGAGACTACTACGGGAACTTTGATGGCTGGGTTGTTTGCCACCACCATGATTTCGAAAGAGAAGGTTAAATATTTCAATCAAAGATTCACAACCATCTTAAAAAAATTCCAGCCTGAAGCCAAACCAACTCAGGAGTTGCAAATCGAAGTATATGTTAATGCCCTCCCAAATTCTATTTCCATGTTTGTGAAGAGGGCTACCAAACGAACCTTAACTGAGAATTTTGAAGAAGATAAAACAATAGAATTCCATATGAAAGGGTGTAAAGAAAGCCAGGTCTCTTTAGTTAAGAAAGAAGTTCAACCTCCTCCCAAGAGAGGACTCCTTCTGACTAGATCGCCATGGAAACAAGAAGAACAGACTCCCGACAAGGGTAATGGAGACATAGAAGATCTACAATGCCTAGTTAAGAAATTATCAAATGACATCATAGACATGAAGAGAAATGCAGGGGAAGGAAACCAAGGCCAAAGGCCCTATAAGCCTTTCTTTAAAAGAAACCCACCGTTCAAAGCAATTGAACCTCCCCCAGCTAACTTGAATATCGATCTAGGGAATGTTGCATCTGATTCTTTCTATACTTATCACCAAGAAAACCACTCTAAAAGAGACTACCCTTAATGGGTGCATGCCATGAATTTGATGGAAAACCGGTTTTTAGATGAGTTTTCCCTAATCGAACAACCAAGCAGTTTGGTTATGAATGTTGCTAACTAGGAAGAGATTGACCCACCAGAAGGTACAACCATGCTAATATGGGATCCTGTCCTAATTATGCCTTCCGACGACCTATTTCAGGTTCAAGAACCACCCACAAAGGTCTCGGTTGTGAAAACTAGAAGTAAAGTTCCTCCTATCTCAAAGGATCCCACTACCACTCAAAAGTAAGGAGAAAGGTCAACTCTCAATCACCCGAAAGCACCTTCTTCTCCTTGTAAGAACCCTATTAGCATCCATACATGAGAATATCCCAAACTGGAGTACAACGTAGTTGAAGATCTGAAGAAGTTGAAGGCTAATATATCGATCATGGACATATGTAGAATCCCTCAGCAAAAATTACAATCTTTTAAATCAGTAGAAAACCCCATGAAAAGCAATGAAAAACAAAGAAATCTAACTTCCACAGATCGAGTAAATAAACTAATCGTGAATACCTTCTTGGAAGATTGTTATCACTGAAATTTCGTCTGCACATGGCGACAAGAACTCAGCATCGTCACACAGTAATGAAGTCATTCATGGCACTGAACTAATTTCACAGCATTGCAAAAGGGTCAAAAACTATACAAAGTAACCAAAAATTGAAGGGCTCTTTACAGAAGTTAGGTGCGCATGCATATGCGCGGAACAGGAACGTACAATGCGCGCACGCGCGCACGATGCGCGGCTGTTGGCGCAAAAACCCACGCACCTGCTAAATGACGCATTTATGGAATTGGTCGGCCTCCCAACCACTTATGGATAAGCTCCCAAGACGACTTGACTCCCAAATCTGAGCTGAATCCGCATGGTAGGCTGGTCAAAGACCTAATTAAGCCCTAAAGAGCCCCTTTTCACACCTCAAAGGAGTTACATAATCACCTAATGCAATGCTATAAAAAGCCATGAAGAAACATCATTTTCTCAAGGAATTTCATGTAATGTTATGCTGCTTAGATTGTTTTAAGGACTCACGCCTTGGCAATAACACATTGGCAACATTTCATTGAGCTATCCACCTCTACATTGAGTGGATGTGCTAGGAGTTCTTTCACCATCATTCTCATTTTCTTATTGTAAGGAGAGCAAGT
>JZKD02S1753171.1:0-22936 GCA_000966675.3 Picea glauca
CATCACACTTGACCTGGAAAACTTTCTGAAAATCTGGCAACACCAACACTGGTTGCTCTGTGATCTTCCACTTCAACAGATTGAAGCTCTTTTCTGCCTCTTCAATCCAATGAAAATACTTATGTATTTTCTTGACTGTGTCCATCATTGCCGCGCTAATTCCACTAAAATTTCAAATGAATTTCCTGTAGAAACTCGCCAGTCCATGGAAACTTCTCACCTCGAAAACATTTCTTGGTGATGGGCAACTCTTAATCACCTCTACTTTACTTGGATCCATCTTTAATTCATTTTTTGATATGAAAAACCCCAAGTAAATGAGTTCTCTCTTCATAAATGAAGACTTTTTCATGTTGATTAACAACTTCTCTTGCTGTAGCTTCCTCATTACTGCAGCTAAATTCTTTAGATGCTCTTCTTTTGACTTGCTGAAAATCAAGATGTCATCCAAATAAACAATGACAAACTTACCAATAAACTCTTTCAGTACTTCATTCATCAGCCTCATGAATGTACTTGGTTCATTCGTCAAGCCAAACGACATGACCAACCACTCATACAAACCTTCGTTAGTCTTGAAGGTTGTCTTCCATTCATCGCCTTCCCTCATGCGAATTTGATGGTATCCACTTTTCAAATCAACCTTTGAAAAAAACTCTGCTCCACTCAAGCAATCCATCAAGTCATCCATCCTCGACAATGGAAACCTGTACCTGATGGTTATCTTGTTGATGGCTCTGGAATCAATGCACATTCTCCAACCTCCATATTTCTTCGGACTTAGTACTGTTGGAATGGCACACAGACTTAGACTTTCCCTGACCAATCCTTTATCCAGCAGCTCCTGTACCTGCCTTTTGACCTCTTCGTTCTCCTGCGGCGTCAACCTGTACGCTGCTTTGTTGGGAAAACTTGTTCCTGGTATGAGGTATATATGAAGTATTATGCTCCTCATCGGTGGCAACAAATGAGGTAACTCGTCCACCACTATATCAGTAAACTCTTCCAGCAGTTTCTGAATTTCCTTTGGTAGATCATCCACTCTTGTGCTGGTCAAAACAACTTTCGGTTTTCTGACCACAAAAAATTGTGGGTCTTCCTTCTTCTTTACTTTTTCCAGAAGTTCCTTCCCACTCATGAGAAGTATAGTATTCCTCGGTTCTGGTTTTACTTCTTTATCCTTAATTGGATTCAGCGTATGTGCTCTTCCATTCTTCTCCAAAGTGTACATATTCATCTTCCCATCATGAATTATGTTTCTGTCATATTTCCATGGTCTGCCTAGCAATACATGACATACATCCATAGGAATAACATCGCATAAAATCCTATCATTGTATCTTCCTATCTTGATGTCAACTAAGCATTGTTTAGTGACATTTACCTGATGTCCCTTCTGTAGCCATGAAACTTTATATGGACTCGGGTGATCTGTTGTCTCTAGCTCCAGTTTTTCCACCATATCGATCGAAATGAGATTGTCTGTGCTTTCGCTGTCTACAATGACTTGGCATTTCCTGTCTTTGGTCTTGCATGTGGTTCTAAAAAGTCTGTTTCTTTGAACTGCGTCCTCCACCTCCTTCTCGAGTGTTAAGAGAACTTTACGCATCATCAATGAACTTTCATTTTCTGCGTCTTCTTCCTCAACATCTTTCCTCTGTGCTTGGGCGATGTGAGCTTCTCCTTTATCTGTCTTCCTATCTGGACAATCAACTTCCTTATGTCCATTTTTCCCACATGTGTAACATGTGATGATTCCACCTTTGCCTTTTCCTCTACCTCTGGTACAAGGAAATGTGTTTGTGTCAGCGTATCCTCTGCCTTGTTCTGTCTGCTGCCTTCATTGTTCAGTGTGTTGACCTCGCTATGAACTTCCACCTCTTTCTATTTTGTTCTGAGGCTTCTTCCAGTCATCCTTATATTTCTGGAATCTATCTTGAGCAACAGACTTACCTTTTGGTTGGCTCCTGCCTCGACCTCGTTGTCCTTGCTTACGGCTTAGCTTTTCCTCATCTTTTAACACCATCTGATACACATCCTCAACCGTTCTGACAGTTTCCATACTCATCTCATCCTGGATATCATATCTTAAGCCATTCATATACCTGGCAACTTTTTCATCATCACTCTCCCGATGACCTGCTCTGATATTGAGCTTATAGAATTCCTCGGTGTACTCCTTCACCATCATCAACTTCTGTCTCAGGTTCTGCATCCTCCTGAACAGTGTGATTTGATAATCCCTTGGGATGAACTTTGCTTTCATCTTCGCAACCATTTGATCCCAACCTTTAATATTTTGCTTACCTTTGCAACGTTTATCTGCTTGAAGCTCGTCCCACCATAATGTTGCGTGTCCCTTCAATTTGGTGACAGCATGTCTGACCTTTTTATCCTCTTCGATGTACTCATAATCAAAGTAGGTGTCAAGAGCTCTAATCCAATCCAACATCTCTTCTGCATCAAGATTCCCTTCATAAGTCGGAATGTCCATCTTGGTCTTTGAACTCATCTGGGCTATGGCTTTCATTAAACACTCATTTGCTGCTTCTTCCATTGGGATTTCTCCTGCTCCCTGTCCAGCTTCACCTTCATCCTCGGATTCACTGGTATCTCCTGCATTAGCTTTGCGCCTTTGCTTTATTCCTATATCCACAATCATAGAGCGTAATTCTTGCAGTTGTCTTTCTACTTCTAGATTCTGCCCTGGCCTACCTCTTTCTCTGGACGATTCCCTTTCCCCCTCTGGCTCGGGTGAATGTCTATCTCTTCTCCGTGGCAGAATGTTGAACTCTCCTTTCTCCTCTGATATAGAAAACATAGATATTTTCCTGCTCTGATACCACTTGACATGTATCAGAGTGCTCCTTCTCTTCTTCACCCCTCTTGCCTAAAATATACAGACAAGAAATCCGCTCTGATACCAATTGACGCAAATGCGCCACCCAGACACGTCTGCAACACCAGGACCTTCTCCTCCCTTAGGCTCGAAGTGCTGAAATGCTCTCCAAATCCCCTATCGGGACTTTTCTCTACCCACAAAATTATCCTTATGACTTCCCTCTGCTATATCAGGAAATCGGACCTTGCGGGATTGCAAGTCCTGCACTCGTGAAAAATGGAGATTATAAAACCTCGAAACCCGATGGACATTCACCCACGTGACCTTTGCTTCTATCGGGAAAATTCTCGTCAGGAAATCATCACTTGCGAGGTTGTAAGCTCCTTACCTCTCGTATCCCCGATTGTTATACTCCGACGACACCTTCTACACCCTTTAGCCCCTCAGGCTAACTCTTTCAGCATGTGACCTTGCTAACCCACGTGATCGTGTCCTTCCCCACTTATCGGGATTTCGGAGTTCGCGAGTTTGAAATTTGAAGAACTCGCACTCCTAGAATCTCCAATCCTCGATCTCCGATGACACCTGTCCTCTCCTCTAGGCAAGGCTCAATCCTCCAACACCTGTCCTCCACTACCGGTCTTAACCCTATCGGGAAATCGCGGATCGCGATTTCAACTTACGCAATACACTCAACTCTGGAAATCCCGAAATGTCGAACCCCGACTCCTCAGGATATCTCTCCACGTGTCCTCCCTCGATGAACGGTTCCGACCGCATCGGGAAATCACCGATCGCGATTTCAATATGCAAGTGTTTCACAACCTGGAAACCCCGATGCCTCCAAACGTCGACTCGCCGAGATCTTTCGCCACGTGTCCTTGACGATGAACGGTCCAAAACTGTTAAGTACCTATACCAGATCTGCAAATATACTTCATAAATAACCAAGCATAAACCATAAACCATTCACCATAACAATGAACACAAGAAATATCCAAAACCATTGAGGTAGGGTAACACCATATATTAATCCTTATGGAAGGATAAAACTCCTCAAGTAATCATTTCTTGTACAATCACAACATTCTTCACTTTGTTTCATTACATTGCCTAGACTTCTTTATATAGCTCTCCCTATCTCCTAGGAACCTTCTAGAGAGCCTTCTCTCATTTATTACATCCAACTACCATATTGGGCCTTTATTAATATAGTGGACCTAGTCCACCTTACATTGAATGACCACATTCCCATTAAATGAATTCCACTAATAACACATAACTACATTCCCATTGGGTACCTCCCTAGGTACCCCATATTACCTCCCTAGGTATACCACAAAAACACTCATCGGGAAATCACGGATCGTGATTTCTTGATGCGAGATTTCTATGTCCTCGGAAACCCCGATATCCCGATGAACTGAACCTCGACGTTCCCTGGCTCCTTGACACATGTTCTGCCGATCAATGACTAAGATCCTTTCTCAGGATTTCGAGGCTTTTAAGGCCTTTATTCTCTTACCTTATGAAACCCCGATATCGCCAATATCCCGATGATTCCTCCTCTGCTCGCTAGGGCTTAAACCCTATGCAACTCCGCACGATCTGACGACTGGCAGGATTTCTCTAGTTCTCTCGGTGAATCCTGACCGTCAATTCCTCCCTCTCTAGGATCTCCTGAGAACGGATAAGTATTCCTCCTCAGCGCTTGTTTGTCTTCTGACGCTTGGGTCTGCAACTCTTTGTTTGAACCCTCCTTGGCACAGCCCTGTGCTTCCCTTCAATTCTTGTCATGAAGGTGCTATACCTCCTGAGCTTATCAACTCTGGTTCTCTCAAAGACCTTGCGCACACTTCTGGTGCTTCGACCTTCAACACCCTTCAAAGTGTTAGGTCTCTCAGACTCTGTGCACCTTCAACCACAGTAGTCTCTGCCTTCCTTTTCTCATTTTAACAACTGAGACCTCTGACTCCGCCTGTGTGCTCTTCACACACCTTCCTCAACAATCTTATAACTTCTGGGTGAATGAGAATAAGTGTTTAACTTCTGAGCCTTCATCAATGCACTCTATGCAGATGAATTCGACTGCACTCTATGCAGGAATCTCCTGACTTAGACAGAGAAACAATTGAAACTAATTCTCTTCTCTCAGACTTTAGTTTAAACCCTGAAATCACATGCACAGCATATTCAAAGCAAATGCATCACCAGAAACAAACATTCATAAGTACATGAACAATACACACAGAGAAATAACACCAGCCATGAAGTTGAATCAAAGACTCTCTTCTATTAATTCAAAAACATCTGTACATGGGTGTTCTTCACAATTTCTCTACTTGCTCTCTCTTCTGAATGCTTCTGAATAATCTTAATCTTGAATAATGTACAAAGGAGGGTGTCTATATCAGTTTTCCCTCTCGAACTCTAAACTATCTAATCTAGACTTAAACATCTATCTACCTGCATTAACTAGATTAAATGCCTCCTATCTATTTCAGACAAGAGCGTATGGCTCGAGGTCTGATACAATACAATAGGCGCTCCTTCATAAATGTTTCATTGAAGGATATGGCGCTTCATCTTAAGTGAAAATTCAAAAAAGAGTTATCAAGCTTATATGTCATGTGTTTAAAAAACACATGTGCTTGCTCCACACTTGCTGAGTTGGCGATGCTCCTGCATCAGAGTGTATGGCGTGTGGAGTAGTATCCGAGATAATATCACCTTCGTGTGTGTCTTTGTTTTTTTTCGATGCCTTTTTAGGTGCCATGGCTCTATGTTTGACTTAAAAACCTGTCATAGATAGTGGATGAATAAGCTCAGCTTAAAATGTAAATACAAACGTTCAAACGTTTACTTAGAATATATTTTAAAAAAGACAAGATTTGTACAACTGTCACGAATTTAAAGCTCTTAATGCAGAAGATATTTTCGGAGATATGCATTTAATATCCGTACTTAGGCGCTCTCGACTTTTCAAATAAAACAAGAAACTTGCTTAATCGGAAACGAAGCATTAATGAACACTTACAAAAAGATTACCTTTAAACCTTTTTTAGAAAGAAGATATATAAGTGTTAATTATAGATTAAATCTGAAAACATGACTTTTCAGGGTTTCGACAATCTTGATGTCGAAAGGTATGTCATCGGAAAATCTCGATCGCCGAAAATGCGAAATCGCGAAATTGCGATATTTTATTTAATATTTAAACGTTTTTAGTATGTTGATGAATTGAGATTCGACCCTTTCGGGATTTCGGGAAGCCTGATGACATGAGATGTGCTCTCACGGAATCGCGAATCCCGAAATCGCGATGGCCTGTTTCTTTTAAACATGACTTAACTTATCTTAATTAACTAAGTAATCAAGATTAAGGCCAAAAAAGAATTAGTTTAGTTTTAACGTGAATTACGAATCGAGATTTTTGAAATCAGGATTTTGAGAAATATGATGATAAGAGATGTGTTCTTACAAAACCGCGAATCCCGAAATCGCAACATAATTATTTTAACTCTTAAATTTTCTTAAAAGAGAATTAATTAATTCGTGTTTTAATTAGGACTTAAATGTATCAAGAAATCGGGGATCGGGGTTTCGTGATTCAATTAGCATCGAACATTTGTTTACAGAAAACCTTGAATCCTGATTTCTTTCACGTTTAAATTAAAAAATCACAAATTTTGAATTACAGCCTGTTTTAAATAATTTTTCAAAGGGCGTTGGAAAACTTATATTTTGTAAACTTTTTCCCTTATTTATTCAAAAATAAAATATAAAAAGGTGTCGCACATTTAGAAATGACGAAATTCTTATTTTAAGAAAGCCGAAACCCGAAAAACACAAAAAATAAAAATCTAGGCCTTAAGGATTAAAGATTTTAAGATCTGTTTCAACACGAGTAACCACCAGACTTCTAATGAGGTCAAGGTTAGACAGTTCTGCATGGTTAACTTGTTGGAATACTGAGAGGGTGGGTGAATCAATAATAGAGAAATTTAATCCTTTTTAACGATATAATCCAAGTTTTATATCAATGAAGAATTATCATCCAATAACTATAGAGTAAATAAGCAATGAAAAAATGAAAAAACATACACATACACAATACACCAGTGTTTTACATGGAAACCCAAATCGGGATAAAACCACATAATTCTTTTTCTTATATATCTTGAAGAATTACATTCATTGGAAGCACCAAATTCCTTTGTTTTCCAGCTGCAATTGGAAGGAGGCTCCAACCCCCGGGTTTCTCAAGCTATAACCTAAGGGAAGCTCCAACTCCCCAATTCTCTGGCTACAACCAGAAGGAGGCTACAACCTCCTATGTTGTCCGACTACAACCCGAAGGTGGCTACAACCACCTGTCCTTKCMCTGTCYTCCCACCTTGAAGTAGAAGTAGAATSATGGAACCACTATCAACCTGTCATTGTGAAATATACCACTGTAAACCTATACCAATAAATCTGAACCATGCATCAACCTGTACCTCAACCTGTAATCAACTTGTACCATAAACAAGTTCATCAACCATGCACCAACCTATACCAAATAACCTATAATCAAATTGTACCATAAACAAGTGTATCCAACCTTGTACCAATTATGTACCACTCATGTGTCAACTACTCATCAACTATGTCTCATGAATATGTACCAACATCATCAACTATACACCTCATGTATGTGCCAACTCATCAACTACTTGTCTCAACCATGTATTCAACATGTACCTAAACCAAAAGACCTCATCAATTTCATCATCCAAATCTGATTTGTAGCTCTGTAATAGACCTGGTGTATATGATCACATTCCTGCAAACCTTCCTTAAATTCAACAACAAGAGACTAGCATTTTCATCAAACGTTTCTTTAGTCTCACATGCCTAGTTTTGGATTAGTCAACAACCCTAACTTGAAGTAATCATAACTTTGTACCTGCAATGTATAAAGATATGAAACTGCTACAAAATGTTCTTTAGTGTGTTTTATGCAATTCCTCCAGGTTTCACTACTTGGAACCTCTCAGAAAAGGAGTTATAACAAAAATGGCATACCTTGTTGAATTCTGGTTTATTCTAGAGAGCGACCTTGTAGAGCGTGCCCCACATGAAATATTCATTGAATTGATCTAAAAATGTTACTCAAAATACTAAGGACTGTACCCTAACCAACACATTTTTTTTCACATAATTGGGATCTATTATGAAGAATTTATGACGTTTTTACTCGAAACAGTTGTTTTTGACTAGTTTCAGGACTAGCCACAAACCCTATATTTCATGGGGTGTAACTCAAAAAATAAAATGACCCACAAGCTGAATTTTTTACCACATATGCTTGGATATGTTTTCTGAATGGAATATAAATTACACGGTCTAAATCATTATAGAAAATTTTTTATAGTGAAAATGGTGAGATGCCTTGTAAATAACATACCTTAGAAAGCACCATCAAAAGAATTTATCCTTCCATGCATTTCAGCCTTCTTTTCTTCACCTTCCCTCAGAATTTCGGCTTAGATATCCTTGGTTATCTTAGACACCTATAGATATTCAATATTCTCAAGTTTTATTAAAATGAGAGAGCCTTGCCTCTTATTTATACTCTCCAAGTAGGTTCCTTAAAAACATCTTCTAGGTCACTTGGCCCCACTTTCCTTATTTTAGAGTTAACCCACTTCTAATTTCTCCATTAAATTTATTATTGAAATAATTTATTTTGTATTCNCCTATACCAATAAATCTGAACCATGCATCAACCTGTACCTCAACCTGTAATCAACTTGTACCATAAACAAGTTCATCAACCATGCACCAACCTATACCAAATAACCTATAATCAACTTGTACCATAAACAAGTGCATCCAACCTTGTACCAATTATGTACCACTCATGTGTCAACTACTCATCAACTATGTCTCATGAACATGTACCAACATCATCAACTATACACCTCATGTATGTGACAACTCATCAACTACTTGTCTCAACCATGTATTCAACATGTACCTCAACCAAAATCCCTCATCAATTTCATCATCCAAATCTGATTTGTAGCTCTGTAATAGACCTGGTGTATATGATCACATTCCTGCAAACCTTCCTTAAATTCAACAACAAGAGACTAGCATTTTCATCAAACGTTTCTTTAGTCTCACATGCCTAGTTTTGGATTAGTCAACAACCCTAACTTGAAGTAATCATAACTTTGTACCTGCAATGTATAAAGATATGAAACTGCTACAAAATGTTCTTTAGTGTGTTTTATGCAATTCCTTCAGGTTTCACTACTTGGAACCTCTCGGAAAAGGAGTTATAACAAAAATGGCATACCTTGTTGAATTCTGGCTTATTCTAGAGAGCGACCTTGTAGAGCATGCCCCACATGAAATATTCATTGAATTGATCTAAAAATGTTACTCATAATACTAAGGACTGTACCCTAACCAACACATTTTGTTTCACATTATTGGGATCTATTATGAAGAATTTATGACGTTTTTACTCGAAACAACTGTTTTTGACTAGTTTCAGGACTAGCCACAAACCCTATATTTCATGGGGTGTAACTCAAAAAATAAAATGACCCACAAGCTGAATTTTTTACCACGGATGCTTGGATATGTTTTCTGAATGGAATATAAATTACACGGTCTAAATCATTATAGAAATTTTTTTATAGTGAAAATGGTGAGATGCCTTGTAAATAACATACCTTAGAAAGCACCATCAAAAGAATTTATCCTTCCATGCATTTCAGCCTTCTTTTCTTCACCTTCCCTCAGAATTTCGGCTTAGATATCCTTGGTTATCTTAGACACCTATAGATATTCAATATTCTCAAGTTTTATTAAAATGAGAGAGCCTTGCCTCTTATTTATACTCTCCAAGTAGGTTCCTTAAAAACATCTTCTAGGTCACTTGGCCCCACTTTCCTTATTTTAGAGTTAACCCACTTCTAATTTCTCCATTAAATTTATTATTGAAATAATTTATTTTGTATTCTCTTTGAATTATAATACACTCATTACTTCACTTTATTATTTACCTTTTAAAATCTCTTAAACAACTTTGACTACTTTGACTTTTTTGGGCTTCTAGATGACATATGAGGGTCCTCCAACTTCATAAGGCATTAACTCTCAAACCGTGAGGTGTTATGTGACATTCTACATACCACCAGAAATGGACTGACATGTACTATCCATATAGAATAGTATTATCTGAAAATATATCACAAATCATATCATTATCCATCAAACAAACTTGGGTCCATTACCCAAACCTGGGGTCTCCAACTTCTCATGGCCATAACTCTCTAACCATGAAGAGTTATGTGACGTTCCACATACCACCAAAAATGGAATGAAAATAACTATCCATATATGATAGTTTATATAAGAAATTCAATGTACTTCATCTCATTATTACAGAATTAAGCATGGGTTCTCTTACTCTGCAAAGCGTCTTCCCGTGAGGGCTTTCACCATAAGGGCACCACTTTGGAGTTCATCCATCTTTACTTCTTATCAACCATGACAAGAAAATAAAGAGTCATATTTACATCAAACAATATTGGGTCTATTACCCAAAACTTTGTGTTTTGGGGCTTTCTTCAAGGCTTGACATCGATGACAACCAACCTTAATCAACAATCTCCCCCTTTGGCATTGATGGCAACACTTTGATGCAATATTGAAATCATATCACTCATGCTCCCCCTGGAACCATGCCTCTGTCCTTTGCATATGATAAATCTTCTCCCCCTGGAACCATGCCTCTGTCCTCTGCATATGATAAATCTCTCCCCCTTTGTCATCAATGACAAAGGTATATTTCCATCCGTGGCTGCTCCCTCTGACTGAACTGTCCTCTTATGGTGCTTCCTCGTGTACATCTAAGACATATAAGATAATCATTCAAAAAACATTCAAAAAACATTCATTTTGGAGTAGAAATAACTCCAAGTCTTTGGCGAAGATATTCAAAGGCTTCCCATGGAAGTGGTTTTGTAAAGATGTCTGCCACTTGNTTTTTTATAGTGAAAATGGTGAGATGCCTTGTAAATAACATACCTTAGAAAGCACCATCAAAAGAATTTATCCTTCCATGCATTTCAGCCTTCTTTTCTTCACCTTCCCTCAGAATTTCGGCTTAGATATCCTTGGTTATCTTAGACACCTATAGATATTCAATATTCTCAAGTTTTATTAAAATGAGAGAGCCTTGCCTCTTATTTATACTCTCCAAGTAGGTTCCTTAAAAACATCTTCTAGGTCACTTGGCCCCACTTTCCTTATTTTAGAGTTAACCCACTTCTAATTTCTCCATTAAATTTATTATTGAAATAATTTATTTTGTATTCCCTTTGAATTATAATACACTCATTACTTCACTTTATTATTTACCTTTTAAAATCTCTTAAACAACTTTGACTACTTTGACTTTTTTGGGCTTCTAGATGACATATGAGGGTCCTCCAACTTCATAAGGCATTAACTCTCAAACCGTGAGGTGTTATGTGACATTCTACATACCACCAGAAATGGACTGACATGTACTATCCATATAGAATAGTATTATCTGAAAATATATCACAAATCATATCATTATCCATCAAACAAACTTGGGTCCATTACCCAAACCCGGGGTCTCCAACTTCTCATGGCCATAACTCTCTAACCATGAAGAGTTATGTGACGTTCCACATACCACCAAAAATGGAATGAAAATAACTATCCATATAGGATAGTTTATATAAGAAATTCAATGTACTTCATCTCATTATTACAGAATTAAGCATGGGTTCTCTTACTCTACAAAGCGTCTTCCCGTGAGGGCTTTCACCATAAGGGCACCACTTTGGAGTTCATCCATCTTTACTTCTTATCAACCATGACAAGAAAATAATGAGTCATATTTACATCAAACAATATTGGGTCTATTACCCAAAACTTTGTGTTGTGGGGCTTTCTTCAAGGGTTTACATCAATGACAACCAACCTTAATCAACAATCTCCCCCTTTGGCATTGATGGCAACACTTTGATACAATATTGAAATCATATCACTCATGCTCCCCCTGGAACCATGCCTCTGTCCTTTGCATATGATAAATCTTCTCCCCCTGGAACCATGCCTCTGTCCTCTGCATATGATAAATCTCTCCCCCTTTGTCATCAATGACAAAGGTATATTTCCATCCGTGGCTGCTCCCTCTGACTGAACTGTCCTCTTATGGTGCTTCCTCGTGTACATCTAAGACATATAAGATAATCATTCAAAAAACATTCAAAAAGCATTCATTTTGGAGTAGAAATAACTCCAAGTCTTTGGCGAAGATATTCAAAGGCTTCCCATGGAAGTGGTTTTGTAAAGATGTCTTCCACTTGTTCTTTTGTGCCCATATACTCAACTCTGATGTTCTTTTCTGCAACTTGTTCCTGTAGAAAGTGATACTTTATTGGAATGTGCTTCATCTTGGAGTGCATCACCTGGTTTTTTGAGATACCGATGGCACTTGTATTATCACAATATATTGGAATGGTCTCATCATACTCAACCTGTATATCTATCAAAGTTTGTTTCATCCAAAGAACCTATATACAACATGTTGTTGCTGCAATATAGTCTTCCTCGACTGTAGATAGAGATAATGATGATTGTTTCTTTCTTAGCCATGATACCAAATACTCACCTAAGTAGAATGATGCTCCACTGGTGCTTCGTCAGTCATCAATACAACCTGCCCAATCCACATCTGTGTAGGTAATAAGTGATATATATTTTCCTTTTGGATACCATAATCCAAACTCTTATGTTCCTTTGAGATATTTGAAAATCCTCTTTACTACTAGTACATGTGATTCATTTGGTTCTACTTGAAATCGTGCCACCTGTCCAACTGCTTGAATTACATATAGTCTGGATGTTGTCACATATAGTAGGCTGCCAATCATTGACCTATATTCCCTTTGATCTGTAGACTTTGAATCATCATCTTTGCTCAACTTACAACTGGTTTGCATGGGAGTGATAACTGGTTTGCAATCTGATGTAGGAGCATCGCTCCCAAGCCAGCCACACACTAGCCGGCCAACCTACTCAGTGAATTCAAGGAAGAGAGGTGCAAACCCTCTCATATTTTGCATTTGAATTAAGGGAATTTAATATTTTAAGGTTGTTAGAGCCAAAAGGTCGTGCCTATACACATGCTTTAGATGTAGATAGCCTTTAATGGTTGTAAGGCTGGGATCTAGCTCCAATTTGGACTAGACAACCCATTCATTGAAAATTAAATGTAGATTGAATAGAGTGGGTAGCTTGGAGGAAAGAGCTCAAAGAGATCCCTCATGTAAAAATATTTGGGTATCTATTTTAGAGTTAGCCAAGTAGAGAGTGGAGAAGAGAGAAGGAGCTGAGACTGTTGAAGTTCAATCTCAAAAACACCTTGTAAAAAGAGGCATTTTTAATAATACAAACCAGAGCAATTTTTTATGCATATTGTCTGTGTTCTATGAGTGTCTTTGAGTGTTATGTTTATGTTGTGAATGTGCATTTATAGGGACAGATAGGTTCTACTATCTGTGAATTATTTGATTTCAAGTTTGGATATCTTTGAGGCTTCATACCAGGAGGGTGTGGCAGAAAAATGTGGGTTCTGGTAGCTAGTGCATAGATGCACTTCCAGTTCTGTGGAATCTGGACAAAGATGTGCCAGGAGGACATATCATATGGAGTATTAAACTCAAGAAGAGACCTCAAGGTTACTGAATACCTTGGTAGTGAGACTATGCAGAGGAGGACACAGTAGAAGACATAATCTTTGCAGAGTTCTGTAGAAGCTCTGCCAAGAGGGCATTAAGCAGGTGCATAGAGTGCACGAAGGAACTCTGTTGAGTTCAGGAGGAGGATTGAACTACTGAGGGTTTTGTAGAGGTCTTCCATGAGGGAATTGAGCATAGACACAGAGTGCTGAGGAGGAACTCCACTATGAGTTCAAAGAAGAAATCAGAATCACTGAGGATTCTGGAAACTCCGCCAAGGGGGCATTGATCCAGTGTGCAGACAGGCACAGGAGGAAAGAACTCTTTTCAGTTATGGAATAGAGAAGAGTCCAAGGAAGGATCTTCACAGGGTTGTTGAATACCCTGTAGTCTCTGCAAGAAGTTTTCTTGAGCAAAGGAGTGCCAGGAGGGCACTCCTTTGATCAAGCAAAGTCAAGATACAGTGGGACTCAAGAGGTCCCTTGGTTGGGGTGTTGAGAGATGATTGGAAACAACCATAAAACTGGATCTAGCATCAAGGGGATGACTATATATGGGGTTAAACTATGCTGGAGGCTAACAAAGTGGGAAAACGTAGAGATTGTAGGTACATGGATTTAGGATAATCGGGGTTTGTTAACGATGTTGATATGAAAAAAGGGTGGATGCCCCAACCAAGGGATACATGGGTTGATTTTCCAGGTAAAAGAAGTCCATCGAGGATTACGACTAAAAATATATGTATGTGTTGGAAACAAGGGATTTATACAATTACCAAAGAAATAAAGAATAATTTGGGTTGAGTATACAGATACAAAAATGGGTGCCCTAGTGAAATATGGCTTGGCCTATTTAAAGCACAAGTTTGTAAAATAGAACTAGTGGAGGGTGGGGCCCCATGGGTGGGCTTCTGTATTATGTAAGTGGATGGAGGAAAATTTGCATATGGAGAAATTGATGGTGGATGATATGGAGGGATAATGAAACTGCAGGGGTGTAGTCAGTAGAACCAAGTGTAAGATGATATGACCTAGGAGTCCATTGGGAAGGTTAGAAATATGATAAGAATAAGTATGGGGTTCATTCTCGAAAGCGCAAAATACTATCAGGACTCCCAATCCTAGGGGGTGAAATTAGCATGACTATCAAGTTGCTAAGGTGAACTATGAATGGGACATCTCATGTGGGGGAGAGTGTTATCGGTTGAAAGTACCAAAATGTGGTAGAGGTAAAGATATTGTAAAGCTGAATGTAGGGACCCTAAAGATAAATGTCAAAGGGTGTGACTCGGTTATGAAATTGTGTACAGACGGAGTAACTACATACCAGTGTCATACATATATCTGAATGGGTTGTAAGCTTGCTGAACAAGTACCTGCACACATAAAAAAACAAATACCTGACGTGAAAAATATCTAATGATAAAGAAAATATAACAACTATTCGATAAAACTGAAAGCGAGCATGTGTACCTGAATGTGGCATGAGAAAAATGCTCCTCTAGGGAAAAGTGCAGAAGATAACTTGGGGAATGTGAATATGTAGATGGCTAGATCAAGATGTCGTAGTTGAGAACAGATCAGAAACCAGAGGCTCTGGGATCCTCTAACAAAAGGTGGAAGTTGGGAAAAATGACTTGTATATGGATGGTGGGCCCACAATGGCACCTCATTTGTACTTGACACTATTGTTGATCTGGCAAGAGAGTTTTTAGGTGACTTCGAGATTACAAGAGCGTGAGGCTATCGATCTGGGAGTTGCGAGAGATGGGTTAGTGAATCTATCATCCTGCATTTTGTTAAGTTGATAGATTTTATGTAGGGGTTGTACGGAGGGTCGTATAGGGGTTTTTAAGTGTAGGGGCCCACTAGTGCATGGGAAAAGGGGGAACACTTGCACATGTGTGTGCATGTAGAACTTAGTTTCTTTCACATTATGTGCTAGTTTTTCCAAAACAGTCGCGCATCCTAAATGCTCGGATGTGTTGGGAAACCCTACACACAATGTGCAGATGTGTTGGTAATAGCTACACATATATGTATGTTGGTTGGACAGATATGTGCACATTGGATGCACACCTATCAGAGTGACAACTGCACACCCATGCACGACTGTGGGTGAGACAACTACGCATGAGTGCGCAGCTGTAATAAGAACAATTGTGCACATAGGCGCAACTAGTTGGGGGAAAGTTGCACACTGTGGGTAGGATGAGGGGTGTATGATAGTTTGATATTTAT
This sequence comes from Picea glauca, assembly GCA_000966675.3. Lineage (NCBI taxonomy): Eukaryota > Viridiplantae > Streptophyta > Pinopsida > Pinales > Pinaceae > Picea > Picea glauca. The sequence continues at coordinate 15,861 of JZKD02S1753171.1, forward strand.
GATTTTTGATGGATGATGTGGTTGATAAAGTGTTTCTGGGTGAATGTAGGTGATCAATAGAGGCTTGAGTATGATGTTGGTCCACTAGCGAGAGAGGGACTGGGACCAGTTGAGAGAGGCTGTAAGGAAGCAGCCTAGGGTATGCAAACACTTGGAAGCTTGCAGGTTGCTCAAGTTTTTCGACTATCCTCTGGTATGGTCACAAGAGTTTTTACTCCAATTTATTATTTAGATGTGGAGCACTGATATACAGTTCTTCATGGTGAGGGGTGAGCATTTGAAGTTCTCTGCAACAAAGGACATGTAATTTTTGACAGGACTCCCATTCCATGGGAGGGCATTGGTTGTGGATCCCCATATTCCACGGGAGGATAGGGTGGAGACCATGGTGGCATGACATTGTTCTAGGCCAAAGCCTATGTCAGGTTTAGTCATCTAGATTGAGGCCATAGAGGACTTGTTGACCGAGTGCATTGTGACCATGGTGGTGAGGATCTATGGATCGTTGGGAACTCAGCGGATCATAGGTGGTTAGATGAGGGTTGTTGAGGAGGTCTTGGATGGACACATCTTGGTGGAGTGTGTTAATGCATACCCAGATGATGGCACTGTTGAACCGGTGTTGGCATGCCGAATTTGATGATTTTTCATTCAAGTCAGTTTTAGTGGCCTAGTTTTTGGAGAGGGTGCCTCTATTGTGCCCACAGATTCTATTGGATCCAACATCGCAGTGAGAGTCATGATTGATGTGATAGGCATATGTTTTGGCGCATCATGGAGGAGGGGTTGGTGGCCACTAATTCATGGACATAGTTTCTCAAGCATGGCATCATATGCCACAGGTGATTATTCAATATCCATACATTGGTATGGATTATAGATAGGACCCTAACATGGTACTGCCTCCTAGGGAGGACTGGGACCAGGGAAGTATGTGGTGTATCTGTTTGTTTTGATTTTGATAGATAAAACTTATCAGACATGTATATGGATGTTGACACTATATATGTGTTGTTTTGTAGATGTTGGATCCCGTGGGTGAGAGGCAGAGGTTTTCTGGGAGCTGACTCGATAGGAGTCGGCTCAATAAAAGCCTACAGAGTCGAGGGTTGGGCAGAGGCATCGACAAGGTGACATCGATGTAGGATCATCCAGAGGGCCATAGGGAGATGGTGAGGCCATGCTAGAGGATATGCCCTGATGATTTGAGCGGGTCCTTCAAGGGGTTCTAGAGGTCATATGGGCCCATATCCAAGACAAGGAGGTCCTGGACTAGTGTGTGGGGTGACTGGCGGAGTGGAAGGCATTGATCCATAGGAAAAAAAATGGCAGTGGAAGCTATGATTGGTAGGTTTCCTCCTAGAGCTAAAGGTCCCCTTGCTAGTGGTGCACCTCTGACTGACAGAGGACCTGAGGGGGGATATTTAGGGGCACCTTGAGTGTTGAGTGGATATATATGGGTTTGGGGGGCCGATTTTGTATAGGGTATTTAATACCCATTTTTGTATTCATAGGGATGATCAGACTCATGATCCTACGGGTAGTTGTATATACATTTTTTGTAAAAAATTTATGACCTTGATGATATATATGATGGATACATTGATCATTTATGTCTGTATGTTTTTTTGTTTGTAATTTATGATGTCTATTGCTATGTGTTGACAAATGTATGATTTTGTATATATAATGTTTTTCAATGTGATAAATGCCAATCTAATACTAGTTTATCCATGTGATCTGCTACTTGATTGAGGTTTCTTGGAATATGTGTAAATGTGATGGAATCAAAGTTGCGAGATAGGAGTCTAACTTTCAGGTATTTTCGAAAGAGGAAAGGATAGTGAACATGATACACGTTATTGAGCTGAAGGACGACAAGATGGGAATATAATAAAATGCTAAGGTGACGAATGTGGTGGTTATTGGCCTCAGTGTGGAGACCAATGATGGCATCATATTGGGCTTGGTTATTGGTGGACAGGCCTAAGAATATTCCACTAGAATGGAGTAGTATATGTGAAGGGGTATAGAGGGCCCAAGTGGCTGAAGCAAGATTCTTGGTCCAACGGCTGGCACTATCAGTGTAACCAATGTGGTGGGCTGATGGATGATGCATCTACCAATAACACGGGTGATAGATCAGACATGAGGAGTGGTGGTAGTAAATAAGACTAAAAAATGTTACAAATATGTACAAAGAGATACTTAAGGTGGGGGGGCTATTCTTAGGCATAAAATTTCTTCAAGTATAACCCGTTGATGGGTTCCTTGAGAGGGAAGCCTTCTGGAGAGGCCAAGATGTAGGCACCTTTAATGAGGCAATGTTCGATGATGAAGGGTTCATGCCATAATGACTTGAATTTCCCATGGTTGAGATTGTCATGGGAGATATCATGGGCTAACACGAGATCACATTCATTGAATGAGCGAAGGTTGACATCGCGGTCAAAGGTGGCTTTGGACTAGTTTTTAGCTGCCTCATTATGTTGTAATGAAGATCAACGGTCTTCATCAAGTGATTCTAAGGCCAGGAGGCGCTGCTCCATTGGATTAGTGTAAGCTAAGAGCTCTATGGAATTCCGTAATGTGGGGATTTCTCACTCGATAGGGAGGGTGGATTTAATCCCATGGACGAGGTGGAAAGGTGTAAAGCCAGTGGCAATTTTGACTACTGTGCAATAATCCCATAAAGAGGAAAACATCATATGATGTCGGTTGGTATTATGTTAGTTAACGGTGCATTGTAGTATGGTTTTTAGGACTTTATTGACAGTTGCAACCTATCTGTTGGACTCAGGGTAATATGGGGAGGAAAACACATGGGTGAAGCCTAATTTTGAGGAGAGTTTTTTGAATATCTCGTTCTCAAAGTTTTTAGCATGATCAGAAACTAACTATAGGGGGACTTCGAACCAGGTAATGACATGGTTGAAGAAAAAATGCACTGTTGTGTCAGCAGTGTTGTTAAATGTGGGCATGGCTTCATCCCATTTGGTAAAATAATCCCCTGCCACCATGTTGTACTTGTGTCCATTACTGGATGGAGGATTGCAAGTGATGAAATCGATGCCCCATTTACAAAAGGGGACGAATGTGATAACTAGGTGTATAAGAGTTGGTGGAGCTCACGCTTTGATTGCATAGAGATAGAATTTATTGCATTGCTTGATAGCATGGATGTAGTCATGAAACAAAGTGAGATAGAAGTATCCTTCTCGAATGATTTTTTTGGTAGTAGACATAACCGAGAGGTGACCACTGCAAGCACCATTGTGGAAATCATTCAAGACTCTTTTGGCTTCGTCAATGGTAAGACATCGTCGAAGGATGGTGTCGACCCCATGTCGGTAGAGAATATCTCTGATGAGGAGGTATCGGGGAGCCTAATGGAGAATGCACTGGTGGTCATATCTAGAGAGGTGAGACCCAAAATTTTGTGTACAAATGTAGGAGAGAAGGTCATCATACCAGGGATCACCTGAGGGAATGAATAAGAGGTGTTCATCGGGGAAATACTCATTGATGGGGGAAACTTTGGCGTCTAAGGGAAGAGTCATAATGAGTTCGGCTAGTATAAGATATTACTTTCTTTTGGGAGTAGAGAAATATAGATATTATTCTTGGAGGATAATGACCCATCGAGAAAATTTTCCGTTGATATTTTGTTGGCTAAGCAAGTACTACATGGGATTCAAATCTGCAACGACCTTGGTAGTGCGAAGAAGAATGTAATGCCACAGTTTTTGGACTATGAGGACAACTGCTAACACGAGTTTTTCATCATGATTATACTTCAAGGGTGGTCCTGAAAAGTTTTTACTAATGTAGTAAATCACATGTTCACGGCCATGATCCCCTAATTGGACGAGGACCCCTGCGACTGAAACAATAGAGGTTGATAAGTAGAGGATTTAGTCGCAATCATAGTATGGGTGACTAATCAAAGGGGCACTGGATAGGGCGGATTTTAAATCATCAAAAGTTTTTTGATCATGTTCATCCCATTGGAATGGGATATTGTGATGTAGTAAGTGGAGAAAACCATTTGCATGAGTGGCGTAGTCTGGGACAAAGCCACATAAAAAATTGGCTTTTCCTTGGAATCTCTCCATTTGGCGTAAAGTCCTAGGTGGTGGAATTTCTTTGATACCTTGGACCTTGAGGGGGTCCACCGTAGTGTCATTTTGGGAGACAATGAACCTGAGGAGATGCCTAAAAGTGATGCAAAAGACACAATTGAGGGGATTCAAGCAAAGATTAAATTGGTGACATCGTTTAAAAGCAATGTGTAGGTTGTCTAAATGTTGGGTTAACATTTTGGATCAAGCAGTAAGATCATCCAAGTAAGAGAAAATGATGCGAGAAAGATCATGAAAAACATAGGTCATGACCCGTTAGAAAGTAGCACTGGCATTTTTTAGTCCAAAGGGCATGAAGCGATAGAAAAAGGTTCCCCAAGGGGTTGTAAATGCGTTTTTGTAATGATGTGCTGGGTGGAATTGAATTTGATTGTATCCAGAGAACCCATCCATAAAGGATAGTGCCTCATGGTCGACACAATCATCGATTATTTGGTCGATGAAAGGGGTTGAGAAGTTGTCTTTGGGACAAGCATGGTTGAGGTCATGAAATTTTGTTCAGACACAAATATTTCCCTATTCTTTGCTAATGGGGATGGGGTTGGAAACCCAAGAAGTGTATGCAATAGGGTAAATGAACCTGACAACACGTAATTTGTCAATTTAGGATTTGATAGTTGAAGATTTGGATAGGTGGAGGGGGTGTTTCTTTTGATGAATAGGGGAAATATCTAGCCATGTGTCGATTTGATGTTCGAATATAGAAGGATCGAGGCCAAGCATCTCCATATATGACCAGGAAAAAATATCCCGGTATTCCTGAAAGAGAGATTTGTAAGAAATGATTTCTTCAGGGGAGCATGTAGTGCCAATGGTGATCTCTTCGACAATTCCTGGTTTAATGGAAATGTCAATTTTTATTGTGGGGGAGATGTTGGCCATATTTCCTTCTTCAAAAGCATCGGGGGAAGGAATAACATTTTTGAACCAGTCAATATGCCCTGGGGGAATACAATCCTTGGTTTCGATTACGCACAGGAAGGCATGGTCATGAGGGTAAAAGACCTCTTGTGAAAGGAAAATTTCTCGATGATGGAGCGCATTCCATGGGAAATCGGGGGTAGTCAGTTCCTCCAATATATCTTTGTCGCAGTGGAAAATGAGAGAATACAAGGGATCCTAGGAGATGGTAGGGGGAACCATCAATCGGTAAGTGTTATTGTCCTCAAGGGGAGAGGATGTAGAAGGGATATTGTGTACGAGGTGTGATTTTTCTCTAGACATAAACCAAATGTCAAGACACTGTGGATTGTAAACTGTGGTGGGGGGAAAGATCTCATGTAGGGGACTTGCCATAGAATTGGGAGGATTTGGGGGAATATCCTTAGATAGTTGAAATGTGAACCATGGAGGAGTGGGGAGTGACGATGGTTTAGGGGAGGTGATACTTACAGTATTTGGGGAGTGGATGAGGGGATTATGTTGTATCATGAGTGATGTGGTGATCAGATGATGTTAAGTAGAGGTTGAGTGATGACCCCGCTATTAAAAAACAGGGATGATTTTAAGGATGGAAATTTATTTTAAAATGTAGAAACCTTGGCAAATCTTATTAATCCTTCATATTCCAACTATAAATGATTGGCGATATTTTTGTAAAAATATTCAAATTTCTAAGGATTTTATATAGTGTTAATAAAATTTTGGTGATTTTTAAGGTAAAATAATTTTATCCTATTGAATTTGGGTGAATAATTTTTAGAATAGGGAATCTTGTTTTTGGAAAAACCATGGAAAATTAGCCCATGAGAGAAATTTAGCCCCTAAAATCATCCTTGTTCAAAAATCAAAGGACATTGATACGTGAAATGAGTAAGTGAGTCACAAATAGCACAAGGACATCTCATTTTCTCATGGACTGACGAAGAAATATAATGAATGTCATTAATGTGAGCATCAGTACAGAGTTCCTGAGAGGGATCAGGCATAGATTATTGGTGTACTAGGGCTAATGTTTGGCGAAATTGAGGTAGAGCTGGGAAATGATGAGTGTAATGGAAATGTTCTAAGCATATGGCACAAGAGAAATTGGTTCATAACCCTTTCTTGTGTGTGGTTGAGGACTCTATAGTAGTGGTGGATGTACTTCATGGATTGGTAAGCAACGGGGTTTCTTTAGGGAGTTGTATAACATTGCGTAACTTTGGAAGAGTAGGACATATGTTAGTGGGGTGTCCTTCTCTTTCGCATAGTGCACAAGGAGGTTGAGCTCGGGGAGGGAGTGGATCTATAGGGATTTTTCTTCCTTCATCTTCCCCCAGTACTGGTGGTGTTGCCTCCATTTGTGGGTGGGCGTGGTGTGGTAGGAGTTTGTACTAGGATCTGCATTGGTAATCCCTATGTCTGAGGAGGGAGAGATAGTGTAGGAACCATAGAGGGTGGATGGAGATACCAGACAAGGATGGTGAGAACCATGTTGGGAAGGGTGAGGGTAGCCGCTACCTAGAATGCTTGGACTCCAGGTGGGGGGTAGAAAAAGGGAATTTGGGTAATGGCTTGGGGGACTGTCTCCCAAACTAGTATTTTCCCTTGGAAGGGGGAGGAATCCGGGACAATTGGTGTGGTGATGTTTTCAAGGAATTCATGAGGTAGTGGTTCTTTGAAAGGTGGAACTTTGATGTGGGGAGGGGCCTCAGTGAGAGGATTATTTCCTCCTATATCTATTTCATTAGAGGAAACTACACACACTTGTGCTGAAATAGAAAGATTTAGGAGAGGTGGTGCTCCATGATAATTTCCTAACAAGGATGGGTCTTTAAATATTCCAAGTCCAATTTTGATGATTGGAAAAGCGTTTGAGCTAGTGCGTACAAGAGGGAGGATTGTTACAGGTATGAAATAACTGAGAGGGGGGGGGTGAATCAGTTATTGTAAATTATTAACCATTTCTCTCATTTTTAACTTCGAATCATTAATCTTAGTGGCAGTAAGTCT
>JZKD02S1753171.1:52310-68507 GCA_000966675.3 Picea glauca
TATCTCGGATACTACTCCACACGCCATACACTCCATCAAATCATGGGCTCAAATCTCTGAATTGTTGGAGGATGAGTTAAAGAATGCAGACCCTGATTCTGAAAATCATCTCCGGGACGTTGCTGAGTCTGAACTTCATAAGGTTGGTGCACGTCCGAAGCTGGTGGAATATACTGAGATGGTCTGGTGGGCTCTGTATAAGGTAGATATCCCAACAAGGAGCATTCAAAATGAGCAAGGAGCTATCATCGACTCATTCAGGCCTGAGCACATTCAAGTAATATATAAACTCTCACCAAAACATAAACACACCTTTAATGCTGAATTTTTAGCTGAGTTTCAGAGAAAAGAATGTATTGAGGTAGACCAGACATACCCTGACATGATTAAAGTATGGGAAACAAAGTTGGACGAATATAAACGAATCACAAGAGAAGTTAACAAAGATTGCCAAGGAATCTTCAATCTCTTTGAAAAAGATTCATTAAATATCAGAACAGAGGGTTGTTATGGATTGTTAGATGAAGTCAATATTGCCAAGCACCAGCTGAAGTTTAGAGAAGAGTTGGAAGAAAATAAAGAAGATATTTCAAACATCAAATTGATCAACATCACAGAGATCAACAAGTGGATGGTGACTTGAAGTTTAAAGTTGAAAACTGTTAAATTCACAGAAAGAATGATAGAAAGTCAGTTGCCCGAATTACAAAGGAGATTTTTCTCATTTGAAGCAAATGAGATACCCGAAGCTCCCAGGATCTTAGTAAATTTTTTGGGAAAATGTGTTCAGTGTGTTGATGTAGAAAAAGGAAGTTCGTCAATGAAAGCTTGAAACCCATTTTAAATGTTTTTGTTATTAGAATTTTAAAAGAAATTGTAAACGGTTGACATTATGTTTATGTAACCAAAATTTTAGGAAGTTGGTTAGTCACCAACGAGAAGCTTTGATGAAATGTATAAATATAGTTTTGAAAGGCTGAGAAAGGGTTTCAAAAATTTTGGAGAGAGCCATTTTTGTAATATCAGTTTTGAAATATATAGGAATATAGATCATAAATGAGATTCTGGATCCTGCAACTTTGTAACTATGTGTCTTCTCCCTGTTTAGCATACTTTGTTGAATTTTTTCTTTAATGTTTTCTCTAACAAGTAAATCAGTTTGAAGTTATATACATCGTCGATTTATATTTCAGATTGGTTTGGATGTCAAATGATTTACAGTTTTTCCTCTGAAATCACTTTAGTAATTTCAAGACCTGTCAAACTTTTGTTCCTTAATTGTTAACTCTTGTTAGAAACCTCGATTTTCTTTCATCATTGTCTATTGAAATATAAGATTATTTCTTGATTAAATCCCTATATTTCTTTGTAGTGTTTATTTGTTGTTTATAATTTTCGAAATTGTTACAAAACCAGGAAACGGCCTTGAATGTGTTTAGATTACTGTTTTAGGTTTTAAAATTGTTTTCCTTGACCTCATCTCTGGAAATCTGAAGTAACCAATTGATTTAAATTCATTTACAAACAAATAAAGTTTTATCATCCATGACTGTCCCTAGTAGAAGACAACCCAACGTTGAGCCAGGTCTTCAGGACCAAACCAACATTGCCTTAAATTTATTCAATACCATTTTACAAACAACAACTAACCGAGTTGAGTTAGAATGATCATGGGCTGCTATTGAGCGAGACATTAGCATCCAAGAACAACGGGGAGCAAGACAGAGACACATGAGAAACTAAATCTGCTCTGATCTTTTTTTGATTCCTTATTCCCAAATCATTTTTTAAAATCATTTACGAATGCCTTGACGGTATGTTTTATAGCCTTAAAACATAAACTCAGGAACAACAACTCACAAAGAATATGATGCACCCAACAATAGCAAGAAGAAAAAGAAGGAAGATGTACAGGAAATACACTGCACATCAGAGAAGATTGCATCAAATTCACCTAACAGAGGAGGAGATGACGAAGTGGACAAAGAGGAGAAAGAAGGGGAAGAAGACAAGCAGAAGTAGGGTGAAGTAACACTGCCTAGGAACCCCCTTGAAGAGGAAGAGACGTCCAAGAAAATAAAGGTTTCCCCAACAAAACCTACATCGCAGAAGAAGTCCAAAGATAGTAAGCCAAAGCTACAGACTATGCTCACGGTCGATGACTTCAACTTCATTATCGCAATTGTATTAGATGCCTCGAAAGATATTTTGCAGAGAAATGAAGCAAAACAAGAAACCAAGTATGAAAGAATTGAAGAAGAGATGATAGGGGTACAACAAGACCTTCACTCCAGCCGCGCAGTGTCCATTGTTCCCACGCCATCAGAGGAAACAGAGTTGGGAGATGAGCTTTCCCAACTCCATAGAATAGCTGATGCAACCAAATATTTTCTTTGTCGCGTGAAGGAAGAAAAAGAACAGACCATACTGGCCCTGAAGCAAGCATAAGAGGAATTCATAGAGCAATGTTGAGTTTCACAACAAGAGAAGGATGACCTCCAAATCAAGTTCAAAGAAGATAAAGCATAGATTTGGAAAGAGAAAGAACAGTTATTCATGAAGCAGGTTGGAGTTAAAGAAGCAGTCAACAGAATACCTTTCTCTGCGACAAGCTTAGAATAGATTGAAGAAGACCTAGTGGAGATTCAAGTAGTGAAGCTTGTTGCAGCCATCCAACAACTTCAACATAGAGTAGTAGAATTGGATTTACAAAAAGTACCAAGCACTCCACAGGAAGTGTGAGACTAGCGATAATAAACTACCCAAAGCGCAACCCATAGAATCAAGGCATTATCCTTGGAATGTAAACAGCTTAGCAGTTGAAGTGTACAAAATTATGAGAGCCTTACCGAGGACCCTGAACTAAAGACACTAGATTCACAGCTCCAAGAAGCAAAGAAGAAAGAAACAATAGTACAAGCATAGTTGAATCTCTTGTTAGCGGTCGAGTGCATGAAATGATCTCAGGAACAATGCATGGCTCAACAACAAGTCCATGCCATACATAGAAAATTCATGGAAGTGACTCAAAAGCTCCAACTAGTATAGGATGTAGCTTGCCTACTTTTTGAAGAGATTGAAGGACGAGGAGAAGAATTAGAACAAGCAGGCACTGCAATTGAACAATGCTTGGAAGGACCTGTGATCAAGGTAGTTATTTAGGAGTTCTTCGATCAGGAGGCCTTGGCGAAGTAGTAGTTCGAAGAAGCTCGATGCATTTGAGGCAGAGTTACCCAGAGCAGAGTGACTCAGGATGAGTCACAGGTGATTTTTGGGGGCATGTTGGCTCTCGACCGAGTTTTGGAGAACCTTTGTCATATTTGACGATTTTTGGGACTTCGACAAGCTGGTTAAAGATGGAGTGCCAGGCGAAGTGGATATCGCGGGATATCGACCCCTTTTTAGGGAACTTTTGGGTTTAGGGTTTATGTAACGGGTATGGGATGTCGGCCCATGGGTTTACCCATGTTTAGGTCCATTTTGTAATGTATAAATAGAAATCTAGGAAATGTAAGAAGGGGTCAGTGTGCTAAGTTAAGAGACCTAGTAGAATCGTCTTAGTGAGGATCTAGATGCTTTGTGCATACTATATGTTAAGACTTGCAGAGATAAGTTCAAGTGATTGTAAGAAGGATTTGTGATTAAACTTAGCTCGGGGAAGGAGGATTTGGTGAGGTGCACGTAGATCTCTTGTCCTATGAGGAGTGGGTTCCTATGGCTCTGTGCTTGTAGAATATTGAGAGAATATAATAAAGAAGAGAAGAGTTGGTGGATGTAGCCCTACGCTGGGGTGAATCACGTATATCTTGTGTTATGATTTCTTTGTGCATTATGGTTGTTATATTGTTCTATGATTTAATCTTAGTGCAGTAATGAATGTCTAGATGAACCTGGTATGATAGATTAAGTTCTTAGTGATGTGAATGAATGCTACATATGATCTCTTTCCATATGCTAAGTGCTTATATGTGTTAGATATGGTTGAATACTGTGTTGTTATGTAATTATGGCTTGAATATGCGATGTGAATAAGGGTTAAATACTGATGAATGTTAAATGCTAAGTGCTTTGTTAGAGTGGTGTAATCACATATCTGTGTCTCAGCTAGGTTGCATACATTCGAGTCCTACAACCACCCCTCCATCTACCTCGAGTGAGACTTCATCTTCTTCACAGGTGTTCTCGAAAGAGCTGGTAGTTAGGGTTTTGTTTGTGCATTGTTGAAGCATTGAATCCTGGGTCTTCCCCTGTGCCAACAACTATTGGAGGTGGGGTTTATTCATCTTATTACAAGACCTTACTAATCACTAGTAGTCATGACATTAAATAAGGAAGGAACTTGTTGGATGTGTCCTGATTTGTAGGCTCTCAATAAGTTGAAAATCAAGGAAAAATTTCCCATCCCAGTTCTTGATGATCTCATTGATGAACTTTATGGAGCAAAGCCTAATCTACGTTCAGAATACCACTAAATTAGGATGAAAGAGGTATACATCCTAAAGGAAACCTTCAAAAGACATGAAGGTCATTGTGAGTTTCTAGTGATTCATTTTGACCTTTGTAATGCTCCATCCACATTCCAAAGTCTAATGAACAAGATTTTCAAACCCTTCCTATGCAATTTTGTGCTAGTGTTCTTCGATGATATCTTGATCTATAGTAAAACATGGGAATCACACATAAATCATGTTGATAATTCCTTGCAACTCTTGAGAGACAACAAATTATTTGTGAAGCACTCCAAATCTGATTTTGGGGCTCATGAGGTTGAATATTTGGGTGACGTTGTAAATAAGGAGGATATACGAGTTTATCCCAAGAAAGTGGAAGCTATGCAAGACTGGACACATCCCAAAACACTGAAGAGATTGAGGGGATTGTTAGGGATTATAGGATATTATAGAAAAATTGTGAAAAATTATGGAACTTCACTTCCTTAAAAAGAATGACTTTGTTTGGAGTGGGGTAGAAACATGGCCATTCATTACTTTAATGAATGCCATATGTACTACTCTACTATTAGTAGCCCCTGCATTTATTAAGAATTTTTTCTTGGAATTTTATGTTTTAGGGNCTCATTCAGGCCTGAGCACATTCAAGTAATATATAAACTCTCACCAAAACATAAACACACCTTTAATGCTGAATTTTTAGCTGAGTTTCAGAGAAAAGAATGTATTGAGGTAGACCAGACATACCCTGACATGATTAAAGTATGGGAAACAAAGTTGGACGAATATAAACGAATCACAAGAGAAGTTAACAAAGATTGCCAAGGAATCTTCAATCTCTTTGAAAAAGATTCATTAAATATCAGAACAGAGGGTTGTTATGGATTGTTAGATGAAGTCAATATTGCCAAGCACCAGCTGAAGTTTAGAGAAGAGTTGGAAGAAAATAAAGAAGATATTTCAAACATCAAATTGATCAACATCACAGAGATCAACAAGTGGATGGTGACTTGAAGTTTAAAGTTGAAAACTGTTAAATTCACAGAAAGAATGATAGAAAGTCAGTTGCCCGAATTACAAAGGAGATTTTTCTCATTTGAAGCAAATGAGATACCCGAAGCTCCCAGGATCTTAGTAAATTTTTTGGGAAAATGTGTTCAGTGTGTTGATGTAGAAAAAGGAAGTTCGTCAATGAAAGCTTGAAACCCATTTTAAATGTTTTTGTTATTAGAATTTTAAAAGAAATTGTAAACGGTTGACATTATGTTTATGTAACCAAAATTTTAGGAAGTTGGTTAGTCACCAACGAGAAACTTTGATGAAATGTATAAATATAGTTTCGAAAGGCTGAGAAAGGGTTTCAAAAATTTTGGAGAGAGCCATTTTTGTAATATCAGTTTTGAAATATATCGAGATATAGATCATAAATGAGATTCTGGATCCTGCAACTTTGTAACTATGTGTCTTCTCCCTGTTTAGCATACTTTGTTGAATTTTTTCTTTAATGTTTTCTCTAACAGGTAAATCAGTTTGAAGTTATATACATCATTGATTTATATTTCAGATTGGTTTGGATGTCAAATGATTTACAATTTTTCCTCTGAAATCACTTTAGTAATTTCAAGACCTGTAAAACTTTTGTTCCTTAATTGTTAACTCTTGTTAGAAACCTCGATTTTCTTTCATCATTGTCTATTGAAATATAAGATTCTTTCTTGATTAAAGCCTTATATTTCTTTGTAGTGTTTATTTGTTGTTTATAATTTTCGAAATTGTTACAAAACCAGGAAACGGCCTTGAATCTATTTAGATTACTGTTTTAGATTTTAAAATTGTTTTCCTTGACCTCATCTCTGGAAATCTGAAGTAACCAATTGATTTAAATTAATTTACAAACAAATAAAGTTTTATCATCCATGACTGTCCCTAGTAGAAGACAACCCAACGTTGAGCCAGGTCTCCAGGACCAAACCAACATTGCCTTAAATTTATTCAATACCATTTTACAAACAACAACTAACCGAGTTGAGTTAGAATGATCATGGGCTACTATTGAGCGAGACATTAGCATCCAAGAACAACGGGGAGCAAGACAGAGACAGATGAGAAACTAAATCTGCTCTGATCTTTCTTTGATTCCTTATTCCCAAATCATTTTTTTAAATCATTTACGAATGCCTTGACGGTATGTTTTATAGCCTTAAAACATAAACTCAGGAACAACAACTCACAAAGAATATGATGCACCCAACAATAGCAAGAAGAAAAAGAAGGAAGATGTACAGGAAATACACTGCACATCAGAGAAGATTGCATCAAATTCACCTAACAGAGGAGGAGATGACGAAGTGGACAAAGAGGAGAAAGAAGGGGAAGAAGACAAGCAGAAGTAGGGTGAAGTAACACTGCCTAGGAACCCCCTTGAAGAGGAAGAGACGTCCAAGAAAATAAAGGTTTCCCCAACAAAACCTACATCGCAGAAGAAGTCCAAAGATAGTAAGCCAAAGCTACAGACTATGCTCACGGTCGATGACTTCAACTTCATTATCGCAATTGTATTAGATGCCTCGAAAGATATTTTGCAGAGAAATGAAGCAAAACAAGAAACCAAGTATGAAAGAATTGAAGAAGAGATGATAGGGGTACAACAAGACCTTCACTCCAGCCGCGCAGTGTCCATTGTTCCCACGCCATCAGAGGAAACAGAGTTGGGAGATGAGCTTTCCCAACTCCATAGAATAGCTGATGCAACCAAATATTTTCTTTGTCGCGTGAAGGAAGAAAAAGAACAGACCATACTGGCCCTGAAGCAAGCATAAGAGGAATTCATAGAGCAATGTTGAGTTTCACAACAAGAGAAGGATGACCTCCAAATCAAGTTCAAAGAAGATAAAGCATAGATTTGGAAAGAGAAAGAACAGTTATTCATGAAGCAGGTTGGAGTTAAAGAAGCAGTCAACAGAATACCTTTCTCTGCGACAAGCTTAGAATAGATTGAAGAAGACCTAGTGGAGATTCAAGTAGTGAAGCTTGTTGCAGCCATCCAACAACTTCAACATAGAGTAGTAGAATTGGATTTACAAAAAGTACCAAGCACTCCACAGGAAGTGTGAGACTAGCGATAATAAACTACCCAAAGCGCAACCCATAGAATCAAGGCATTATCCTTGGAATGTAAACAGCTTAGCAGTTGAAGTGTACAAAATTATGAGAGCCTTACCGAGGACCCTGAACTAAAGACACTAGATTCACAGCTCCAAGAAGCAAAGAAGAAAGAAACAATAGTACAAGCATAGTTGAATCTCTTGTTAGCGGTCGAGTGCATGAAATGATCTCAGGAACAATGCATGGCTCAACAACAAGTCCATGCCATACATAGAAAATTCATGGAAGTGACTCAAAAGCTCCAACTAGTATAGGATGTAGCTTGCCTACTTTTTGAAGAGATTGAAGGACGAGGAGAAGAATTAGAACAAGCAGGCACTGCAATTGAACAATGCTTGGAAGGACCTGTGATCAAGGTAGTTATTTAGGAGTTCTTCGATCAGGAGGCCTTGGCGAAGTAGTAGTTCGAAGAAGCTCGATGCATTTGAGGCAGAGTTACCCAGAGCAGAGTGACTCAGGATGAGTCACAGGTGATTTTTGGGGGCATGTTGGCTCTCGACCGAGTTTTGGAGAACCTTTGTCATATTTGACGATTTTTGGGACTTCGACAAGCTGGTTAAAGATGGAGTGCCAGGCGAAGTGGATATCGCGGGATATCGACCCCTTTTTAGGGAACTTTTGGGTTTAGGGTTTATGTAACGGGTATGGGATGTCGGCCCATGGGTTTACCCATGTTTAGGTCCATTTTGTAATGTATAAATAGAAATCTAGGAAATGTAAGAAGGGGTCAGTGTGCTAAGTTAAGAGACCTAGTAGAATCGTCTTAGTGAGGATCTAGATGCTTTGTGCATACTATATGTTAAGACTTGCAGAGATAAGTTCAAGTGATTGTAAGAAGGATTTGTGATTAAACTTAGCTCGGGGAAGGAGGATTTGGTGAGGTGCACGTAGATCTCTTGTCCTATGAGGAGTGGGTTCCTATGGCTCTGTGCTTGTAGAATATTGAGAGAATATAATAAAGAAGAGAAGAGTTGGTGGATGTAGCCCTACGCTGGGGTGAATCACGTATATCTTGTGTTATGATTTCTTTGTGCATTATGGTTGTTATATTGTTCTATGATTTAATCTTAGTGCAGTAATGAATGTCTAGATGAACCTGGTATGATAGATTAAGTTCTTAGTGATGTGAATGAATGCTACATATGATCTCTTTCCATATGCTAAGTGCTTATATGTGTTAGATATGGTTGAATACTGTGTTGTTATGTAATTATGGCTTGAATATGCGATGTGAATAAGGGTTAAATACTGATGAATGTTAAATGCTAAGTGCTTTGTTAGAGTGGTGTAATCACATATCTGTGTCTCAGCTAGGTTGCATACATTCGAGTCCTACAACCACCCCTCCATCTACCTCGAGTGAGACTTCATCTTCTTCACAGGTGTTCTCGAAAGAGCTGGTAGTTAGGGTTTTGTTTGTGCATTGTTGAAGCATTGAATCCTGGGTCTTCCCCTGTGCCAACAACTATTGGAGGTGGGGTTTATTCATCTTATTACAAGACCTTACTAATCACTAGTAGTCATGACATTAAATAAGGAAGGAACTTGTTGGATGTGTCCTGATTTGTAGGCTCTCAATAAGTTGAAAATCAAGGAAAAATTTCCCATCCCAGTTCTTGATGATCTCATTGATGAACTTTATGGAGCAAAGCCTAATCTACGTTCAGAATACCACTAAATTAGGATGAAAGAGGTATACATCCTAAAGGAAACCTTCAAAAGACATGAAGGTCATTGTGAGTTTCTAGTGATTCATTTTGACCTTTGTAATGCTCCATCCACATTCCAAAGTCTAATGAACAAGATTTTCAAACCCTTCCTATGCAATTTTGTGCTAGTGTTCTTCGATGATATCTTGATCTATAGTAAAACATGGGAATCACACATAAATCATGTTGATAATTCCTTGCAACTCTTGAGAGACAACAAATTATTTGTGAAGCACTCCAAATCTGATTTTGGGGCTCATGAGGTTGAATATTTGGGTGACGTTGTAAATAAGGAGGATATACGAGTTTATCCCAAGAAAGTGGAAGCTATGCAAGACTGGACACATCCCAAAACACTGAAGAGATTGAGGGGATTGTTAGGGATTATAGGATATTATAGAAAAATTGTGAAAAATTATGGAACTTCACTTCCTTAAAAAGAATGACTTTGTTTGGAGTGGGGTAGAAACATGGCCATTCATTACTTTAATGAATGCCATATGTACTACTCTACTATTAGTAGCCCCTGCATTTATTAAGAATTTTTTCTTGGAATTTTATGTTTTAGGGAGAGGTATTGGAGTATTATTAATCCAAGAAGGATGCCTGTTGGCATTCACTAGTAAGCGATTGTGTCACCAAAATTTGGGAAAACCCACATGTGATAAGGAAATGATGTCTATATTTGATGTAGTAGAGACTTGGCACCCGTACCCCATAGGAAGACATTTTCGTATCAATACTTCCATCATAGTCTGAAGTACTTTCTTGACCAATGATTGTCTTCACTAGAGAAACATAAATGGGTCATCATGATGTTGGGGTATGATTATGAGATCATATATAATAAGGGTAAATGTAATGTTATGGCTGATGCTTTATTCAAAAAATTTGAGGAGGATTGGTAACTCTTTTCCTTATCATTACCAAGACCAATAAGGCTCGAGGAGGCCTGCAAGTAATATATATCAAGAGATACTTTAAGGTAACTCATCCAACAACTTCAGGTAGATCTGAATGCACCTAAAGTTTATACATGTCAATAAGATACGTTCTTGTATAAATGGCACATTGTTTTGGAAAATGATTCATACCTAAAACAATAAGTCTTAAAGGAGATAAAATCATCATCGATTGTTTCACACTCTATATTTAATAAAGCCTATGAAAGGATTAAGAGTTCACTCTTCTAGGAGGGAATATAAAAAAATATCCAAGACTTCATCTCATCCCATGACACTTGTCAAAGAAACAAGAGAGTGATAATGAATATACAAGGGAATTACATCCATTACCAATACCAACTCAAATTTGGACAAACATTTCAATGGAATTTATCATGGGACTCCCAAAAGTAGGAAACAAATCAGTCATCATGGTGGTTGTTTACCATCTTTCAAAATATTCTTATTTTTGTTCCCTATCTCATCCCTTGACACCTTCCTCACTAACCCAAGCCTTCATGGATCAGATATTTAAGCTACGTGTATGCCCACTTCCATTGTCTCAGATCAAGACCTCACATTCAACAACAAATTTTGGATGGAACTATTTAAACTTCAAGGTACACAAGTGGATATGAGCACTTCATATCATGCTCAAACTTATGGTCAAACATGAGTGGTCAATAAGTTTCTAGAAGCCTATTTCATAAAACAATGGGAACAATGTCTTCCTCTTATTGAGTGGTGGTACAACACCATTTATCATGGAGCTACCAAAATGACACCATAAGAAGTTGTTTATAGCCAAAACCCCCTATCAATGGCATCCTACGTATTAGAAACCTCCAAGGTTCATGCAATAGATAGAACATTTCAAACCAGAGAAGCCATTATCTATATAGTCAAGAAAAACTTATTTATGGTGAAAAATAAAATGAAACAACATGTTGATCAACATAGATATGAATTTTCTTTTAATGAAGGGGGTCAAGTGTTTCTTCACTTGCATCCTTGTAAATAGACATCACTCAAAGAAAAAGTTCCCCAAAATATATATCTGATGTTCTGTGGCCCCTATTAGATCATATGATGCATTGGTTAGGTTTCCTACAACCAACCCATTCCAAGATTCATCNAAATCATTTACGAATGCCTTGACGGTATGTTTTATAGCCTTAAAACATAAACTCAGGAACAACAACTCACAAAGAATATGATGCACCCAACAATAGCAAGAAGAAAAAGAAGGAAGATGTACAGGAAATACACTGCACATCAGAGAAGATTGCATCAAATTCACCTAACAGAGGAGGAGATGACGAAGTGGACAAAGAGGAGAAAGAAGGGGAAGAAGACAAGCAGAAGTAGGGTGAAGTAACACTGCCTAGGAACCCCCTTGAAGAGGAAGAGACGTCCAAGAAAATAAAGGTTTCCCCAACAAAACCTACATCGCAGAAGAAGTCCAAAGATAGTAAGCCAAAGCTACAGACTATGCTCACGGTCGATGACTTCAACTTCATTATCGCAATTGTATTAGATGCCTCGAAAGATATTTTGCAGAGAAATGAAGCAAAACAAGAAACCAAGTATGAAAGAATTGAAGAAGAGATGATAGGGGTACAACAAGACCTTCACTCCAGCCGCGCAGTGTCCATTGTTCCCACGCCATCAGAGGAAACAGAGTTGGGAGATGAGCTTTCCCAACTCCATAGAATAGCTGATGCAACCAAATATTTTCTTTGTCGCGTGAAGGAAGAAAAAGAACAGACCATACTGGCCCTGAAGCAAGCATAAGAGGAATTCATAGAGCAATGTTGAGTTTCACAACAAGAGAAGGATGACCTCCAAATCAAGTTCAAAGAAGATAAAGCATAGATTTGGAAAGAGAAAGAACAGTTATTCATGAAGCAGGTTGGAGTTAAAGAAGCAGTCAACAGAATACCTTTCTCTGCGACAAGCTTAGAATAGATTGAAGAAGACCTAGTGGAGATTCAAGTAGTGAAGCTTGTTGCAGCCATCCAACAACTTCAACATAGAGTAGTAGAATTGGATTTACAAAAAGTACCAAGCACTCCACAGGAAGTGTGAGACTAGCGATAATAAACTACCCAAAGCGCAACCCATAGAATCAAGGCATTATCCTTGGAATGTAAACAGCTTAGCAGTTGAAGTGTACAAAATTATGAGAGCCTTACCGAGGACCCTGAACTAAAGACACTAGATTCACAGCTCCAAGAAGCAAAGAAGAAAGAAACAATAGTACAAGCATAGTTGAATCTCTTGTTAGCGGTCGAGTGCATGAAATGATCTCAGGAACAATGCATGGCTCAACAACAAGTCCATGCCATACATAGAAAATTCATGGAAGTGACTCAAAAGCTCCAACTAGTATAGGATGTAGCTTGCCTACTTTTTGAAGAGATTGAAGGACGAGGAGAAGAATTAGAACAAGCAGGCACTGCAATTGAACAATGCTTGGAAGGACCTGTGATCAAGGTAGTTATTTAGGAGTTCTTCGATCAGGAGGCCTTGGCGAAGTAGTAGTTCGAAGAAGCTCGATGCATTTGAGGCAGAGTTACCCAGAGCAGAGTGACTCAGGATGAGTCACAGGTGATTTTTGGGGGCATGTTGGCTCTCGACCGAGTTTTGGAGAACCTTTGTCATATTTGACGATTTTTGGGACTTCGACAAGCTGGTTAAAGATGGAGTGCCAGGCGAAGTGGATATCGCGGGATATCGACCCCTTTTTAGGGAACTTTTGGGTTTAGGGTTTATGTAACGGGTATGGGATGTCGGCCCATGGGTTTACCCATGTTTAGGTCCATTTTGTAATGTATAAATAGAAATCTAGGAAATGTAAGAAGGGGTCAGTGTGCTAAGTTAAGAGACCTAGTAGAATCGTCTTAGTGAGGATCTAGATGCTTTGTGCATACTATATGTTAAGACTTGCAGAGATAAGTTCAAGTGATTGTAAGAAGGATTTGTGATTAAACTTAGCTCGGGGAAGGAGGATTTGGTGAGGTGCACGTAGATCTCTTGTCCTATGAGGAGTGGGTTCCTATGGCTCTGTGCTTGTAGAATATTGAGAGAATATAATAAAGAAGAGAAGAGTTGGTGGATGTAGCCCTACGCTGGGGTGAATCACGTATATCTTGTGTTATGATTTCTTTGTGCATTATGGTTGTTATATTGTTCTATGATTTAATCTTAGTGCAGTAATGAATGTCTAGATGAACCTGGTATGATAGATTAAGTTCTTAGTGATGTGAATGAATGCTACATATGATCTCTTTCCATATGCTAAGTGCTTATATGTGTTAGATATGGTTGAATACTGTGTTGTTATGTAATTATGGCTTGAATATGCGATGTGAATAAGGGTTAAATACTGATGAATGTTAAATGCTAAGTGCTTTGTTAGAGTGGTGTAATCACATATCTGTGTCTCAGCTAGGTTGCATACATTCGAGTCCTACAACCACCCCTCCATCTACCTCGAGTGAGACTTCATCTTCTTCACAGGTGTTCTCGAAAGAGCTGGTAGTTAGGGTTTTGTTTGTGCATTGTTGAAGCATTGAATCCTGGGTCTTCCCCTGTGCCAACAACTATTGGAGGTGGGGTTTATTCATCTTATTACAAGACCTTACTAATCACTAGTAGTCATGACATTAAATAAGGAAGGAACTTGTTGGATGTGTCCTGATTTGTAGGCTCTCAATAAGTTGAAAATCAAGGAAAAATTTCCCATCCCAGTTCTTGATGATCTCATTGATGAACTTTATGGAGCAAAGCCTAATCTACGTTCAGAATACCACTAAATTAGGATGAAAGAGGTATACATCCTAAAGGAAACCTTCAAAAGACATGAAGGTCATTGTGAGTTTCTAGTGATTCATTTTGACCTTTGTAATGCTCCATCCACATTCCAAAGTCTAATGAACAAGATTTTCAAACCCTTCCTATGCAATTTTGTGCTAGTGTTCTTCGATGATATCTTGATCTATAGTAAAACATGGGAATCACACATAAATCATGTTGATAATTCCTTGCAACTCTTGAGAGACAACAAATTATTTGTGAAGCACTCCAAATCTGATTTTGGGGCTCATGAGGTTGAATATTTGGGTGACGTTGTAAATAAGGAGGATATACGAGTTTATCCCAAGAAAGTGGAAGCTATGCAAGACTGGACACATCCCAAAACACTGAAGAGATTGAGGGGATTGTTAGGGATTATAGGATATTATAGAAAAATTGTGAAAAATTATGGAACTTCACTTCCTTAAAAAGAATGACTTTGTTTGGAGTGGGGTAGAAACATGGCCATTCATTACTTTAATGAATGCCATATGTACTACTCTACTATTAGTAGCCCCTGCATTTATTAAGAATTTTTTCTTGGAATTTTATGTTTTAGGGCGAGGTATTGGAGTATTATTAATCCAAGAAGGATGTCTGTTGGCATTCACTAGTAAGCGATTGTGTCACCAAAATTTGGGAAAACCCACATGTGATAAGGAAATGATGGCTATATTTGATGTAGTAGAGACTTGGCACCCGTACCCCATAGGAAGACATTTTCATATCAATACTTCCATCATAGTCTGAAGTACTTTCTTGACCAATGATTGTCTTCACTAGAGAAACATAAATGGGTCATCACGATGTTGGGGTATGATTATGAGATCATATATAATAAGGGTAAATGTAATGTTGTGGCTGATGCTTTATTCAAAAAATTTGAGGAGGATTGGTAACTCTTTGCCTTATCATTACCAAGCCCAGGAAGGCTCGAGGAGGCCTGCAAGTAATAGATATCAAGAGATACTTTAAGGTAACTCATCCAACAACTTCAGGTAGATATGAATGCACCTAAAGTTTATAAATGTCAAAAAGATACGTTCTTGTATAAATGGCACATAGTTTTGGAAAATGATTCATACCTAAAACAATAAGTCTTAAAGGAGATAAAATCATCATCGATTGTTGCACACTCTATATTTAATAAAGCCTATGAAAGGATTAAGAGTTCACTCTTCTAGGAGGGAATATAAAAAAATATCCAAGACTTCATCGCATCCCATGACACTTGTCACAGAAACAAGAGAGTGACAATGAATATACAAGGGAATTACATCCATTACCAATACCAACTCAAATTTGGACAAACATTTCAATGAAATTTATCATGGGACTCCCAAAAGTAGGAAACAAATCAGTCATCATGGTGGTTGTTTACCATCTTTCAAAATATTCTTATTTTTGTGCCCTATCTCATCCCTTGACACCTTCCTCACTAACCCAAGCCTTCATGGATCAGATATTTAAGCTACGTGTATGCCCACTTCCATTGTCTCAGATCAAGACCTCACATTCAACAACAAATTTTGGATGGAACTATTTAAACTTCAAGGTACACAAGTGGATATGAGCACTTCATATCATGCTCAAACTTATGGTCAAACATGAGTGGTCAATAAGTTTCTAGAAGCCTATTTCATAAAACAATGGGAACAATGTCTTCCTCTTATTGAGTGGTGGTACAACACCATTTATCATGGAGCTACCAAAATGACACCATAAGAAGTTGTTTATAGCCAAAACCCCCTATCAATGGCATCCTACGTATTAGAAACCTCCAAGGTTCATGCAATAGATAGAACATTTCAAACCAGAGAAGCCATTATCTATATAGTCAAGAAAAACTTATTTATGGTGAAAAATAAAATGAAACAACATGTTGATCAACATAGATATGAATTTTCTTTTAATGAAGGGGGTCAAGTGTTTCTTCACTTGCATCCTTGTAAATAGACATCACTCAAAGAAAAAGTTCCCCAAAATATATATCTGATGTTCTGTGGCCCCTATTAGATCATATGATGCATTGGTTAGGTTTCCTACAACCAACCCATTCCAAGATTCATC
>JZKD02S1753171.1:102033-112129 GCA_000966675.3 Picea glauca
GTGAAGTAGTCTATGGCTACAATGATATAACAATGCCCCCTTGTTGAAGGAGGGTTGCATGTAGTGTAATCAATCCCCCACTTGGTGAAGGGACCAACTGTGATGACAAGAAACATGGGAGCGAGATGTTCCCTCATCTTCCGAGAGAAGATATGGCATGGGTGGCACTTCTTGACCGATTTGATATAATCTTTGATTAGTCTTCTAGAAGTATCCTTCTCATAGAATATTTTGGGTTGTTTCCAACCCAGACAAATGACCACCACATGCTCCGGTATGGAAATCGTGATTAAAAACATATCTCCTCTAATAGTAAACTCTTCAAGCACAACATCACTTGACTTAATTGGAAGTTACAAAATAAGTTCTGCGAAGACCAGTGACTTTTTGGATTTCGCTGAAATGAAATCTAAGTCAAACTCTTGGAGGACGACTATCCATCTACTGATATTTCCACCTATTACCCGTCATGTCAACATGTACTGGAATGGATTCATGACACCAATGATGGCGGTCTTGTGAAACAAAACATAATTACGGAACCGTTGAACAACATGAACTGTTGCCAACACAATTTTTTCGATATGAGAATAATTGAGTTTCGTTCCTACGAGGCCTTGACTCAGGTAATAAATCACATATTCTGAGAACAAGTCATCCTCCTAAACTAAGACCATGCCAATGGTTGACTCTGTTGAAACTAGGTATAATAAGAAATCTTTGTTATAGTTAGGTGGTCGAAGCAGAGGGGCAGTCATGAGGGCATGTTTCAATGCATCGAAAGAGCGTTGAGTGGGATCGTCCCAATGAAAAGGAACGACTTTCTTCAGCAAGTTCATAAAGCCCTTTGTGATCTCGGTATAGTTGGCGATGAAATGTCTTAAAATGTTTTCCTTTCCCTGTAGAATTTGAAGTAGAAGGATTGTGCGTGGGGGAGGCAACTAAATTATTGCCTCAACCTTGAGAGGATCGACCATGATCCCTATTGTTTAAGGTATGAAACCTAAAAAACGTCCCGATATTACGCAAAATATGCACTTGTTTGGATTCAAGCAAATCCAGAAGTAGCGACAACACTCAAATATAAGTCAGAGGTGTGTGGGATGATCCATTCTCTTGTGATATCAAGATGCTAAATCATCTAAATAGGCTTCGACTGTATGCTTGAGGTCATGGAAATCAAAAGACATGGCTCGCTGAAAGGTCGGTCCAACATTTTTGAGACCAAAGAGAATCTTACAATATGTGAATGTACCCCATGGACAAATGAATGTTGTTTTGTGCTAGTCTTCATGTTTGATTTATATTTGATTATATCCTGAAAAATCGTCCATGAAAGAGAAGGCCTCACAACCCACACATTCATCAATTATCTGATCGATGAATGGTGTGGGAAAATTATCTTCTGGACAGGCCTTGTTCAAATCATGGAAGTCTGTACATACACGAATCGTGCCTTGTTTTTTATTGACCGGCACAGGATTTGACACCCATTTGGTCAAATGGATAGGATAGATAAAATCGAATTTTAGCAGTTTCTCAACTTCAACCTTAATGGTTGTTTCCTTCTTGGGATTAAATGGATGAATCTTTTTCCAAATAGGCTTGGCATCTGGATAAGTTTTGATTTCATGTTCGACTATTTTTGGATTGATGCCTGGAATATCCTCGTAAGACTAGGCAAAACATCGCGGAATTCTTTAAATAGATCTATGTATATTTGAATCTCTCTGGGGGAGTAGTAAGCTCCGATGAGAACATTCTCCACAACGCTAAGGTTTCTAGAAATATTGATCGGCATGGTTTCAGTGATGGTTGCCATATTTCCCTTAGAATATACCTCGTGTGTAGATAAGGGATTAATAGGACAAGACCTATCTCCAGTCATAGTCAAGGTGAATTCTCCAGCTTCAATTCTTCTTAACTCTAAGAGGAGGTATGATCTGTGATGAAGATCATCCCAGGGTTTGTCTAGACTAGTCATTGCTTCAATTACTGCTTCTTCGGAGGGAAATACTAAGTCTAACGAATCCGTGTTAGCGAGGGAACCTTGAGCCCAAATAGGCTCTAGAAGTGGATCTAACTCTTGTGCAGAAGTTGGATCGATGTCAGTTGAATCTTGCTGGACTAAAGAGTACGCCACCTCAGCTATGGACAAGGGCATGGACATGCTTCGGTGCCTTGTCCCATCCATCGTGGTTGATGTGGAAGGAAGTATCCATGGATCGGTGAAGCAATTTGTGCAAAACAACAAAAATTGGAAAATCTCAACCTTATTGTGGTCGAACATGAAATTGACATCGCCTTGAGGGGGCAGGTAATCGAAGGTACCCATCAAAGATGGTCACAAACCAACCCCTATGTTGACTATGCCTGGTTGAGGATTATCAATCATTGGGACCGCGGACACTTCCAATTAAGGGTCAGGTCTAGAGAAGGACAAGTTATAAATGGTCACAATCCAGTCCTCATGTGGAAACAACAAGACCTAGAAAACTATAGCAACCTTTGATTGCATGCAATAATTCCAACTTGTTCTTAACAAGATATTGTAGTCGAGGGATGTGTCGACTACTTCTACCTCGACGCACACGGTCTTCCCTCCTAACTGCATGGGGAAAGAGGGAATGATACCATGTGGTTGAATCAAATGACCGTCGAAGGCAGTGAAAAGAGTAGGCAACAGAGATAAAACGGGTTGGCCAATGGCCTTCCAACATGCCAATGACATAACGCATGTCGAGGTGCCCTCATCAACCATCGTGTGGAAAATATTTCAAGTAAAAGTTTTCGTGGGGTGAGCCACTACTATATGAAATTCTATGTGGCAAGGTAGATGAGGTTTTAAGTCGGTTGTATCCAGCATGATGGTATTCGGATTACAAGTCTCGGTAGATCCTAAAGCGGTTAACAAAGATTTCCTCTAGGAAGGGAAGCTTTGGAGGACCTCCAAAGTGGACATCACACAAGGGGTTTGAGACAAATCCTCCACCATAGAATAGCTCTGGGAGACCCTTACATTTGGTTTGCGAGAAGCTTTTTTGAACGCACCTATTTGGATGCATGTCATTGTTTCACCCAAAGTCTTCTCAATCTGTAGAGGAAGAGATGGGACTTCAACTTATTTTCCCTTCCCAAAAGTGCTTGGTTTACTATAGGCATGCGCTCTAGTCAATATAACAACATCACCCTTCATCATATACACATTCACGGATGCAGGATTGTTCAAAGATAGAGAGGGTCATTGACTGCCCCCTTCCATGCTTGTAGAGGCTTGGGTTAGGTTTTGCCCATGATAAAATGGATTGGTTAACACAACAGGCTATTGTTGAGTGACAAACATTTGGGCCTTTGCAAGCCGAGGACATTGGTGGGTCAGGTGGTCTTCCACGCACAAGTTGCACAGACACCTCACCTTGTATTTCTTAGTGTTTCCCCCACCAACATTATTAGTGGGTTTCTTATCCCCCTTACCCTTCTTTCATTGTTTTTTCTTTCCTTCAAGCTGTTGGGTGGACTTTGGATTTGTCGATTTCACTATGTGTACATCCGATGTTTTAGTAGGGGGAGCAGCCAAAACAATAGTTTGGTTGGCCGTTGTGTGTTGTATAGAAAATTGCTACAAATACTTCACCATTTGCTCAACAGGCTTTATTTGTGTTGAACCAACAATACCATCGGCATGTGGTCCAACTCTCTATCTAGTTTTATCAAATATTGAGCGTGGCGCATCTGGAAAGATCTTGTATAATAAACCAGATTGAGAATAGATGAGCTCAAGAGGTTGAGCTCTCATGATGGAGTCTTCTTCGGAAAACACTCCTGATGTCGCGGCATCTTTGGATAACTATGGGACCAACAACTTAAGGAACCACTCGAGTAGGAATGCTAGTGGGATTGGCACCTTAATTAAACTCTTCTGGCGTCTCCATTTTTGGATGTGATCAGAGATATGGTCCGCTTTTGTCTGTGCAAAATTGGCCAGCAATTCTGTGCCATCATCGTATCTCACAGGTAATTGGAAATGGTTTAGGAAGGCCATTGCCAATTCACCGAAGGAAGAGTATCTTGAGTGGTCGAGCTCAATGTACCATTTCGCTGCACTCCCAATGAGAGTACGTTGAAATAATCACAAGTATACGTAGTTGTCTTTGAATGAGTTAGATGAGCACTGTTATCCCCGATATCTAGGGATAACTAGGATATCATGTCTCGAGGCCCACATGGTCCTAGACATGGAGTACGAGAGAAGATTGACTTGAGCATGGCCCTTGAGGGCCCATCTTTTCTTCTTCTCAGCCAGACTTGTCCTGCCAGCANGTGAAGTAGTCTATGGCTACAATGATATAACAATGCCCCCTTGTTGAAGGAGGGTTGCATGTAGTGTAATCAATCCCCCACTTGGTGAAGGGACCAACTGTGATGACAAGAAACATGGGAGCGAGATGTTCCCTCATCTTCCGAGAGAAGATATGGCATGGGTGGCACTTCTTGACCGATTTGATATAATCTTTGATTAGTCTTCTAGAAGTATCCTTCTCATAGAATATTTTGGGTTGTTTCCAACCCAGACAAATGACCACCACATGCTCCGGTATGGAAATCGTGATTAAAAACATATCTCCTCTAATAGTAAACTCTTCAAGCACAACATCACTTGACTTAATTGGAAGTTACAAAATAAGTTCTGCGAAGACCAGTGACTTTTTGGATTTCGCTGAAATGAAATCTAAGTCAAACTCTTGGAGGACGACTATCCATCTACTGATATTTCCACCTATTACCCGTCATGTCAACATGTACTGGAATGGATTCATGACACCAATGATGGCGGTCTTGTGAAACAAAACATAATTACGGAACCGTTGAACAACATGAACTGTTGCCAACACAATTTTTTCGATATGAGAATAATTGAGTTTCGTTCCTACGAGGCCTTGACTCAGGTAATAAATCACATATTCTGAGAACAAGTCATCCTCCTAAACTAAGACCATGCCAATGGTTGACTCTGTTGAAACTAGGTATAATAAGAAATCTTTGTTATAGTTAGGTGGTCGAAGCAGAGGGGCAGTCATGAGGGCATGTTTCAATGCATCGAAAGAGCGTTGAGTGGGATCGTCCCAATGAAAAGGAACGACTTTCTTCAGCAAGTTCATAAAGCCCTTTGTGATCTCGGTATAGTTGGCGATGAAATGTCTTAAAATGTTTTCCTTTCCCTGTAGAATTTGAAGTAGAAGGATTGTGCGTGGGGGAGGCAACTAAATTATTGCCTCAACCTTGAGAGGATCGACCATGATCCCTATTGTTTAAGGTATGAAACCTAAAAAACGTCCCGATATTACGCAAAATATGCACTTGTTTGGATTCAAGCAAATCCAGAAGTAGCGACAACACTCAAATATAAGTCAGAGGTGTGTGGGATGATCCATTCTCTTGTGATATCAAGATGCTAAATCATCTAAATAGGCTTCGACTGTATGCTTGAGGTCATGGAAATCAAAAGACATGGCTCGCTGAAAGGTCGGTCCAACATTTTTGAGACCAAAGAGAATCTTACAATATGTGAATGTACCCCATGGACAAATGAATGTTGTTTTGTGCTAGTCTTCATGTTTGATTTATATTTGATTATATCCTGAAAAATCGTCCATGAAAGAGAAGGCCTCACAACCCACACATTCATCAATTATCTGATCGATGAATGGTGTGGGAAAATTATCTTCTGGACAGGCCTTGTTCAAATCATGGAAGTCTGTACATACACGAATCGTGCCTTGTTTTTTATTGACCGGCACAGGATTTGACACCCATTTGGTCAAATGGATAGGATAGATAAAATCGAATTTTAGCAGTTTCTCAACTTCAACCTTAATGGTTGTTTCCTTCTTGGGATTAAATGGATGAATCTTTTTCCAAATAGGCTTGGCATCTGGATAAGTTTTGATTTCATGTTCGACTATTTTTGGATTGATGCCTGGAATATCCTCGTAAGACTAGGCAAAACATCGCGGAATTCTTTAAATAGATCTATGTATATTTGAATCTCTCTGGGGGAGTAGTAAGCTCCGATGAGAACATTCTCCACAACGCTAAGGTTTCTAGAAATATTGATCGGCATGGTTTCAGTGATGGTTGCCATATTTCCCTTAGAATATACCTCGTGTGTAGATAAGGGATTAATAGGACAAGACCTATCTCCAGTCATAGTCAAGGTGAATTCTCCAGCTTCAATTCTTCTTAACTCTAAGAGGAGGTATGATCTGTGATGAAGATCATCCCAGGGTTTGTCTAGACTAGTCATTGCTTCAATTACTGCTTCTTCGGAGGGAAATACTAAGTCTAACGAATCCGTGTTAGCGAGGGAACCTTGAGCCCAAATAGGCTCTAGAAGTGGATCTAACTCTTGTGCAGAAGTTGGATCGATGTCAGTTGAATCTTGCTGGACTAAAGAGTACGCCACCTCAGCTATGGACAAGGGCATGGACATGCTTCGGTGCCTTGTCCCATCCATCGTGGTTGATGTGGAAGGAAGTATCCATGGATCGGTGAAGCAATTTGTGCAAAACAACAAAAATTGGAAAATCTCAACCTTATTGTGGTCGAACATGAAATTGACATCGCCTTGAGGGGGCAGGTAATCGAAGGTACCCATCAAAGATGGTCACAAACCAACCCCTATGTTGACTATGCCTGGTTGAGGATTATCAATCATTGGGACCGCGGACACTTCCAATTAAGGGTCAGGTCTAGAGAAGGACAAGTTATAAATGGTCACAATCCAGTCCTCATGTGGAAACAACAAGACCTAGAAAACTATAGCAACCTTTGATTGCATGCAATAATTCCAACTTGTTCTTAACAAGATATTGTAGTCGAGGGATGTGTCGACTACTTCTACCTCGACGCACACGGTCTTCCCTCCTAACTGCATGGGGAAAGAGGGAATGATACCATGTGGTTGAATCAAATGACCGTCGAAGGCAGTGAAAAGAGTAGGCAACAGAGATAAAACGGGTTGGCCAATGGCCTTCCAACATGCCAATGACATAACGCATGTCGAGGTGCCCTCATCAACCATCGTGTGGAAAATATTTCAAGTAAAAGTTTTCGTGGGGTGAGCCACTACTATATGAAATTCTATGTGGCAAGGTAGATGAGGTTTTAAGTCGGTTGTATCCAGCATGATGGTATTCGGATTACAAGTCTCGGTAGATCCTAAAGCGGTTAACAAAGATTTCCTCTAGGAAGGGAAGCTTTGGAGGACCTCCAAAGTGGACATCACACAAGGGGTTTGAGACAAATCCTCCACCATAGAATAGCTCTGGGAGACCCTTACATTTGGTTTGCGAGAAGCTTTTTTGAACGCACCTATTTGGATGCATGTCATTGTTTCACCCAAAGTCTTCTCAATCTGTAGAGGAAGAGATGGGACTTCAACTTATTTTCCCTTCCCAAAAGTGCTTGGTTTACTATAGGCATGCGCTCTAGTCAATATAACAACATCACCCTTCATCATATACACATTCACGGATGCAGGATTGTTCAAAGATAGAGAGGGTCATTGACTGCCCCCTTCCATGCTTGTAGAGGCTTGGGTTAGGTTTTGCCCATGATAAAATGGATTGGTTAACACAACAGGCTATTGTTGAGTGACAAACATTTGGGCCTTTGCAAGCCGAGGACATTGGTGGGTCAGGTGGTCTTCCACGCACAAGTTGCACAGACACCTCACCTTGTATTTCTTAGTGTTTCCCCCACCAACATTATTAGTGGGTTTCTTATCCCCCTTACCCTTCTTTCATTGTTTTTTCTTTCCTTCAAGCTGTTGGGTGGACTTTGGATTTGTCGATTTCACTATGTGTACATCCGATGTTTTAGTAGGGGGAGCAGCCAAAACAATAGTTTGGTTGGCCGTTGTGTGTTGTATAGAAAATTGCTACAAATACTTCACCATTTGCTCAACAGGCTTTATTTGTGTTGAACCAACAATACCATCGGCATGTGGTCCAACTCTCTATCTAGTTTTATCAAATATTGAGCGTGGCGCATCTGGAAAGATCTTGTATAATAAACCAGATTGAGAATAGATGAGCTCAAGAGGTGGAGCTCTCATGATGGAGTCTTCTTCGGAAAACACTCCTGATGTCGCGACGTCTTTGGATAACTGTGGGACCAACAAATTAAGGAACCACTCGAGTAGGAATGCTAGTGGGATTGGCACCTTAATTAAACTCTTCTGGCGTCTCCATTTTTGGATGTGATCAGAGATATGGTCCTCTTTTGTCTGTGCAAAATTGGCCAACAATTATGTGCCATCATCGTATCACACAGGTAATTGGAAATGGTTTAGGAAGGCCATTGGCAATTCACCGAAGGAAGAGTATCTTGAGTGGTCGAGCTCAATGTACCATTTCTATGCACTCCCAATGAGAGTACGTTGAAATAATCACAACTATACGTAGTTGTCTTTGAAAGAGTTAGATGAGCACTGTTATCCCCGATATCTAGGGATAACTAGGAGAGCATGTTTCGAGGACCACATGGTCCTAGACATGGAGTATGAGAGTAGATTGACTTGAGCATGGCCCTTGAGGGCCCATCTTTTCTTCTTCTCAGCCAGACTTGTCCTGTCAGCAGTACCAGCCTCCATCNTCTTGATTGGTTTTGAGCTATTGAATACATTGCAAGTTTGTTTGGTAAAACGTTGGCTCTTTTCCTCTCAAATTAACTTGTTGATAAGGCTGACGTCATAGTGACTGCAACAAAATTTGTATAGCTGACGTCACATGCTTTTACCTCTTGTTTTGCATATAACGTTGTGACATTTGCCATTTATTGTGATAAACTTTGAGTTATTGGTTGCATCTCTAAGCCTTTTTGATAAAACGTTCTACTCATTGTTTGTCATTGACCTAAATATTGAAGCTTCACATCATTGCAACAAAAATACATAGGTGACGCAGCAACCTTATGTATATGAGCTAAATTGGAATATTTATTTCATTATTGATATGATACAAGGATTTAATATTGAACATTGAATGCTCTTATGCTTTATTGAAGAAGTGATATTAACCTTTTGTCTTTATTGAGCCATCATTGACTTCGTCAATAATAACACTTAATCATTTTCTCATATATACATGATAAAGATAATCATTGATTTTATGAAGTACTAACCCACTACAAAGCACATTTCCAGTCTTCTTTGTCTTGTCTCGCAAACAGGTGCATCATCAGTGGAAGACTTCTTCTTGATTATCCAATACTTGGGCGACAATCTGTGAAAGGAACCTTCCTTGACTTAGTCCTTCACCCTTTAGCCTTTCATTGACCCATATTGCCATAGGGACGTCTCCCTTGGACTAGCCCATCCTAAATAGAAAGAGCTCCCCATCGAGGTGACAGTGGGTGGGGAAGCTCTTGTTACGCCAGTTTCAAGTCTAACTCAAGCTCTTTGGATCCTTCCTACAAACCGTGCGATAACATTTTGGTGCCGTTGTCGGGGAACACTGAGTCTACCTTCCTCAACGACATATCTTTGGTAAGCCTTGCTTACATGGCGACTCCACTAGCCTTTCCCCCCTATTTCTTTGGTAGTTTCAAGGAAACTATCTGGCGACTCCACAAAATAAGAAGAGGTACAAAAATCTTCCCATAACCTTCAAAAGGAAGCCTCCCGTTAATTCACCTGTTGTCAAATCTCTCTTTGGAAAGAAGCTTCCTTTAAACATGTCTGGGTGAACCTCCACTACTACAAACCCTATAAATAATTCAAACCCTGTCATTAATCAAAGACAATGGTCATCCAATTTGTTCAAACTTTTAGACATGTCAGCCATACCTCGTTGCCCTAGGCAAATGCCACCCAAGTATGAAAAATGGTTGCCAAAGTTCACCGGAATTGATGCTATTGGTGCTGAAGAACACATGAGCAACTTCTGGGCATTTTTTCAGCTTCACCCTATTGTCGATGAAGCTGAAGACTTGGTCATGAAGCTCTTTTCAGCCACACTTTATGATGCTGCAAGACGTTGGTATCTCAGCCTACCTGATGGGAGTATTAAAACCATGGACAAACTTGAAGAGATTT
>JZKD02S1753182.1:0-14802 GCA_000966675.3 Picea glauca
TGTGTATGTGTATGATTGTTCATTTGTTCATTTCTTATTTACTCTGCAGTTATTGGATGATAATTCTACATTGATATAACACTTGGATTATATGGTTAAAAAGGATTAAATTGCTTTATTACTGATTCACCTTCCTATCAGTAATCCAACAATTATGCTGCCAAATTTTTATTAGACTGTGTTTTACTTGTGAGAGTTGGGATACCAAGCTTGCAAAAAGAGTAGAAGCTCTTCCTTGCAAGGCAAGTCTTGGATCTATTATTTTTGGTTTCTTGTGTGTGGTCCCTTTGCAGCTCGGGGGGATAAGGGGGAAGAAGAGTACCCCTAGCATTGGATGGGAGGTACCAGGGAAGTTTCATTGATTATCAAGTAAGAGAACAAAGGAGTGCAAGACTTGAAGGGAAATCTCATTTCACAACCTTCATTGGTCCCAATATTTTTATATTCTGAATTTATTTGTAGTACGAGTATATTAGTGTGTTATATTTGGTATGGCCATTGTAGAATCACTAAAAAGTATAAATGCCAATTGTTTCAATTGTTTCCAATTGAATAATAGTTACAATGTTTACAATTTTCCAGTTTTCATTGTAATTTTGGGCATTTTCCAAACTCTAAATTTGAGTGGCTTGATCCTCATTGTAAAATTCAGATTTATATTGTGTATGATCTATGTTTTAAAATTGGTATTTTTATTCATATTTGAAGTTCATGTGATCGGAGTTTTTAGTTGATATTATTTAAAGAAATTGATAGTATATTGTTCACTGGTAAACTATGGAATTAACTCCAGATTCGTATACGTGAGTTCTATGTTGAATTTCCTTTTGAATCCTAAATGAACCCATATTGTGGGATCTCTGTTGAATTATACTCTAGATTCAAATTTTGTATCGTGGAAATCTCTGCTGAATTTTTTTCATTCTAATTTCATTTTTATTGGACCTTCATTGAATTTTGTTTAA
Source organism: Picea glauca (assembly GCA_000966675.3). Lineage (NCBI taxonomy): Eukaryota > Viridiplantae > Streptophyta > Pinopsida > Pinales > Pinaceae > Picea > Picea glauca. Next base: position 966 of record JZKD02S1753182.1, read on the forward strand.
ATCTGAATTTTATTGTGTATTCTCTATTTAATTTATGGATAAATCCGAAGTTACTAGTAGTGTGGAGTCTTTGTATTTTTGTATTTTAAATTCCAAAAATTTTGGGATCGTGGGATGCCTGTTTGAAGGTCTTCAGGAATTTTGATTTACTTTTAAACTTAGGTGTTATCCCCTTTTACCTTGAAAAGTTATGCATGTGACCACAGGATGGAACCTAGAATTGGCCCTAAAGGAACTATTCGGAGTTCCGAGATTCCGACACTTCGGAGGTTTCTTCAACTTCAACACTCTTGTTCACCCGAAGTGTTACCAGCCAAATTTAGTTAGAAGCGAGGTTGACCGACAGATGTAGGTTAACCCTATCCATCCACTTCCCTTCGTCAACGATTATGAACTTAATCGAATGGATGGAAGAGATTCTCCTCACACGAGAATCTACGGTGGAGATCAACTCCGAAACTCCGAACTTTGGGGTTTTCTCCACATTCACAACTTTAAACTGTTTCACCCTTATCGCCGAACTGCTTAAGGGATCAGGGATCTAACGAATTACACTCCCTTTTTATCAATGGTTGACTTCCACTCTAGAATTCAGGACTCCAGGAGTTCCTCACATTTTTGCAACAACTCAATTTCTCCGGAGTGTCGAACTACCGAACCTCTGAAGGACGAAGGCTCGGAGATCGAGCGGTCCTCGAACGATATCTAGATCTACGATTTTCCTTTATTTCGGGACTTTAGAGCTTCGGGGTTTCTTAGCCTTTAAAAGATATAACTAAAAGTTTTCCAAAGTCCTGAATTACCGAACCACCAAAAGACAAAGGCTCATAGATATAACGACTCTCGTTTGATCACTATATCTACGACTGTCCTTCACTTCTGGACTTCAAAAATTTGTGGTTTTCTTAATCCTTAGCAGTTATGTCTCAAACTAGTTGGAGTGTCAAATATTGAATAACTGGAAGATCTATGGCTCGCTCTTATCCAACGATCTATGGTTGGGATTAATTCTGGGCTTCAGAGCTTTGGGGCTCCATGCCCCAACAACTCTAACTGTTCCAAACCGTCGAAGTCACAAAGTCTAAAGGACTTAGGGTTTAATGAGTGCACTAGTCTAGTTTGATCGGACGATTGTGGTGATTTCAAATCCTCACGATTAGATCCCATCCACTAATTCTTATCAAGGGATTTCACCCTCTTGATATACCCACTTGGAACTATGCACATGTTTTACCTCTTGAGCTTCGCCACTTGTTGAAGTGAAATCCAACGTTCTCTTGCACTACCCTCCTGAAATTTGGACTTAAATGGTTTCTTGTGCACCTATTGTGCTTACTCTATGTAGTTTGGCATTATCTCTCCTGAGCTTCCGATCTTCCAAAGATCAAGGTCTCCCTTGAGTGGACTCTGTGCACACCTTGTGTCTTTTTATTAATCTTGGGTGGGACTTTTAAAAGGCTCGTCTACATAATTCTTGCTTGGCACTGTGCATACTTAGCATTGTGGTTCCCAGAAGAGAAACTTAGGGACTCAAAACAAGAATTTTTAACTCTTTCATAGAAACAAACAACACAGAGATGCACTTTTACTTCATCACAATATCTGTTAGTTCAGAAAGTTCAAAGTAAGCTTGTAGTCTCCTCTCAGGGTTGAGAGACTTTCTCTTCTCTTATTTTCTTCTTTTAAAATATTATGTAAATAAGATATCTACCTACATGGTTAAACCATGGAGGGTTGTCACACTTATTCCAAGTAAACTTGAGTAAGTTGGAACTTTCATTTATATTATATTTGTTGTTGAAGGTCTTTGGTTTTTACCGTTAAGTTTATGTCATGATATTATTGAAATTATTCCTATCCTTTAAAATAGTAAGATAATGAATTATTGTAATAGTATACATTTGTGTTATGAAGTGGTTACCACATTACCTTATTTTCTATGTTTTTGATGAAATTGTAGTTAAGAATGATGGGAATTATAGTTGAACTTTAGAATAGATTGAAGTTATGGGAATTAGATACTTATTCCTCAGAACAATCGCCAGTCTTGAGACCTTAAATGGTAAAAATAAATCGGATGAATCCTAGACTTGAGTGTTGATTATGTGTCTTGGAGGTCCTAACCTTGCAGGATAGGTTGGGTGGGTAGACATTGTATGTTATCTTATGTGATGTGGCAGATCTCTAATACATTGAAGTTGTATCTAAATCTTGTTGTGCAATGAGATGAATGAAATAGAATGTGTATTACTGAAGTATGTTAATATCATGTTTCACTTGTTCTAATGATGTTAAAAAAAAAAATCTCACTGTTATCACTTACTTATATGTTGTAACAGAGGGGTTGTTACATATGGTATTAGAGTGGGTTCAACCATGAGACATTGGAATGTTACGCCTTCCACTGTGTTAACTAAATGATTGAATTTGATCGCTAATAAAAATCTGAAATGTTTCATGTAGGTAATGATGGTTAGAGGATGCAAGGGAAGTAGATGATGTGGTGTTGGAGGAAGAAGTGTGACACCTCTGATAGTACACACGCTAGAAAGGTCTAACCCCCATGGAGATGAGCATAATGTTGAGGAAGAGTAGGTTGTTGTGGGAGATGTGGTAAGCATGATGAGATTCTTCCAAAGGATGTCTGAGGAATTGATTAACCACCTAGATCGAGACGAGGGCATAGTGTATGTACCTAATGAGGGTTCACAACGCGCTTCGACTGGTAGTAGTAGTATGCATAGAGAACTCATGAAAGTGAATTTTCCCAAGTTCATGGGTGCCATGTATGACATAGATATCAAGGCATGGCTGGAGAGTATGGCGATGTGCTTCGCACTTCATGATTACACCACCAACATGAAAATTCACATGGTGGTCTTTCAGATGAAGGGAAGTTCTCTTCTATGGTGGAAGAAGCTCCTACCTCAACTAAACATGGTCATTGAAGATGTGTCATGGGAACTGTTCTAGAAATGGTCCTGAGAAAGGTACTTCTCCGAGGAATTAATTGAATGTCAGCTTAATGATTTCAACACTTTACGACAGAGTGGTCATACGGTGCCATAGTTTGAGGCCATATTCATGGAGCTACTTACGTATGCTCCACATCTGAACATGGAGAATTTAAAGGTAAACAAGTTTGTGTTTGACCTTAACTTCAATATTTGTGTGAAGGTAAGAATCCTAATGACTCAGTCATTGCACGATGTAGTTCAGAAGGCCCTCATAGATGAGGAAGAGCTGAACAATGGGGGTCAGGGTAAGACTCATTCTAGACAGTTTGGAATGACATCATCAGGAGCGCAACAACATCAGACACCATCCAGATAGACTTTCGGGCATCGAGATACACCCAAAGGACCTATGTTCATGACACCACGGAAACAAACTTCTTGGTAGAGGACTCCTTACAGAGGACCACATCAACAAAAACAACGTTGTCTATAGAAACAACAGTTTAGGCATGTTCAACATAACAAAATAGGATCACAGACTGTTAGGCCAACAACTTCTACTCCGGGGAATATGATTACTGGATCAGAGACTGGATTTTGGACATTTGTGAGCCACATTACCAACGAGACTGTCCGATTGAGAAGGCCAGAGTAGATGGATCATCATGACCCACTATAGTTGGATATTTGGGAAAGGCCCATAAGATACATGCAATGGTGAACAATTGTCAGGCCGAGCACCAATCCTCTTGTAAAACTCAAAATGATATTGTGTATGGTCTATGTTTTTTTTTGAAAAAAGTTGTATTTTATTCCATATTTAAAGTTCTTATGATCGATTCTTTTAGTTGAGATGATGTTAAAGAAATAATAGTGTATTGTTTGCTGGTAAATTAAGTAAATAATTTCCTAAATTTGTATCATGATTTCTCTCTTGAATTTCATTTAAATCCTAAATCAATTCATATGATGGGATCTCTATCGAATTGTATTATAGATCCGAAAGTTTGTATCATAATTTTCTATTAAAGATTATGGCAATTTCAATTTGATTGTATGGTGGATCTCCGTTGAATTTTGTTTAAATCTAAAATTACCTCGTGGATTCTTTGTTGAATTTGTTGATAAATCCAAATTGGATTAAATTTGGGCTTCGTGACTTCAGGATTTTCCGCACCAAATAAAATTTCACCCACAACCTTCCGGATAGCCGAATTCTGAATACTCAAAATCTATGGATACATGTACCCAACAAATGATGGTCAAGAATTACTCCATACTTTAGGACTCTGGGAGTTCCTTAAATTTTAACAACACGACTCAAATTCGTCGGAGTGCCAAACTACGAAAATTTCGGAGGACAAAGGCTCAGAGATCTAACGACCCTCGTTCGATCACTAGATCCATGGCTGTAATTTACTCCAAGACTTCGGAGATTTGGGGTTTCTTAGCTCTTAGACAATTTTGAATGAAACTTGTCTAATCGCTGAACCCTTGAGGATCCAATGGCTCACATTCGCTCACTGATCTATGGTGTAGTTTCACTCTGCAACTTTGGGCTTCGGGGCTCACCTAATACAAACAACTTAGATCTGCCAAAGTGACAAAGTATAAAGGACTCATGGTTTGATGAGTGCACATCTCTTGTCTGACCTAACAGTTGTGGGGATTTTGACTCCTCACGAGCAGATCTCGTCCACCAATTCTTAAACAAGGAAATTTACACTCATTGAGTCCCCACTTGAACCCTGCACACAGTTTTTCTCCTGAGCTTGTCACTTATAAGAAGTGAACTCTAGTGCTTACTTACACTTCCCTCCTGAGCTCTAGACTTTAAAATATCACCTGCACACTCTTGTGCCTACTCTGTGTAAGTTCACAGTGTCTCTCCTGATCTTTGTTCTTCAAACGTTAAGGCCTTCGCCTACCTTGAGTGGTCTCTGTGCACACCATGAGTTGTTTCTTCTGAGCTTTGGGCCTTCAAGGGGCCCATATACAAAATTTTAGAGTTGGATCTGGACATGTTTGAACTATGACACCCAAAAGAGAAACTTTGGGATTCATACAAAATCTTAACTCATTCTCAGAACAGACATTCACACAGTTGCAAAATTTCTTCATTACAATGTATTTTAGTTTAGAAATTACAAAGTAAGATTACAGTTTCCTCTAAGTGTTTGAGAGATTTTCTCTTCTCTTCCTTTCTCTTTCACACACACACACACACACACACACACACACATATATATTATGCTAACTCATAGTATCTACTGACTCGGTTGTACAATGGAGGGTTGTTACAATGCAGAATAATGATTGATACTTGCAATTCAGTGAGGGAAGATATGTTTGTTAAATGGTGCTTGATAAGATTTTTGTTTATATAGTGTATGATAATTATATGACAAAATTATGAAGAGGTGACATATTATCTAGATGATGGTTAACTATTGTTATTGTAAACTCTTAGGGAAGGAAAAGTTTTCTAATATTTTAGGATTGAATGACTAAATTTGTGTTATGATTAAGTAATTTACTGTTATTTAATAATGAGTCTAGATTTGAGTTTGGGTACAAGAATTAGATGCTTCCTTGTTCCTCAAAACAATCGCCAATGTTGAGACCTTAAATGGTCAAAATTAATCAGAGGAATATTGGACTTGAGCATTGATTATGTGTCTTGGAGGTCCTAACCTTGTAGGTATGTTGGATAGGTAGATATCTTGGATGGCTTGTGTTATGATTTGATATGTTAGTAGAAATGATGTTGTATAGTGAAACTTGCAGTATGTGATATAATGAGAAATGAATTTGTAATATTGAAGTATGTTAATGACAAGTAAAATTTGTTCTTTGATTTTTTCCTTTAAAAATAAAAGTACCACTAATGTACCCACTTAATTTTTTGTCATAACAGAGGAGTTGTTACATATGGTATTAGAGCAGGTTAAACCTTGCGACATTGGACCATTACACCCTCCACTGTGTTAACTAAATGATTAAAATTGTATTGCTAATTAAATTCTGAAATTGTACATGCAGGTAATCATGGTTAGAGGATGTAGGGGAGGTAGACGATGTGGTTCTGGGGAAAGAGGTGTGACACCTCCAATATTACCTACGCTAGAGGAGTATAACCCCTAGGGAGAAGAACCGACCACTGAGCAGGAGAAAGTTGTTGTGGGGGATGTGGTAGGTATGATGAGGTCCTTTCAGAGAATGTCAAAGGTGTTGATCAACTACCTAGATAGAGATGAGGGTAGAGCATCTGTGTTAAATGAGGGTTCACAATGCGCCCCAAATGGTAGTAGTAGTATACATATAGAACTCAAGAAGGTGAAATTTTCTGAGTTCCGGGGTGTCTCATACGACTTAGTCGCTGAGGCATGGTTGGAGAACATGGTGATGTGCTTCGCACTTTGTGATTACACCTACAACATGAAATTCCATATGGCGGTGTTTCAGTTGAAAGGGAGTTCTCTTCTCTAGTGGAATATGCTCCTACTTCAACTAAACATAGCCGTCAAAGACATGTCATGGGAGTTGTTCGAGGAACAATTCCAGGAGAGGTATTTGTTCAAGGAATTCATTGAGTGCCAACTTAATGAGTTCAATGCGTTAGGATAGGGTGGTTGTATGGTGCTAGAGTATGAGGCTAGATTCACGGAGCTACTTAGGTATGATCCACATTTGAACATGGATAAGTTAAAGGTCAACAAGTTTGTGTTCGTCCTTAACTTCAATATTCATGCGAAGGTGAGGATACTAATGCCTCAGACATTACACAATGTAGTTTAGAAGGACCTCATAGCTGAGGAAGAGATAAAAGACAAGAGTTAGGGAAGGACTCCTTATCAACTGACTGGAACATCAAGAGCGCATCAACATCACACACTGACCAGACAAACTTCATGGAATCGAGATACACCCATAGGACCTATGTTCTTGACATTGAAATGACATACTCGTCAGAAGAGGAATCCTTATAGAGGACCACAACAACAACAACAACAATGTTGTCTACAGAAAAAACATTTTAGGCCTATTCAATAGAACAAACCAAGATCACAGACTGCTAGGACAATAGCTTCTACTTCAGGGACTAGGAGCACTGGACTAAAGACTAGATGTTGGACATGTGGAGAGCCACATTACCAGGGAGATTGTCCAATTGAGAAGGCCAGGGACGCCAGATATTCAAAACCCACTACAATTGGATATATGGGAAAATACCACATGATACACGCAACGATGAACAACCACCAGGATGATCACTAGTCCAATGTGCTTGAGAATTCAGGTACAATCGTCGACCAAAATTTTATCATTTTGATAGATCCAAGTGCCACAAAGAGATTTATCTCTAGTGTAGTGCTAAAGATAATTAAGGTAAAGGAAGTCAAGAAGGGCGAGTTCAGATGCATAGAAATGGAATTGGGTTCCAAACAAAAGGTTGGAGGAAGGGTTACATATCGTAGCATAAAATTGGGATATTTTGTAACGAAGGTTAACCTATATGTCACGATCTTAGGATCTTATGACATAGTGATTGGTATGGATTGGTTGGAATCGAATGATTTGATACTTAAATATAAAATGAAATGGTTAACTTTGACATATGATATGGGGCAGAATAGAGTGATTGTAGGAAGAAATTAGGGAGTTTCCTTGAAGTTTACTTCTTCCCTACAACTACAAAAGAGTATGCCAAAAGGATGCAATATTTATGCAGTCTTAGCGCTAAATAAAAAGGGGGATGAAAAAGGATTAGAAAACCTTTCTACAGTGCAAGAGTTTGAAGACATGTTTCCAGAAGAGTTACCAGGTTTATCATCTGAAAGAGAATTAGAGTTTACAATAGACTTGAAACCTGGAACTGAACCGATAGCGAGAATACCTTACTAGATGTCAATGCTTGAATTGAAGGAATTGAAGATGCAATTGAACGAATTGTTATATTTGGGACTTATACGTCCAAGTGTGTCTACTTGGGGTGCACCAATTATTTTCGTGAGAAAGAAGGATGGAACGTGGAAACCTTTTATTGACTATCGCTAATTGAACAAAGCGACAATCAAGAACCAATATTCGTTACCAAGAATAGATGATTTGTTTGATCAGATGAAAGGAGCGATGATACTTTCAAAGATTGAGTTGAGATTAGGATATCACAAATTACAGATTAAATAAGAATATATACCTATGAACACATTTAAGACAATATTTAGACACTATGAGTTTACAGTTTTACCATTCGGATTGACAAACGCCCCAGGGATATTCATGAGTTTGATGAATGGGGTGTTCCATGAATACTTGGATAATTTTTTCAAGTATTTATTGATGAGATACTGATTTTTCTTGGACAAAAGAAGAGCATTATGAACATTTAAGATTGGTCCTACAATGTCTACAAGAAAACAAATTGTACAGGAAACTATCGAAATGCTATTTTTACCAATCGAATATTCATTATTTGGGTCATATAATATCTGGTGAAGGTATCATTGTGGATCGAGAAAAGGTAGAGTATATTATGGAATGGCCTGCACCGACAAATGTACAATAAGTACATAGTTTTATGGGTTTAGTAGGATATTATTGACGATTTTTCAAAGGTTTTTTGAAGATAGCAAATCCGATCATGAAATTGTAGAAGAAGAACAAGAAGTTCGTATGGACTGAGAAATGCACGGAATGATTTCAAAAACTCAAAGAGTTGTTGATGACAATGTCGATACTAAAGATCCCTGACATGGACAAGGAATTTGTGGTATGCAGAGATGCATCCAAGGAAGGTTTAGGTAGAGTCTTGATGCAAGACGGTTGAGTGATCGCTTACAGTTATAGGAAATTGAGAAAGCATTAGGAGAAATATCCAACTCATGACATGGAGTTATTAGAAATTGTGTATGCCCTGAGAATTTGGAGACATTATCTGATTGGATGGAAATTCGAACTAAAGACAGGTCACTGTGGGTTTTAGCATATTTTCACCCAAAATGACTTGGATGTGAGAAAAAGGCGTTGGTCATAATTACTTAGCAAATACGACTTTGAGATTACTTACATTAAAGGAACAATGAACCGAGTGGTATATGAGTTGAGTCGGAGACCACACATATTCTCGGTAATACCGCTTAAGACAAATATTTGATAAAATATTCTAACTTTACAAATAAATGGTGATTGGTACAAGGATGTTAAGAATAATATTGGACAAGATACCATGATGGTACATAAGTATGAAGGATATTCATTAGACAATGATGGATTTTTGAGATTTAACAAAAGAATTTACGTACCGCCTAATGAGGAATTAAGAATTTTGATCTTAAGTGAATCTCATCAAGCAGTATACTTGTCTCATCTGGGAGTCACGAAAATGAAGGAATACCTTAAGCCTTTATTCTTCTGGAAGGAAATGAAGGAAGACATAGTTAGTTACGTGGCGAGATGTCTAGAATGTCAGCAAGTGAAGGATGAACATATACATCCAGTAGGATTACTACAACCACATGCCATTCCAAAATTGAAATGGGAGGTCATTTTGATGGAATTTATTGTTGGATTTCTGCTAACGACGAGGAGGCATGACTTGAGTATTGTGGTAGTTGACACTCTGACAAAGAGTGCACACTACATTCTAGTATGTACGATGTATCAGGTGCCAGACATAGCAAGAGCATTTGTCAGCGATATTGTGAGGTTGCATGGAGTACCAATAAGGATCATATTTGATTGGGTATTGGTGTTTAGTAGACGATTTTGGACTAGTTTCCATCATGATTTGGGAACAAAAATAAACTTTAGCACAACTTATCACCCAGAGACAGAAAGGAAAATAGAAAGAATGAACTAGATTTTGGAGGATATTTTGCGTATGTATGTAATGGACCAACATAAACGTTGGGAAGAATTCTTGCCACTAGTAGAGTTTGCATACAACAACAACTATCAAAGTACAATTAATAAGGCACCGTTTGAGTTTCTTTATGGGATACCATGTAAGACGTCGTTGAGTTGGGATTGACTTGAGGATAGGGTCCTGATAGGACAAAAGGTAATTCAAGAAATGGAAGAACAAATTCAATTGATAAGACAAAAGATTAAAGAAGTGTAAGATCGACATAAGAGTTATGTTGATGCGCATCGCATTGATCACAATTATGAAGTTGGTGACATAGTTTTCTTGCGGGTAAAATGCATAAGAGTCTGATCAAGTTGGGAAAGGGTGATAAAATATCCGCTAGGTTTGTGGGACCTTTTGAAGTTGTGGAAAAGAAAGGACCCGTGGCTTATCGACTAGCCTTGCCTGATTCTTTGAGGCGTATGCACGATGTAGTTCATGTATCTGTTTTGAGACATTGTGTTAGTGATCCTTCACATGTTATTGACATGAGTTATTTTTAGGTGTCAGACGAGGTGCTCTCATGGAGGAGCCAATACGCATTCTGGAACATTGTATTAAACAACTATGACATTGAATAGTCAATTAGGTCAAGGTTAAATGGGACAATTATAGTCCACACTTGGCTACCTGGGAGGACACAATTGAGATGCGTAAAATATTTCCTTACTTGTTTGATAGATTAGACATATAGATCAATGTCAGATACATTTATTTACTTTCTTTTATATACTGTACAAAATTCGGGATGAATTTTAAAACAAGAGGGGGAGTATGTAACATCTTGCTCTAGTGAGAACACTTTTATTGACTTATTCTTTGAGAACTCTTGCGTATACGTGATCCGGTTATGGTATATTATGATTTCGTTTTTCTTATGGGTTATATATGATGATGATTATTTATTGTAACTTATTGTTAATCTAATGAATATATATTGACATATTCTATTGACGAGTTGTCTTGAGTGTGCAAGACACATGCCAAGTTGAGGATGTTGATGGAATCGATGGACTCCCTTGTACTCCAGATTGAGTTAGGGAGTGGATTGTATTTATGAGTATTTCATTTTATGCACATGTGATGTATGAATGATTTCAATATGATTTATGTATATGGAATTATTGACATTTTTTTTTGTCAGTGGATGTAGGCTTGACGATGCTTGTTAATCCGACTCACATAAGGAGTAGAGGGGAAATGTATAGAAAACCATACATTGAGGGAGAGATGTGGACACATCCTTGTCACAACCTACTATCACTCCCGTTGTGTCCAGAATTGTAGGTTAACGATTACCTAGTTTGTGTGGTCCATGATGTCACGAGGGAAGATTGAGATGGTCGCTCATGAATATTTCTAAGGGGTGCACAATAAGGCATAATCCTTATTCCTTAGAAGCCCTTATTCTCTCAAAAGGTTGACCGAATGGAGTATTGACTCCAAAGGGTTGAAAAAAATTCCAAAACAAGTCAAATGTGAGTGGCACCCTTGGAGCATGGAGGTGTGTCTTGAAGGGAACGTTGCACAATTGAAACTCGAGTCAACAAACCTAGGTGGCCTAGAAAAAAATGGGATTATTAGACCTTGTTAGAATAAAGTATTTATTAAACAATATATTATTAATTATAAAGCCTAAAAAAATTCTAAGTCTAGGTCTAAGATTGATTCTAAGTGTAAATTTAAGTAAAGGACTAAATGAACTATGACATGAGTTAAAGATTTGGGATAAATCAATTTCTAGGAAAAAGTAAGAAAAATCTAAAGATTTCATAAAATGCACATGTGTGCATGAAATTAATAAAAATAGATTTTAATTAGAAATAAATAATAACTTGAGAGAATGGGTGTACATAGAATAGAATATTGAGTCAACCTACCACTAGTCTAACTAGAATAAGACTCCTAATACAACTCTAACTAATATCTAGTTAGGAGACACTCATTAATTGAGGGATTGGGGAACTAAGAGACAACTAAGAGGAAAAATAGGAACACATTGGGGAATGTGAGGGAAAATTACTTTTAAATAAAATAAAAAGAGAAATTATTTTTGCAACCCGGGGAGAGTGTGACACATGTAGTGGGTAAATAATCCTTTAATTAAATTATTAAAAGTTAATTATTTTTGCATGAGGACAAGTGTCAGTGAAGAAGATTTCTATAAAAAAAATGTTGTAGAAGGGAAAAAAGGGGGGGACCTTTTGAGCACTGTTATGTTGTCGAATTTTAATTTGACTATGTTTTACTTGTGAAAGTTGGGACTCCAAGCTTGTGAAAAGAGTGGAATCTCTTCCTTGTGAGGAAAGCTTGGAAGCTATTGTGTTCTAGTTTTGTTCTTGGCCCCTTTGCGTCTTAGGGGGATAAGGGGGAAAACGAGTACCCATAGAATTGGTTGGGAGGTACCGGTGAAGTCTTTGTGATTAGCAAGATAAAGGAAGGAAGGAGTGCAAGACTTTGAAGGGCATATTCATTACAAAACCTTCATTGGTCCTGATATTTTTATATTCTGCATTTATTTGTAGTACAAGTATATTAGTATGCTAGCTTGGTATGACCATTATAGAATCAATAGAAAGTTTAAATTTGTTACAATATATTTCAAACGAATAATAGTTACGATGTTTACAATTTTCAAATTTTTGCTGTAAATTGGAGCGTTTCCGAACTCTATTTTTCAGATGGCTTGATCCTCTTGTAAAACTCGAAATGATATTGTGTATGGTCTATGTTTTTTTTTTTAAGTTGTATTTTATTCCATATTTTAAGTTCTTATGATCAGTTCTTTTAGTTGAGATGATGTTAAATAAATTTAATAGTGTATTGTTCGTTGGTAAATTAAGGAAATAATTTCCTAAATTTGTATTGTGAGTTCTCTGTTGAATTTCATTTAAATCCTAAATCAATTCATATGATGGGATCTCTTTTGAATTGTATTCTAGATCCAAAAGTTTGTATTATAATTTCCTGTTAAAGCTTATGACAATTTCAACTTTGTTGTATGTTGGATCCCCATTGATTTTTTTTTTTAAATCTGAAATTACCTCGTGGATTCTCTGTTGAATTAGTTGATAAATCCTATTTTTTGGTAGCATGGAGTCTCTGTTTAAAACCAAATTTGGGGAAAAATCGTAGGGACCTTGTCAAGTTGCGAATCTACGAAATTTATATCCCGTTCGTTCACTGTCTTTTCCTTTTTCTTTTTCATAATTTTTTGACTTTATTTTTAACCATTGTTGTCAGCCCTTTTACCTTGATAGTTATGCATGTGATCGGGGCTAGAACCTAGCACCGATCCATGAAGGTGCTATTTAGATCTCCTGAACTCTGACGCTCCAGAGGATTCTTCAACTTCAACACTCCCTTTCACCCGGAGTGTTACTGACTGAACTCGGTCATAATTCGAGGTTGACCAACAGATGTGGATTCTACCCTATCCTTCCACTTCCCTTCATCAATGGTTATGACTTTAATCAGACGGTCGACAAAATTTCTCCTCACCCGATAATCTACAGTGGATATCTACTCCATAAATCTGGGCTTCGAAGTTTCTTTGTACCAACAACTTGAACTAATTCACCCGTATCATTGAACCATCTAAGGGATCAGGGATCTAATGAATCACACTCCTCCTACAGGCGATGAATGTGATCAACTTTGGAACTATGGGCTTTAGGGTTCCTTTATCCTAATTACCCCCAAACTCCTGAACTGTCAAACGATGAATTGGCGAAGAGAGGAGATCTACAATCCACTTTCACCCGTCAATGAATGGTCAGGATTGACTCTGGGCTTTGGGACTTCAAGACTTTACACACCAAAGAAACTTTCACCCAAAACCTTTTAGATAGTTGAATTTTGAATACTCAGAATATATGAAAACATGTACCCAAAAGATGATGGTAAGTATTTACCTTGGACTTAGGGACTCTAGGAGTTCCTTAAATTTCAAGAACACGACTCAAATTCA
>JZKD02S1753182.1:59512-70743 GCA_000966675.3 Picea glauca
ATCAAGATTGATTTTTCAAAGCCAATGTGACAAGGTATCATGGCTTTGTATATTCAATTATTGTTTTTGCTTCTTGGGTTTTGGAGATTGTTAGGTGGATAATATGTTGTGTAACCACTTCTTCCTTTTAAATTTTGATAAATGGTGATGCCTCCATATTTTCTAGGCCCTCTAGAGGGATAAGGAAGGGATGTTATATTTTTCCATATCCTTTTATTCTAGTGGTAGAAGACCTAAGTAGGTATATACTAGAGGAGACAATTAGGTCTATTCAAGGTTTCAGTATAGGGAGGGAAGCATTGTCTCATTTTCTTTTTCTAGATGATGTCCTTTTATTTTTATTTCGATCCTCTAGAGAGGGATCATGGTTCCAAGAATTAATTCAATTATATAGTAAGGAAATATGTATGGAGATGAATCATGCTAAGCCAATTTTTCTTACTTCAAGCATGATTGAGGAATAGGGGGTTGATTTTGAGATATGTTTTTCTTATCATCACTTGGACTTGAATGGGGGAATTATGTACCTGATATTACACTAAATATTAGTTGTTATAGGAAGGTGGATTGGTGGTGGATGGATTCCAAAATTGAGAAAATAATTTCCCTCTCACTATCAAGTGGGGGAAGACTGGTCCTAGTGAAGCTAATCCTGGCGGCCATACCTATTTATAGGAACAATGTTGCACATATTCCAGAAGGTGTATTTGAGAAAATTTAGAAGTTCTATTATAATTTCTTTTGCAAGGTAGTATTGAATTAAAGGATCACATTGGGTTAGGTTGGAGAGGTTGGTTGGTCCTAAGGTTTTTTTTTGGGGGGGTGAGGCTTAAATCACATTCATATTTTTGGCCACTCTTTGGCTGCAAAATATTTGATTGATCTTAATTCAGAAGTACATATCCCCTAATTCATTTATTGATTGGATTAGAAAAGAGAAGAAATCAATTAAAAATGTTTCTAACCAATGGAAGGCAATGTCTCTATATTTTTCTATCGTAGGCTCTCATTTAGGAGGTGGATGATGGAACACATGTGAGAATAGAAGTAGATGAAATAATGGGTTGTAATAGGAATATATTCCTTCTGGAAGACTTGCTCCAACATTTAAGATAGACTAGGAGAATGGCATAGTTCAATAAATAAGTCTATGGAAACATTTATGTGGAAACAAGGTTGATTGAACTCTATTGATCTACGACTAGATGGTGGGCTTGCAACATATTAGGAACTTTTTGTTGTTGAAATACATAGGGATCACATCACACTTTGTGAAAATTATGATGAACTTATTTGGGGATTTAATAAGAAAGGACATTACGATACCACAAAGTTGGGGTATTAGGCGGTGTTTTCAAT
Source organism: Picea glauca (assembly GCA_000966675.3). Lineage (NCBI taxonomy): Eukaryota > Viridiplantae > Streptophyta > Pinopsida > Pinales > Pinaceae > Picea > Picea glauca. The sequence continues at coordinate 60,872 of JZKD02S1753182.1, forward strand.
GGTTGAGGTGGCAATTATTTTGTGGTGGAAAAATATATGCAAAGTGAAGCACTACCCAAATAAAAATTTCTTATGAGGTTAGCCCTCTTTCCTAACTTGGGATATTTTACAAAGAAGAGGTAAGGTTGGTCCTATAAGGCGACCCTTATGCAAACCCCATGAGGAATATAATTCTCGTATATATTTTCATTTTTATTATTCCATTTGGAGAGGGGTTGAAGGATTTATTGGTTTTGACTCATTGTGGCATGGTCTAAATCTTGAATCTTACTTTCAATCTTTGTTTTCAAGGAAGGAGTTGGATTGCCTACAGGTAGTGCCTTTTTTGGTTCAATGGAGAATTTGGAAATGCCTCTTTGTTTGAGGATATTCATCTTCCAACCTTCAAAGTCTCATCTTAGGTGATCGGGTTACTTCCATTTTACAAGGAGATGCCCCCCCCAAAAAAAATTCACCATAGGGTTGGGTGAATTTCAAGTGGATAAATATATTGCCTGGAGAAATTTTGATGGTACTTGTCAAGGTCAAAACAAGGCTGTTGGGATTGAATTTACTTTTTTTCTTTCTGAATCTCATTACTTTTTTTTCAAATCAGATATTTGCATTGGGACCAACAACATTGGAGAATTAATGACACTTTTATTTGCTGAAATTTTCTATGGATAAGGATATGAGAAATACCCAAGTAGTCTATGACTCCTTGTTGGTTATTAAATGAATGAACATGTATAAATCCACAACATAGGATTACTTGTGATAGATACACAACATAAAATTATTTCTAGGATATTCCAAGATATCAGGTTCACACATATATCAAGTTGTTGACAAACTCTCCAAAGAAGGCCACGATCTAATAGAAAATCACTTTGTACTTTTTGAATTCCATAATGGTCATTTTGCTATTATAGGGATGTATTTTAATTTTTTCTATTATGATCTAGCATGTAATAGTTTATAAGGTATTTGAGTGTGCATATTTTCACAGTTAGTCATAATGTGTTAAATTTTCTGGAAATAATTTGTTTATTTTTTGGAAATAAATTGTGTGTAGGTTTATGAAACGTCTCACATTTGAGTGGACACGATTTATGAAATGTCCGACATTTCAAGTGGACATGCCGTTCATTATAAGGGACAAATAAAGTTGTAATAATGGTGAAAATAATGTTGGTGCAAGAATGAAAGGATTCAAATAATAGTTATCCATCGAGAATAATATTAAAATAGAAGGATACCGATTGGAAATTATTGAAAATTAATATTTATTAGATATTTGTTGAGCATTCACAAAGTAAGAAAGAATGCCATTAGGACTAAAATTAATTTTATAAATAATTATAAACATGAACTTAATACAAAAATTCAATAGGTTTAAGGATTAAAGTAAACATGAAATAAAAAAAAGTACCCTTTGAATTAAATTATCGTTTATAATTATTTACAAAATTAATTTTAGTTCTAATTTCATCATTTCTTTAATGCTCAATCGTGAAAAAATATATGTTATAAATTCAATTTGAATTTTTTCCAACCGATATACTCTTTTACTTTAAGTTTACTTTAATCTTTAAACATATTGACTTTTTGGATTTCTTCAACGAAAACAAATCCACAAGGCCCTTGGTACAACACAAGAGGGTCTTCATTCTATAAAAATTCCAGGCTTGCACTTGTAATCAAGGTGGATTTTTCAAAGTCTTATGAAAATGTATCATGTTTTTATCTTATGTTATTTATTTTACATAGTGGGTTCTTCTTTTTACGATAGTGTGTTGTGTAACTACTTCTTCCTTTGCAATATAGATAAAATGGTGTTGCCTCTAGATTTTTTAAGTCTTCTAGAAGGATAAGGTAGGGGTGTCATCTTTTTCTATATATTTTTCTTCTCGTGGTAGAAGGTGGCAAGTAGGGTGAGGTTTATTCAATATGTCAGTATAGAGGAGGAAGCATTGTTTCATTTTCCTTTTATGGATAATGTCATTTTATTTCTCTTTACATACTATAGAGATGGATCATGGTTTTTGGAATTAATTCAAATATAGTAAGTAAATAGGTATGGAGGTGAATGATTCTAAGTCTCAGTTAACTTAAAAATATTTTTCCCTTATTAGAACTTGGATTTGAATGATGGATTTAATTACCCAAGGTTTATACTAAAGTTTAATTATTTTGGAAGGGCACATTGGTGGTGGTTGGTTTCCAATATCAAGAAAATAATTGCACTACCATGAAAAAGGTGGTTGTCAAGAAGGGGAATATTGGTCCTAGTGAAGTTAAGTTAGTACTAGTGGGCATACATATTTATTGCCACACTATTGACACATTATTGTGAATATTCTAAAAGGTGTATTGGAGAAAATTCATAATTTTTTTTATAATTCCCTTTGGCAAGGTAGTAGTGAATTTAAAGGATCACATTGGGTTAGGATTCAAAATTTGGTTAGCCCTACTAGTTTTGGGGGTGTGTGGCTATAAGCACATTCATATTTTGGGCCATTATTTGGCTATAAAATCTTTATGAAATGCATTTACAAAGGATCAAATTTGGAGTACGATCTTAATTCAAAAGTATATATCCCCTAATTCTTTGATTGATTGGAATAGGACAAAATGAAAAATCTACTCAAAATGTATTTAACCAATGGAGGGATCTGTTTGTGTCTTTCTTGTCATAGGCTCTCATCTTGGTGGGTGGGTGACAAAACACAAGTGATAATTGGGGTAGATGTAATAATGGGCTTCTATTGTGATTTCATAGAGAGGCACTTTCTACATTCCACTATGAAAGAGATGTGTAATTACTTTCGTTCTTAACATTGTATTAAAGTGAACTTCAGTTTAAAATGGACCTCATAAGAAAATTCCTTGTTGATTAGTTGGAATTCAAGAATCAATAGAGTTTCAATAAATTGGGTCAACCATAATCAAACTTCTTTGTTGGTGAGTTGAAATTAAAAACCAATAGAGTTTCAAGAAATTGTGTCAACCATAATCAAACTTCTATAAAATTCAAAGAATACCATGTGCCATATTTTTATTTGGAAATATTTAACTACATATAAACCTCACATTTTTTAAGATATTGATAATTTATCATCTCAATATATGATATATATTCTTGAAATACTAAATATAAGTATTTTTTATTATCATTAATTTGACACCTTAAATAAATAAATCTCACNCTTCTTGGGTTTTGGAGATTGTTAGGTGGATAATATGTTGTGTAACTACTTCTTCCTTTGAAATTTTGATAAATGGTGATGCCTCCATATTTTCTAGGCCCTCTAGAGGGATAAGGAAGGGATGTTATATTTTTCCATATCCTTTTATTCTAGTGGTAAAAGGCCTAAGAAGATATATACTAGAGGAGACAATGAGGTCTATTCAAGGTTTTAGTATAGGGAGGGAAGCATTGTCTCATTTTCTTTTTCTAGATGATGTCCTTTTATTTTTATTTTGATCCTCTAGAGAGGGATCATGGTTCCAAGAATTAATTCAATTATATAGTAAGGAAATAGGTATGGAGATGAATCATGCTAAGTCATTTTTGCTTACTTCAGGCATGATTGAGGAATAGGGGGTTGATTTTGAGATATGTTTTTCTTATTATCACTTGGACTTGAATGGGGGCATTATGTACCTGATATTACACTAAATATTAGTTGTTATAGGAAGGCGGATTGGTGGTGGATGGATTCCAAAATTGAGAAAATAATTTCCCTCTCACTATCAAGTGGGGGAAGACTGGTCCTAGTGAAGTTAATCCTGGAGGCCATACCTGTTTATAGGAACAATGTTGCACATATTCCAGAAGGTGTATTTGAGAAAATTTAGAAGTTCTATTATAATTTCCTTTTGCAAGGTAGTATTGAATTAAAGGATCACATTGGGTTAGGTGGGAGAGGTTGGTTGGTCCTAAGGATTTTTTTTGGGGGGGTGAGGCTTAAATCACATTCATCTTTTTGGCCACTCTTTGGCTGCAAAATATTTGATTGATCTTGATTCATAAGTACATATCCCCTAATTCATTTATTGATTGGATTAGAAAAGAGAAGAAATTGATTCAAAATGTGTCTAACCAATGGAAGGCGATGTCTCTATATTTTTCTATTGTAGGCTCTCATTTAGGAGGTGGATGATGGAACACATGTGAGAATAGCAGTAGATGAAATAATGGGTTGTAATAGGAATATATTCCTTTTGGAAGACTTGTTCCAACATTTAAGATAGACTGGGAGAATGACATAGTTCAATAAATAAGTCTATGGAAACATCTATGTGGAAACAAGGTTGATTGAGCTTTGTTGATCTATGACTAGATGGTGGGCTTGCAACATATTAGGAACTTTTTGTAGCTGAAATGCATAGGGATCACATCACACTTTGTGAACATTATGATGAACTTATTTGGGGATTTAATAAGAAAGGACATTACGATACCACAAAGTTGGGGTATTAGGCGGTGTTTTCAATGGTTGAGGTGGCAATTATTTTGTGGTCGAAAAATATATGCAAAGTGAAGCACCACCCAAATCAAAATTTCTTATGAGGTTAGCCCTCTCTCCTGACTTGGGATATTTTACAAAGAAGAGGTAAGGTTGGTCCTATAAGGCGACCCTTATGCAAATCCCATGAGGAATATAATTCTCATATATATTTTCATTTTTATTATTCCATTTGGAGAGGGGTTGAAGGATTTCTTGGTTTTGACTCATTGTGGCATGGTCTAAATATTGAAGCTTACTTTCAATCTTTGTTTTCAAGGAAGGAGTTGGATTGCCTACAAGTAGTGCCTTTTTTTGTTCAATGGAGAATTTGGAAATGCCTCTTTGTTTGAGGATATTCATCTTCCAACCTTCAAAGTCTCATCTTAGGTGATTGGGTTACTTCCATTTTACAAGGAGATGCCCCCCCCCNTTAATTAAAATCATAATGAAGTTAGCTTAACTTTTATATACCAGCCTAGATCTATCTTACCCCTTTATATATCAAGAGAGATCAAATCTCTCAATGTGCACACATCTTTTAGAGTGAAAAACTTGAGGAAATGTTTTCACCTCAAGAGATTTAATCCCTCTCGGTGTTTGATAGATATTGGATTAAGATGGATCTATGTTGGTATATAAAAGTTATGATGAATTCATTATGATTTTAGTTAATGTGATATTTATTTATTTAAGGACTCAAAGTAGTGATAATATAAAATACTCTATATTTAGTATATCAATAATATATGATAATCTTTGACTTTTATAAATCCAAGTTTGATTATGTTGATTTTTCATATGAGATGATATATGGTCGATTGATTATTACAATGATGAGTGTTCCATATATAGAGAACATATGGTGATCATCCATGAAGGGATGTGTCCCTTGGATAATAAATAACTACTTATTTATTATATATATTTATACCTTATATTATAAATATCATGTCATATATATATATATATATATATATATATATATATATATGGAAGAATGTCTTCCCGATGTTGTCCAAACATAAACACTCTCTCTCAAAGAGGGAGACATTCTTCATCATGCCAAAGCTTGTCTCTGAAGTATAAAAAATTCAACCTAGACTCATGACACTTGTCTGTAGGTCTTGGGAGTTGTCTCTCTCCCACCTGAATAGAGGGGAAACTCCTTCTGCGACTCTCCCTTTGAGTCAGTTGACTTTCTCTGAGATCAAGCTCACTTTGGGGTCCTCATGTGATAACATCTAGCATCTTGAGTCTTTATCACCGTGACTAGGTCGTTCACCATATGATAGCATCTAACATCATGGTCGTTCACCATGTGATAGCATCTAACATCATGGTTGTTCACCACATGTACAACCATGTGAGTGAATGTTAGACCGATGATAACTGACACATGGAAAGCACCTCGAGTCCATATTATTCCTTGTCATGATCAAGGAAGGACTACACCTAGGCCCATTTACCACAAGTACACCTTTTTGATAAATGAATCTATCTCCCTTGGTCTGCAGCCCAATTTAGGAGAAGGTCCACCCGATGCTTACTTGAGATATTGTAGTAACAGTTCTGTCACACATGGCACTCCCATGTGGACTTCTAGTGACTACTCCCTCTAGAAAAACTAGGGTCAACTACCCATAGTGTGTGACATCAAGGTAAACTACCATGATGTGTCCTCATTTTATCTCCACAAGAGACGTGTCCTCATGTTCTCTCCACAAGGGACGTTGGGCTATAAGCGCAAACCCACTTATCCCTCTCAGATAGGTGTCATCACATATCAACTCAACTCAATCACAGAGGAGTATGATCTGGAGAATATCTCAGGATGTTGCAAACATTAACACTCCTTCTCAGCGAGGGAGGCATTTTCTTCCATGCCAAGTCTGTCATGGAAGTATTCAAACTTTGTCCTGGTAAGAGGTTTGGTAAGAAAATCAACAACATGTTCATCTGTAGGAAGGTACTACACCTAGTACTTCCTTCCTCTGCACCATGTCAAAAATGTAGTTTATATACACAAGACTTGAGCTAGATCATCCTATAAGGGGTGGCCAGTCCCTTGGGGATGATCATACTAAGTCATCTTGGACCATACTTGAAATATCTAGGTTCCCTCATGAAACCAATGTCTAATACATATCGAGGTTCCTTCATGGAACTAATGTCTCACAAGACATGTCGAGATTCCCTCATGGAACCAATGTCTCACAAGACATATCGAGGTTTCCTCATGAAACCAATGTCTTGGTTCCTTCATCTGACCATCTGAGGTAGATTATGATGAAGTCCACACAGGACCCTCCGGGGAGAATGTCTCATGATGTAATCATATCAGCATTCCCTCTTAACGAGGGAAGAAATTCACATCAATAGAGTGGTTCACCAACTAGCCAACTGATTGATGGTAAGCATATGTCAGATGCCATGAATGTCAGCAATCTACTCGTCTTTATGCTGAAGCATGGTTGCTTCATCTACACTATGTCTCAGATAAAATCCTGGGAGAAGCCTTTGAAGATTCATTGCTTTTACGAATCATGTCATTCGTTGTGATATATTCTTCCTCTGCAGTACTGAGTTCTATAGAAGTATGCTTCCACGAATCCTGAATGATCTTGAGATGAAGCAACACCCTTCGGTGTCATTCATGTCAATTGCAATCTCTTCCTGGAAAAAACTATATATCTCTGCAGACTCTCTTCATCTCCTGAGACATATCCAATTGTACCACATTGGTACACTTGCTCTGGTGCAACTTAATCTGCTCAATAACGAGCTGGCTCAGGGTGCTTACTACAAAGAATTATCTGGCTCTCTTCTTGAGAGAAGGTCCTCCGCTCTCTCTTCATCTACTCCCTATGGGATTCTTCAACTGCTCCCTCTGGGACTCTATAACTGCTAAACACTGAGACTGAAAGTAGCTTCTCTAATCTGTCAACAACTTCTCTCCTTTGAGGATGCTCTCTATGGAACTTAATCCTCCACTCTCTCTCTGCAATTTGTTCCTCTACAACTACTCTATCTAGATTTTAGAGTGGCTTAATAACTACTCCCTCTGGAGTTGGAGGTGACTCCTCCTTTGTCTTTGCTCCCTTTGATACAGAGGGTAGCTCTTCCTCCTTCTCTGGAGGTAACTCAATCTCTTCTCCCTATGGATGTAGTATCGCCTCCCTCTCTGGGAGTTCTTATACATACACTGGAATGGCTGCCATACCTTCTCCCTCAACATCTCATGGCTTGAATCATGTGTCGGGACTACTACAAATGCTCTCTCTAAGTCTCATACTATATCTTCCTCCATCACAGGGTTCATCACCATAACTTGCATTCATGGTCACTGGAAATTTATTTACTATTTAGCATAGTCTCGTCCTGGGAGGTACATTGTTCCTAGAGACTACCTATCTCTGAGCATCATTTTTGGTGATGTCACTCCATGACATCATATTGGGAGGACTTTCCCTCCACGTATGATTCTTTGCATGAGCTATATGACTCCCCTTGAGTCTTGACTCCCTCTGAGTCACACTTCAAAACATATCACATTGCCTGCCATGTGATCTCACTATCCACTAACTAGGTCCCCCTTCTAGAGACTACACGAGAAAGAGAGAAGATCAAGGGGATCGATCTCCTTTTCTCTTTCATTTATTGCACACTAGAAATATTGATGACATGCATAACATTATTGAGCACCTATACCAAGAAAAGTGGCTCAAATACAATAAGACATCTTCTGGGCTCTTGTACCAGGGAAAATGGTCCTTCAAAGAAATAAGGGATCCTCTATCATGGATAATGACCCTTGTTGCCAATTTTCTTGCTACCCAACGCCTACTACAGTCACTGTTGTCATCTTCAAGTCTTGAGTGCATAAAATATTACATTGTTGTCCCACAATAGAGCAAGACCATCCACTGGTTCAATATCAAGAATATCAACACTCCCTCTCAACCAGAGGAGTAATCTCTACAAGCCCCATCTTGTCCTTGATGTATACAAACTTCCCTTTGGACAAGGAATTTGTCAGAATATCTGCTATCTTCTCATCGATGGAGATGTACTAGAGCTTCATTGCTCCCTTCTATAGCATTTATCATATTTAGTGATATTTAATCTATACATGCTTTGAATTTTCATGAGAAACTGTATACATTGATAGTCTTATGCAACTTCGATTGTCACAATGAATCAACATAGGCTCAAGCATCTAACCAAATAAATATGCAAGGATATTTTTAATCCGTACTGCTTCGCGGACTTCCACACTAACTGATATGTACTCCGCTTCTACTATAGTGAGTGCTACGGACTTTTGCTTCCTGCTAAGCCAAAAAATCATAGCAGAACCCAAGATAAAGAAACACCCTAAAGTGCTCTTTCTATCCAATGCACTCCCTTCCCAGGAGTCTGTATAACCATGACATTACTTATCCACCTGAGAAGTATCTAACTTAGAGGTCAATTCCATTTTTCACTATAGTAAACCCTGCTTGTCCAATTTTCCTCACTGACTACTCCCTCATTCTGGGAGAACCCTTTTCACCTTGTTGAAATTGGTTGCAATTCGATGTGTCGTAACCTCTAAACTATAGCACATGCACATCTTATATTCATTCTTCCGATCCTATGTCTCTTTCATTCATGAACTCACATGGCTTCTATGATCATTGCAGAACAAACTTGCATGCTTGAGAAGTCCGATTCACTGCTTACACAACTCAAACAAGAATGCAGAGCTATAGGGCTTAATGCCAAAAATTTGCAAATTTTAATATGTAGGATGCAAAGAGAAACTTGTCACTGTAACTCGTTGGTGTCGAGCTCATGCATCCACTTGTCCATCCATTACACATACCCATTGAATATGAGACTCATGCCATTGGGTGTTGCAGACCACAATGAAAGCATAACCCTATCTCCAATCATTGAATGATAAATTTCAACAACCCTAGACTTGCTTCTCCTGTAAGCCTCCTTATTAGATTTACCAAAATTTCAATTTTCCATCAACGCAACACAATCTCAAACTATTGACATCGCCACTTTTTCCCACCTCCATGTCGACAAGATCGTCGACAATGACAAAGGTCTTGTCCGGCTGGAGTGTGCCCATGATAGTGTCACCATGTTCAGACCCAAATTACCCCAATGGTTTGAACCCGAACGACACCTACTGGCTACAAGTGAGTCACATGGTCCACTCTACGTTCAACAATTTATGGATGGGGCAGGTGATGCAGCCAGACATGGTCCACTCTACGTTCAACAATAGTTACATGAAGACTATCCAAATTTCAAAAATTACGAGTAATAAAGAATAGGTGAAAACCTACTACAAAAATACATTTCAAGTATTCTTGTTCGTGATCT
>JZKD02S1753182.1:85627-97773 GCA_000966675.3 Picea glauca
TATATATATATATATATATATATCTATTCATATTTGTTTTTCAAATATTCCCTTGACTCGTCCTTTTCCCCCTTCCATTTGATACACTTTCCTTGTTTTAATTTTTGAACCTCTTCAATGAGTGTTCCATTAAGATCTCATATCTTAGATAGCTCATCACCCTTCTTCTTGATCTATTTTTTTTTTTCTTTCAACTCGTTTTGAATTCTATACATTTCCTCCATTTTTGTATCCCTGATCCATTTATCTGAGAATTGTTCTACAATTTCTTCAGATGTATTGTTCCATTTAGTATCCTTATCAATACTCATCCACCATTCCCAAGCTTTACCAAAAAAAATCTCCCTATCTCTGAAGGATTCATACCATATTCCTTTACCAACATACACCATTCCATAGGATTGATTTCATCTTTATATTCATCTCCACTAAACTTAGGCATTGATATTAATGCTTAATTGAGGTCTAACCCCAACCCTCAACTTACGACCTCGATATATTAAGGATAACAATCTCAATTAGTTATAATAAATTTTCCAATATAATCCTCTATGTTTTCTCTTTCCAATGGATTTTGATTCACCTAAATTGGACATCTCAATCAAAATTTATGATAGTTTTAAGTGAACATACCTTTGAAAACTTTCATTTGGAGTCTGTCCTTCTATTCAACCCTCCTTGGGATGTGTTTCTGAAAATTCTTCCCTTCTGAGTTTGAAATTTTTGCATGTAGTACTATGATATGTATTCTCTACAAAGCCACATGTTTGACAAACAAATATTTACCAAATGAAAGTTATGATAACTTTCCCAAACCTTTCTTATACTTGGCCTTTTCTGGAGAGTGAACTTGTAAAGAATGCCACGTGTCCAATATTTAATACCCGATTTTGAAATTTGTACCAAAAATACTATGGACTATCCTATTTCAAATGCAACTATTCACACTGAATTTGGATCCTTACTTGAGAATATATGACTATTTTACCCAAAAAACCTATTTGATATTAGTTATAGGAGTAGTCAAATAACCCTACCTTTCATAGACTATATCTCATAAATTAAAATGATCCAAAATCTGAAATATTTATGAGGTTAAATTTGCTATTTTTCTTAGTATTCTGTAAATTTTATAGTCTAAAACATCACTAAGAAAAAATTATAGCAAAATTCCCAAAATGACTCATTTGAGATTGATTCCAAGTCTAGTAAAAATCCCTAACTTCCATGGGATATATCTCCAAAAGTATAATAAGCTAGAACCTAAACATTTTACCATAGGTACATTGATATGTCTTCTAAGTAACCTCCAAATTTTGCTATCTGAAGCATCTGAGAAAAAGCTTTATAGTGAAAATTTCAAGGTGACTCGCTTGAAGAAGCAAAACCCTATGATCGATCCTCTTATACCAAATATTATGAACCAAATGCATAAGATACCAATATATATCAGAAGTGCAGACCATGTACACGGATGTGAGCTTAGAACACCACTCCAATATAGATAAGAGAGATAAGTTACACAATAAATCGTTAAATAATAGGAGAACCACCTCCAAATAACCAAATACATTCATACATCACAATTCACATGTTATCAATAATGAATACATGCTATCTATATATACCTATTCACACACAAAACATGAGGCCCCTTTACTATTAGATCGACCCTATTACATATATGTTTACACATTACCTATACATTTATCCCCATATATTCCCCTCCTTGGGATCATATCATATACATTTCACCCCATATATGCCCCCCTTGGGTCATAATAGCCCAACGATGGGAAACATATGATAAAGAAGTCTTGGAGGAGGTTCATGATTGGGTCTCCGATCCTTTCTACGCTAGGACAAGGGACTCCACATACTTTAAAATGGAGGAAACATACTAGATTGTGAAGGCCATGGTCAGACAAGCATGGGAGAGAACCGTGTGAGAACGGGGGGACACTGTGCATCCAATTCATGTTTTTGAAGGTAAATTTGAATTATTTTGTAAGTCTCAGTATGGAATCCATTTCAGAGTTTCTCCTACAAGAAGCCAAACTAAATAAAGGAAGGATGGAGAAGGAATTCCTAGCTCCTTAGGGACTAGGAATAATCCTATTGATGTGGATGCACTTGAGAAACCTTCAACATATTCTTTGGATGAAGAGTTGAAGCAGAAATCCTAGGGTAAAGTGGAGGGATGATGGGTTTGAAAAACCTTTTGATATGTTTTGTTTTTCTTCCATCTATAGATAGACTATTAGTCTTATAGTTTATAGACATCATAAAGACAATTAAAGGAAGATGATTAATATTGTTTTGATAAATAGTATAGCTGGTAATTTTGAACATAAGACCTCTGGTTTAAAATCTAGGATGAAAACCGCCGGTTGAGGAAATCTGGTTTCCTTTTTGGCAGATTCCCCCAGATATGTTATAACACTTTTCCGTATATAATAGAAAATACCTAGCAGTTTTTCAATTTAAAAAAATGTTTTAAAAAGACATAATTAAAAAAATAAAACAAAAACCATTCTCTACCCGATTGTTATTTTTTAAAAATAAAAATCGCTAAAAATAAATTAATAAATAGGCTAACACAATACAGTTAGCCTATTTTATTTTATAAAAAAATAAAAATTGCTAAAATAAATAGGTGTTCAAAGTAACTTGTTCATTGGTGCATGAAAAGAGAAGTTTGGGGCTCTGTCAAAGAAGGATTTGAGGATGATTAGAGAAATTGGGACAACCGAGTGAAAATTTGCTAACAGATTTGTTCAAGGGCCTTGTTTGAGTCAAATTGGACCTGGTAGGTTTACATCACAATAAATTGGTTGTAAAGAGGTTGGTGGAGGTTAATCAACTAGACACAGTTTTTTTTATTTAGGTGAGTACCGGGAAGGGGGATTTATTGGTGATTGAATCGAGGAAGGTTCCGGGCTCATGGGATTTTATAGTAGTATATTTGGATGGCTTGTCTAGGGGGATGGAAATAAGGTGGAATCACAACATTACTATGATGAAATCCTATTCCTTCTAATCATGTTTATGTGTAAACGTTTGTAGAAAACATTTGGGCGTATCCTTTACAATGCTTAATGCTTATGGGATTTATGATGAGAGACCATAGTAATGGGATAGGGTGCTCAATTTCCAATTCTTTAAGTCTAAAAAACTTATTATGGGGTGAGTGTTGAACTTTACCTTGAACATAAGAGAAGTATGGGGGGAGAGTTCAGGGACGATCATCTAGGGGAGTTTTTATATAAGAGATTTGAAGTTGGTGGAATAGTAGATGTTTCTCCAATAAAAAAGTGGTCCACGTGGAGAAATAACATGTCTGAAGTGATGTTCAAATGATTGAATATATTTTTTTCACATGATTCGGTTTTATAGAGGGTGCCACTTTATTGATTCAAACAAGAGCTAGGAATTTGGGCCATAACCCTATTCAAGTTCAATTTGGGGTGGTTGAAGGAAGAGGTTTTTTCCATAATCCCTTTAATTCCAAATTGGACCTCTCTACTAGTGAACAATTTTTTTTGGCTCAAAAAAATATTAAGAAGGAAGTGGAAATATATAGGTCTCGAGATTACAATCTGGTGGAAGTGGAGGAGGTGGTAGTAGGTCTTGGTGATGGTTCTAGAGTGTATAAATTAGATAGATTTAAATAGATTGAGGCAAAGAGAACCAAATTGTTGTTTAAAAAGGAGACAGATTGGCGATTAAGAGAAAATCTACTTGGACCTAGTTCGAGAATAATGATACTAAGTTCTTTCATTTCTTCGCCAAGTGTTGAAGGAATGTTAATAGTATTTGGGAAATGCAAGAAAGGTGGTATGATCAGAGGATTTAAAGGATCGAAAGAACTTGGGGATAATAATTTTGGAGGGATATTAAAGGAACCTTGGAGGGTGAATTTGACTGAGATTATAAAAGTCATGTCATATCTCCCAAAAAATATTATTAATGATMTTAATGAAGACTTGTATWGTCCTRTGAAATAGGAGGAGTTGTTTTCTATCTTACAATATTTTAAAAAGGACAGGAGCCCTGGACTTGATGGATGGTCTCGGTGGAGTTATWTATATATTTCTTTGATATGTTGGGTGTGGATGTGTTGAGAGTGGTGAAGGAGGTAAGAAMTTCTAAAGGATGKCTTGTCGTTTAAATGTAACCTTAATATCCTTTATTCCAAAACATGACTATATGCATCMTTTTGATGGGTTTCCACCTATATCATTATGAAATTTCTTGTACAAKCTAATTTMAAAATTAATAGCATCCAGGTTGAAGCCGATTCTCCTAAATACATCTCTGCCAAACAATTTGGATTTATTTAAGGAAGAAAAATCCACAAGGCCATTGGTACGACACAAGAGGGTCTTCATTCTATAAAAATTTCATCCATTTCACCAACTGTAATCAAGATTGATTTTTCAAAGCCAATGTGACAAGGTATCATGGCTTTGTATATTCAATTATTGTTTTTGCTTCTTGGGTTTTGGAGATTGTTAGGTGGATAATATGTTGTGTAACCACTTCTTCCTTTTAAATTTTGATAAATGGTGATGCCTCCATATTTTCTAGGCCCTCTAGAGGGATAAGGAAGGGATGTTATATTTTTCCATATCCTTTTATTCTAGTGGTAGAAGACCTAAGTAGGTATATACTAGAGGAGACAATTAGGTCTATTCAAGGTTTCAGTATAGGGAGGGAAGCATTGTCTCATTTTCTTTTTCTAGATGATGTCCTTTTATTTTTATTTCGATCCTCTAGAGAGGGATCATGGTTCCAAGAATTAATTCAATTATATAGTAAGGAAATATGTATGGAGATGAATCATGCTAAGCCAATTTTTCTTACTTCAAGCATGATTGAGGAATAGGGGGTTGATTTTGAGATATGTTTTTCTTATCATCACTTGGACTTGAATGGGGGAATTATGTACCTGATATTACACTAAATATTAGTTGTTATAGGAAGGTGGATTGGTGGTGGATGGATTCCAAAATTGAGAAAATAATTTCCCTCTCACTATCAAGTGGGGGAAGACTGGTCCTAGTGAAGCTAATCCTGGCGGCCATACCTATTTATAGGAACAATGTTGCACATATTCCAGAAGGTGTATTTGAGAAAATTTAGAAGTTCTATTATAATTTCTTTTGCAAGGTAGTATTGAATTAAAGGATCACATTGGGTTAGGTTGGAGAGGTTGGTTGGTCCTAAGGTTTTTTTTTGGGGGGGTGAGGCTTAAATCACATTCATATTTTTGGCCACTCTTTGGCTGCAAAATATTTGATTGATCTTAATTCAGAAGTACATATCCCCTAATTCATTTATTGATTGGATTAGAAAAGAGAAGAAATCAATTAAAAATGTTTCTAACCAATGGAAGGCAATGTCTCTATATTTTTCTATCGTAGGCTCTCATTTAGGAGGTGGATGATGGAACACATGTGAGAATAGAAGTAGATGAAATAATGGGTTGTAATAGGAATATATTCCTTCTGGAAGACTTGCTCCAACATTTAAGATAGACTAGGAGAATGGCATAGTTCAATAAATAAGTCTATGGAAACATTTATGTGGAAACAAGGTTGATTGAACTCTATTGATCTACGACTAGATGGTGGGCTTGCAACATATTAGGAACTTTTTGTTGTTGAAATACATAGGGATCACATCACACTTTGTGAAAATTATGATGAACTTATTTGGGGATTTAATAAGAAAGGACATTACGATACCACAAAGTTGGGGTATTAGGCGGTGTTTTCAATGGTTGAGGTGGCAATTATTTTGTGGTGGAAAAATATATGCAAAGTGAAGCACTACCCAAATAAAAATTTCTTATGAGGTTAGCCCTCTTTCCTAACTTGGGATATTTTACAAAGAAGAGGTAAGGTTGGTCCTATAAGGCGACCCTTATGCAAACCCCATGAGGAATATAATTCTCGTATATATTTTCATTTTTATTATTCCATTTGGAGAGGGGTTGAAGGATTTATTGGTTTTGACTCATTGTGGCATGGTCTAAATCTTGAATCTTACTTTCAATCTTTGTTTTCAAGGAAGGAGTTGGATTGCCTACAGGTAGTGCCTTTTTTGGTTCAATGGAGAATTTGGAAATGCCTCTTTGTTTGAGGATATTCATCTTCCAACCTTCAAAGTCTCATCTTAGGTGATCGGGTTACTTCCATTTTACAAGGAGATGCCCCCCCCAAAAAAAATTCACCATAGGGTTGGGTGAATTTCAAGTGGATAAATATATTGCCTGGAGAAATTTTGATGGTACTTGTCAAGGTCAAAACAAGGCTGTTGGGATTGAATTTACTTTTTTTCTTTCTGAATCTCATTACTTTTTTTTCAAATCAGATATTTGCATTGGGACCAACAACATTGGAGAATTAATGACACTTTTATTTGCTGAAATTTTCTATGGATAAGGATATGAGAAATACCCAAGTAGTCTATGACTCCTTGTTGGTTATTAAATGAATGAACATGTATAAATCCACAACATAGGATTACTTGTGATAGATACACAACATAAAATTATTTCTAGGATATTCCAAGATATCAGGTTCACACATATATCAAGTTGTTGACAAACTCTCCAAAGAAGGCCACGATCTAATAGAAAATCACTTTGTACTTTTTGAATTCCATAATGGTCATTTTGCTATTATAGGGATGTATTTTAATTTTTTCTATTATGATCTAGCATGTAATAGTTTATAAGGTATTTGAGTGTGCATATTTTCACAGTTAGTCATAATGTGTTAAATTTTCTGGAAATAATTTGTTTATTTTTTGGAAATAAATTGTGTGTAGGTTTATGAAACGTCTCACATTTGAGTGGACACGATTTATGAAATGTCCGACATTTCAAGTGGACATGCCGTTCATTATAAGGGACAAATAAAGTTGTAATAATGGTGAAAATAATGTTGGTGCAAGAATGAAAGGATTCAAATAATAGTTATCCATCGAGAATAATATTAAAATAGAAGGATACCGATTGGAAATTATTGAAAATTAATATTTATTAGATATTTGTTGAGCATTCACAAAGTAAGAAAGAATGCCATTAGGACTAAAATTAATTTTATAAATAATTATAAACATGAACTTAATACAAAAATTCAATAGGTTTAAGGATTAAAGTAAACATGAAATAAAAAAAAGTACCCTTTGAATTAAATTATCGTTTATAATTATTTACAAAATTAATTTTAGTTCTAATTTCATCATTTCTTTAATGCTCAATCGTGAAAAAATATATGTTATAAATTCAATTTGAATTTTTTCCAACCGATATACTCTTTTACTTTAAGTTTACTTTAATCTTTAAACATATTGACTTTTTGGATTTCTTCAACGAAAACAAATCCACAAGGCCCTTGGTACAACACAAGAGGGTCTTCATTCTATAAAAATTCCAGGCTTGCACTTGTAATCAAGGTGGATTTTTCAAAGTCTTATGAAAATGTATCATGTTTTTATCTTATGTTATTTATTTTACATAGTGGGTTCTTCTTTTTACGATAGTGTGTTGTGTAACTACTTCTTCCTTTGCAATATAGATAAAATGGTGTTGCCTCTAGATTTTTTAAGTCTTCTAGAAGGATAAGGTAGGGGTGTCATCTTTTTCTATATATTTTTCTTCTCGTGGTAGAAGGTGGCAAGTAGGGTGAGGTTTATTCAATATGTCAGTATAGAGGAGGAAGCATTGTTTCATTTTCCTTTTATGGATAATGTCATTTTATTTCTCTTTACATACTATAGAGATGGATCATGGTTTTTGGAATTAATTCAAATATAGTAAGTAAATAGGTATGGAGGTGAATGATTCTAAGTCTCAGTTAACTTAAAAATATTTTTCCCTTATTAGAACTTGGATTTGAATGATGGATTTAATTACCCAAGGTTTATACTAAAGTTTAATTATTTTGGAAGGGCACATTGGTGGTGGTTGGTTTCCAATATCAAGAAAATAATTGCACTACCATGAAAAAGGTGGTTGTCAAGAAGGGGAATATTGGTCCTAGTGAAGTTAAGTTAGTACTAGTGGGCATACATATTTATTGCCACACTATTGACACATTATTGTGAATATTCTAAAAGGTGTATTGGAGAAAATTCATAATTTTTTTTATAATTCCCTTTGGCAAGGTAGTAGTGAATTTAAAGGATCACATTGGGTTAGGATTCAAAATTTGGTTAGCCCTACTAGTTTTGGGGGTGTGTGGCTATAAGCACATTCATATTTTGGGCCATTATTTGGCTATAAAATCTTTATGAAATGCATTTACAAAGGATCAAATTTGGAGTACGATCTTAATTCAAAAGTATATATCCCCTAATTCTTTGATTGATTGGAATAGGACAAAATGAAAAATCTACTCAAAATGTATTTAACCAATGGAGGGATCTGTTTGTGTCTTTCTTGTCATAGGCTCTCATCTTGGTGGGTGGGTGACAAAACACAAGTGATAATTGGGGTAGATGTAATAATGGGCTTCTATTGTGATTTCATAGAGAGGCACTTTCTACATTCCACTATGAAAGAGATGTGTAATTACTTTCGTTCTTAACATTGTATTAAAGTGAACTTCAGTTTAAAATGGACCTCATAAGAAAATTCCTTGTTGATTAGTTGGAATTCAAGAATCAATAGAGTTTCAATAAATTGGGTCAACCATAATCAAACTTCTTTGTTGGTGAGTTGAAATTAAAAACCAATAGAGTTTCAAGAAATTGTGTCAACCATAATCAAACTTCTATAAAATTCAAAGAATACCATGTGCCATATTTTTATTTGGAAATATTTAACTACATATAAACCTCACATTTTTTAAGATATTGATAATTTATCATCTCAATATATGATATATATTCTTGAAATACTAAATATAAGTATTTTTTATTATCATTAATTTGACACCTTAAATAAATAAATCTCACATTAATTAAAATCATAATGAAGTTAGCTTAACTTTTATATACCRGCCTAGATCTATCTTAACYCTTTATATATCAAGAGGGATCAAATCTCTCAATGTSCACACATCTTTTAGAGTGAAAAACTTGAGGAAATGTTTTCACCTCAAGAGATTTAATCCCTCTCMGTGCTTGATAKATATTGGATTAAGATGGATCTATGTTGGTATATAAAAGTTAAGATGAATTCATTATGATTTTAGTTAATGTGATATTTATTTATTTAAGGACTCAAAGTAGTGATAATATAAAATACTCTATATTTAGTATATCAATAATATACGATAATATTTGACTTTTATAAATCCAAGTTTGATTATGTTGATTTTTCATATGAGATGATATATGGTCGATTGATTATTACAATGATGAGTGTTCCATATATAGAGAACATATGGTGACCATCCATGAAGGGATGTGTCCCTTGGATAATAAATAACTACTTATTTATTATATATATTTATACCTTATATTATAAATATCATGTCATATATATATATATATATATATGGAGGAATGTCTTCCCGATGTTGTCCAAACATAAACATTCTCTCTCAAAGAGGGAGACATTCTTCATCATGCCAAAGCTTGTCTCTGAAGTATAAAAAATTCACCCTAGAATCATGATACTTGTCTGTAGGTCTTGGGAGTTGTCTCTCTCCCACCTGAAAAGACCTGAAAAGAGGGGAAACTCCTTCTTCGACTCTCCCTTTGAGCCAATTGAATTTCTCTGAGATCAATCTNATATATGTGGAGGAATGTCTTCCCGATGTTGTCCAAACATAAACACTCTCTCTCAAAGAGGGAGACATTCTTCATCATGCCAAATCTTGTCTCTGAAGTATAAAAAATTCACCCTAGAATCATGACACTTGTCTGTAGGTCTTGGGAGTTGTCTCTCTCCCACCTGAAAAGACCTGAAAAGAGGGGAAACTCCTTATGCGACTCTCCCTTTGAGCCAATTGAATTTCTCTGAGATCAATCTCACTCTGGGGTCCTCATGTGATAACATCTAGCATCTTGAGTCTTTATCACCATGACTAGGTCGTTCACCATATGATAGCATCTAACATCATGGCCGTTCACCATGTGATAGCATCTAACATCATGGGCGTTCACCACATGTACAACCATGTGAGTGAATGTTAGCCCGATGCTAACTGACACATGGAAAGCACCTCGAGTCCATATTATTCCTTGTCATGATCAAGGAAGGACTACACCTGGGCCCATTTACCACAAGTACACCTTTTTGATAAATGCATCTATCTCCCTTGGTCTGCAGCCCAATTTAGGAGAAGGTCCACCCGATGCTTACTCAAGATATTGTAGTAACAGTTCTATCACACATGGCTCTCCCATGTGGACTTCTAGTGACTACTCCCTCTAGAAAAACTAGGTTCAACTACCCATAGTGTGTGACATCAAGGTAAACTACCATGATGTGTCCTCATTTTATCTCCACAAGAGACGTGTCCTCATGTTCTCTCCACAAGGGACGTTGGGCTATAAGCCCAAACCCACTTATCCCTCTCGGATAGGTGTCATCACAAATCAACTCAACTCAATCATAGAGGAGTACGATCTGAATAATATCTCAGGATGTTGCAAACATTAACACTCCTTCTCAGTGAGGGAGGCATTTTCTGCCACGCCAAGTCTGTCATGGAAGTATTCAAACTTCGTCCTGGTAAAAGGTTTGGTAAGAAAATCAACAACTTGTTCATCTGTAGGAAGGTACTACACCTAGTACTTCCTTCCTCTGCACCATGTCAAAAATATAGTTTATATACACAAGAATTGAGCTAGATCATCCTATAAGGGGTGGCCAGTCCCTTGGGGATGATCATACTAAGTCATCTTGGACCATACTTGAAATATCTAGGTTCCCTCATGAAACCAATGTCTATTACATATCGAGGTTCCTTCATGGAACCAATGTCTCACAAGACATGTCGAGATTCCCTCATGGAACCAATGTCTCACAAGACATATCGAGGTTTCCTCATGAAACCAATGTCTTGGTTCCTTCATCTGACCATCTGAGACAGATTATGATGAAGTCCACACAGGACCCTCCGGGGAGAATGTCTCATAATGTAATCATATCAGCATTCCCTCTTAACGAGGGAAGACATCATCAATAGAGTGGTTCACCAACTAGACAACTAATTGATGGTAAGCATATGTCAGATGCCATGAATGTTAGCAATCTACTCATCTTTGTGCTGAAGCATGGCTGCTTCATCTACACTATGTCTCAGATAAAATCCCGGGAGAAGCCTCTGAAGCTTCACCGCTTCTACGAATTGCGTCATTCGATGTGATATATTCTTCCTCTGCAGTACTGAGCTCTACAGAAGTATGCTTCCACGAATCCTAAATGATCTTGAGATGAAGAAACACCCTTTGGTGCCATTTATGTCAATTGCACTCTCTTCCTGGAAAAAACTATATATATCTGTAGACTCTCTTGATCTCCTGAGACATATCCAATTGTACGACACTGGTACACTTGCTCTGGTGCAACTTAATCTGATCAATAACGAGCTGGCTCAGGGTGCTTACTACAAAGAACTATCTGGCTCTCTTCTTGAGAGAAGGTCCTCCACTCTCTTTGCATCTACTCCCTCTGGTATTCTGCAATTAATCCCTTTGGGACTCTATAACTACTAAACACTGAGACTGAAAGTAGCTTCTCTAATCTGTCAACAACTTCTCTCCTTTGAGGCTGCTCTCTATGGAACTTAATCCTCGACTCTCTCTCTGCAATTTGTTCCTCTACAACTGCTCTATCTAGATTTTAGAGTGCTTAATAACTACTCCCTCTGGAGTTGGAGGTGACTCCTCCTTTGTCTTTTCTCCCTCTGATATAGAAGGTAGCTCTTACTCCTTCTCTGGAGGTAACTCAATCTCTGCTCCCTATGGATGTAGTATCGCCTCCCTCTCTGGGAGTTCCTATACATACATTGGAATGGCTGCCATGCCTGCTCCCTCAACATCTCATGGCTTGAATCATGTATCAGGACTACTACAAATGATCTCTCTAAGTCTCATACTATATCTTCCTCCATCACAGGGTTCATCACCATAACTTGCATTCATGGTCATTAGAAATTTCTTTACTATTTAGCATAGTC
>JZKD02S1753193.1:20774-43400 GCA_000966675.3 Picea glauca
GAGAAACTAAATCTGGTCTAATCTTCAGTACCTATTATTTCGAAAGAAAACATCATTATTATAGATGCCCAGACGGTGTGTTTTATAGCCTTAGAAAACAAACTTTGGAACAACACCTAGCGATATAGGATGTGGGGATGGACGGATAGGAAGCGGGGTAGGTGAGGTTAGACCCTTAAGAAGGTGTGGGTAGTGGATCCAGGGGCAGCTGGGAAGGTAGTACAGATAGTCTCCCTAGCTGAGGTTAGACCCTTAAGAAGGTGTGGTGGGTAGTTATTGGATCCGGTTAGATCCTTTAGAAGGTAGGGGTAGGTGTTTGAGGGGAAGAAATAAAGGCGGGAAGGCAGCAGGTTTATGGGTAGGAAGCGGGATGGATAGGAAGCGGGGTAGGTGAGGTATTTAACTAGTCAGCCCCTAGTCAATATTACCTGCTGGGAAGAAAAAGAGCCCAACTCTTAGGACCAATCTTAAGCCATGTCTGGGGTCTAAAAAAAAAAAGAAAGAGGCCCGCTTTTAGGACCGAAGCCATGTCTGGCCCTTAGGAAAGACTTACCTACTCTTAGGACCAATCTGAAGTCATGTCTTACCCTTAGGAAAGACTTACCTGCTCGCCACTCCGAAGTCATGTCTGGTAAGGGGGAATATGGAAAAAGAGCCCATAGGACCAATCCAAAGTCATGTCTGGTAAGGGGGAATATGGAAAAATAGGTGAATGAAAAATAAAAGAGATTGCGAATAGCTGTGTGTGTATCTATATATACGTAATATGACTCACTGCCCATCGTATTATGTATCTCATTCACTCCCTATTAATGGATATAGATATTATATAAGTAATTTCGTGACAATTGAATTGAAAGGATCAATCCAAGCAAGCAAGGCCTTAGTTAACAAATAAAGTAGTCTTAACCATCCTAACAAAATGAACCTGGGCCTGCGCCCCAGGGCCTTCCCTTAGCGAAGTCAGGACCTCGGGAAAAATTCGGGTTTGGAGTATATCTATGTATATATATATATATATATATTCCCGCAAGGGAAAGAGAGAAGGTTTACTTCTTCGTTAGAGGCAAATTTATCTAGTTATTTGACTTCCTTATAACTGTTGCAGATAGGGAGGGTTGACCTGTCGTACGAAGGTCCTATACTCCTTCCCTCCATATCACGGTCTTCACTACCTATTTCTCCTGGCGCCCGAGGTAAATACATCTACTTACATAAGTACCTTACACACACCACACATTCTGGGCATCTTTTATACAGTGGTACGTCCTATACCTATTATTCTTACTTACTCCTTTGGCTGGCCCCCCTGCTGAGCTCTGTGTCAGGAAGGTCCTGTTTTCACCTGGTAATAGCTCTGCTCAGGTTAAGGCCTATCCACCTTTTCATTGCACCTGCTAGGGGAGTTTTCTAGCATGAGTGACAGCCTATAGGGTGCTCGATTAAATGAAGGGATTACAATTACCATTCAATAGTTTTTGGGGTCTGATATATGTAAAGGTCCTTGACGGGCGGTGGGGTCTAGGCCTTCTGCAAATGCAGTAATGTACTCGGGAAGAGAGGCCTTTATCTCACCCCCCCCAAAAACTGGATCCCCCAAACCAAAATAATTGACTCATCCGCTAATGGACGGAATGAAGCAGCTTTGCTCCGTTAACTCATGGCCCCACTCTGCTCTAGCTTGTTACGTGAGCTCGAGCTTGTCTAACTATTCTGATCCCGCTATATTATATATAGGGAGGGGAGAGAGATCACGAAATCCACCTATATATATAAGTTTGAGCTGGTGTACGATGAGCGTCTCGACCATCGGGGAAGAAGAGATTCTCTCTGATACCTCCAGCGAAGAGGATATCCGAAGCTGAGTCACTTTACTTATCCCCCAAATTTGGAATTGGAAGTAGAACCTCCTTCCTTTCTCTTACGAATCCATATCCACTGCAGAGAGGGCACTAACTCACCCCTTGATTGAGGGACTATTCTTAAAATACGCCTATAATGAAGTATTTACCCCTAACGAAAAGAGGATATGTATGGGAATAAATCCACTTGAGCCCCCGCGCAACAAAGGAATTAGAAGATCTTCGATCAAAAAAGATGTACTTGCATGGGAAACTATGTACGAAGACATGAGCTCCTCGAATTATGGAGGCGTGTAGAGCAGATCAATTTGATTCAAAAATCTAGATGTAGTTGGGGTCAAGGAATTAATTAAGAAATGAGTTGGAAGGTCGGGGTCAAGGAATTAATTAAGAAATGATGTACACATTGCTATAGAGAAAGTTGTAGAAAACCTAATATTCTTGCGGAGTGCCCTAGAAGAGTTTCATTCAGACAGAAAAACCATGAAAAAAACTATTGCACCGGCTAGCAGATGTAGAAGGTATTAAAATCCATCTCGACAGAAATGAAACCCGGTCGAATGGGCGAAGGCCCCTACAATTCGAGCTAGAATTGATTCTTTTTATTGGATGAGAGGTATTCAATTTGGGATCTTCGAGGATGAGATCATTTTCCTAATCTGATCATAGAGAATTCTCTCATATCGAAAGATTTACAATCACCGTGCTATGCTTAGTGTGCGACTCGTTCGAGCTTTTCATTCTTTTCCGGAGTTATAAGAAATAAGGGTTGGTATAAAGAAAAGAAACTAGAGACCAGCTCATGGCTTGCTTTCTATTGCCAAGATCCAATAACCAACTATACTATTACCTCATAAACTGAAACACTTTCTTCCAAGAAATAAAAAAGGCAGGCAATTTAGATCTCTCTTGAAGTGGGGGTAAACAAAAAATAAGCAAACCAAAATATTTTGATTGTTCGTGATCGTGATAAAGTGAATCATCCTGATTCATTCAAGATTGGCAGTTTATGTATGAAGGAAAAAGAGCTCCGAGTTGATGGAAACTAAGGAAGCAATTCTGTAATAGATGAAAAGAAAGGGGAGGGATCCAATTTAGGAATTCAGAAGGGAACGATCGACTACATAAGATCATCTAGGAATATTCATCATCCATTGGGGCAATTCATCTCATTGGATGGAGTAGGAGGCAGAGCAAAGAAATACTGGAGTCAATATTCGGAACCCGCCGCTTTTCGTGCTTCCGGGAATGGGAATTGAATCATATCAATGCAATTTCTTAGAGGAGAGGAGAAGCTAATCTAATTCAGTCAAAGTGAGGTGCTTGCCTTCGTCATTTGGTTGAGTTTCGAAGGCAATCGGGGGCAGTGCCTCGGGGATCTATCATCCAGATAGACGCCACCGAGGCTATCCTCCCCCCTATTCCCTTTTCTATATATAATAAAAGGACAATAAGAAATAATGCTCAGTGTTTCTTCTCGCTCTCCCGTTTTCACATGATTCTCACTATCCATCTTCCTTCTTCTTTCGTTAAGTTATATTCTACCTGGCTGCTTCCTTCATAGACGACGCTAGAACAGGCACTTTCTTTTGGTTTGAACCCACCTCGCCGCATGCTTACTTAGTAAAGGGTTGTCCTAAAGAGCGGGCGTCGGCCACTTATGTCCATGACAGGGGGAGAGGGAGGGAGCCCTTATATATCCTGGCCAACCAACTCAACTTCGCTCGATGAAGAATGGAGTAAAATACAAAGGGCTTTTCTAAGGGTTAGCGCCTTACTTAGCTTCTTATCTAAGGTTTGGTTAGCTCCTTATCTGCGGTATTGTATAATTTACGTTCTTTTATCATGTCTTTAGGTGATTATCTAATATATAAGTATAAGGCTGAGGTGATTATCTTGTAGATTAGGTATCTCATAAAGATTTGATTACCTCGTAGAGGGTTAGTAAGGGAATGAATAAATAAGGCTGTAAACATCACCTTAACACGGATAAGGTAAGACCCTTTAGATGCTAAGGTTAGTAAGGGAATGGATAAGGCCTTGCATTCTAAGTAAAAGTAAGTAAGTAAGCTAGAGATGAAGAATAAGTAAGCTAGAGATAAGTAAGTAATTCACTTGGTCAGGTATTACGTAAAGAATGAAGTAACTTAGTAAGATAAGAAAGAAAGGAAGCAAGTCAGGAAAAGAGGAGAAAGTAAGGTTAACATGAGAGAATGAGTTAGCGTGGTTACCGTATAGTGAGACAGATAGCTCCTGGAAAGTCCTTACCCACCAAGTAAAGGCACCGAATAATAAGGAGACCTCAAGATAAGGAGGAGGGGGCCCTCTATCTCTCTCGGACTTGAAAACCCTATACTCGTTTTTTGCGAAGACGGAAACCCGTTGATGTGAACTCTTGGGCCTAGAGTCACTGTTCTTCCACTCGACACCGATCACTAAGCTCGACAGGAGCGCCCCGCTTTGAATAAAGAATAAGTATATCGGCTGAAAAGTAATATAACAAATTGCAACAAGTCTTGCCAGGTTATTAATATACCTATGAAAAATGAATGATCAACCCACTGACCTCCTTCAAATCTAGATTCATTCATACTAGGGTCGCAAGACTGAAACTCAAAGGAATTGGTATTACCAGGAAAAGAAAAAGGTAAGGATATTCTAGCGAAGGGATAACCTTACCGTATAGCTAACGATTTGAGGGGAATAAATAGAGGGGATAACCTTCCCTTCGCTACGGGAAAGTTACCAATCAAGGCCCGATTAACCCTTGCTTGTAGGGGTTCAGGATCATCGGGTGAAAATGAGAAAGGGTTAATCAGGACAAGCAAGTTGGAAGGCGAGAGCAGAAATGCATAATTCTATATATAATAGCGGCATAATTACATATATAATAATAGCATTGTTGAAGGATTGACCTTGTAAACTCATATCGCATTGATCAATTCTTTGATCAATTCTTCGATAGCATTATTACATCTATAATTAATGCATTGTCTGCTAAAGCGTAATGACATATATAATTCATGACTGGAATAAATGGTTGAAATGAACAAAATCGATTGGTTTTGGGATTCCGTAGAAAATGCTTCTTTTATGCCTCGGGAGCGGCAATTACCTCTGCGGAACCTTATATCTCTTATGATGCACCAAAATTTGATCCCCAGGTGAGAAGGCAGGGATCAGATCGAAGCATAGGAACTTTAGTGGGCAATTGACTAACTGATAGCCTGCCCCTAAGATAGGTCAGCTTACTGTGGGAAGATGTTCATCAGTGAGATAAGAGCTAGGATGCTCCCTTCTCTACTGCTACCTTAGTGAACCAAGAGGAGCACCGACCATAGACTTATTCTTTATAGAGATCTCGAACTGCGGCTGACTAATGACCCTGCTCTTGGAACTTGGTAACCTACTTTTAGCTATCAATTTGTAACCCCCTATCTATCTTTCTCTGCGACCCAGATACGCTGCCGATGGTGCTGCCTCTTCGACTCATTTCATAATCGTTAAAGACTGCACCATAAGATTGAGTTTGAGTTTCAAATAGACTATACTTATATATTATATCGTTCAAGGCTGCTTGCAATTCGAAGTAGCTTCGAAGCGTTAGAGCTCCATCCACAGACATAAAGCCATATTACATAAATAAAAAGAATCATAGCCCAGCCCTTTATTTATTCCCCTAGCGATGGTGAGATTCCTTGGTTCGATGGCTTGGTTCGGTCAATAGAATCAGTCAAGGTAGGCAAGTAAGGTTGCTTGGAAGGTTAGATAGCTCTCGAGAATAGCTATTGGTGGGAGCAACTAGTGATAGAAGCGGCATGAGGTACCCCAACCCAGTGAGTAGAACAACTAGCACTGATAGATTAGCCCAATTGCTATGGTTCGGTAACAGCTTCTCAGCCCACACCAACTAGCATGGGGTACAGGATACATATGATCATCCCAACAAGAGAAGTACGAGGTTCGGTTGAAAGATGATCAGCCCAGCCAGCTATCGAACTAGCCAGCTTCCATCTTGCATCTTCCAGCCCAAGAACTAGTAGCACGAGGTCCCCCAACCCCGCTATGGTACAGACAGGAGGTAGGGTTCAGAGAGTCAGTAGGAGGTAGGTTAGGTTGGATGTTTTCATGAGCATCCGATGATTTCGGGTTGAAAACCTATATTCAGTGAGCTATTTCAATTGATAGAGAGTATCTATGGGTTTCGGTCACTATCAGCCCATAAATATAAGTATGAGACAAGGCCCAAGAAAAGATAAGAAAGCACTAGGGCATATGACCCCAGCTAGCGAGACGAGAGAAAGGGATCCAGCCCAACAACTAGCACGAGGTAAGGATGCTTCCCAGCCCAACAACTAGCCTGAGGTACAAGATACATCTTATCAGCCCGACAACCATCTAGCGAGGGCAGTCTGAGGTTTACCAGCCCAACTAGCATAAGTAGAACTAATAAATGTGTTACAGGTGACTCCTCTGATGCAACCACCAATATGTACAGGAGCTATTTTAAAGGTTTGTTTCATTAGCTCATTATCGTAGTACGGGTACCTCAAATGCAGCTAGAAATATGTACAGTAGCTATTATCGCAGAGGTTTAGGTGCACTAATTATTGTAGTATA
Organism: Picea glauca; assembly: GCA_000966675.3. Classification (NCBI taxonomy): domain Eukaryota; kingdom Viridiplantae; phylum Streptophyta; class Pinopsida; order Pinales; family Pinaceae; genus Picea; species Picea glauca. The sequence goes on from JZKD02S1753193.1 coordinate 27,257, forward strand.
GGTCTCTAAACAAAATATAATCAAGTATCCAAATTCCTTGAGATGCTAAATAAAGATACATCCTCGCTTAGATGCTTAGATAATGTAGCCAGGATTCACTTGGGCTCGAACTACACTCAGTAGCCAGGATCAACCTAACCCTGGACCTTTGTTTCCGACTGCATATTAGCTCCCCGTACGATAATTAGGGCTCTCCTAAGGTAGGGAGAACTACTCACCCTCTACTATATGCTGACTCTTCAGAGATGCAACAGTATTAGGGGCCCGCTATTCATTGCCTACTGGACATTCTTTACGTCTACTAAAGCAGGGATCCATGCAAGGAAAGATCATAGTTTACCATTGTTTACGGCTGCTTCAAAGCCAGTTTCTATTGCTCGTCGGCTCATCATAGCAGCGTACTTCTTTGTGGCCGCTACAAAAATACCTGTACTACATTTATGAAGCATACTTACGCTTGGTTCAACCAACAAAGCTATTATTGGTAATGGCTTTGAAGAGCTATTGTACATATTTTTGGATGCCTCCAGAGATATCCGTACAAACATAATGAGCTACTATACATGGAAATGAGATACTATACATGGATTCTCTCTTAGATAAGATAATGTCAATGCCCTAATGAATAAAAAGTAGTCCCCTTCTGGCCAACCAAGGTGTTATGGTATAAGCACTTTGACCTCAACCTATTTACGCTCGTTTTTTGGCTGTATCCTCGCTAGCTTGTTGTTTCGCTAGTCATCCCGAGATAGCCGGTTGGTCTGGTGGCCTACCTCGTGCTACTTTGTGGGATTATAATCTTTCACCCGTACCTCCTGCTGCTAGTGCATTGGGCATCATCCGGAGTTCTTGGGATGGAAGATGAAAGATATAAGTGACCGAGTCTCTGGAGTCTTACCAAACAAAGGGAGGTAACGCATAACAATGAGTTCATGGAAGAAGACATAGTTTCTTACCTCGTGAAACAAACAATGAGAATGACTTGCAAAGCTAAACCTCATGCTGCCATTGAGCCGGATCCCTCGTGCTCCTATTTCTCTAGCAGCTGAACCTCATGATGGTTCGTGGTCTGAAAATTCGTAAGTGACCGAACCTGTGTGAAGCTTAAAATGGTCTACACAGATGTTGCCCCATCAAAGTTGTATAACCGGGAGCGGAAGTTGTCCAAGCAACCCTGGGCTACTCGAAACATACTCTTTAAACTATGAGGAATGAGGTGAAACAGAAACAGTGGAAAAGGAATAAGATCGAGTAAGTAAGCAAGTAAGTAAGTAAGTTAGACGTCATGTTCCTTATTTAAGAAAGAAACAGGATTGGACCATCGTACGCTGAATTCGGAATGGGATCGGGTGGAAGGTCTCATGAAAAGGCTACATTCCGGTCGAACGCATGGGTTTCCATTTTAGGACACATTAAGGCGGGGCCTCCCCGGTGAGGGGAGGTGAGCGACTACCGCTGATCTGATATAGTTCGCGAATCTACCCGAGCCGGGGAGGATCCAAACAACTATGAAATAAATAAATTGAAATCAAATAACATAATCAAAATTCGGAGATCGCTTCGATCAGAGATCATGGATTCTTCCTCCCCCCTCTCATGCATCGATCCAATCAATATCAATAAGAACTTTCAACTACGCGTAGAATAGTAGATCAAGTGAAACGAATGAAACAAATCACCAACGATGCAAGAACCAAGGCGGCGAGCAAAGCAGAGCAAGCGAGAAGCAAGGCAAGCAAGGCGGGGAGTAGAGAAAGCGAACTACCAATTGAATGGAAGGAAGCAAGCGGAGCCGGTGAACCACCAATGGAGGCCAGCAAGAGAGCAATACGGATTCAACCAAGGATATATAGAAGGTGGGCTGAAATAGAGTATATAGATATATGGTCTTGAACCTTTTCCGCCTCGTATTCCCTTCGTTAAATGAGAAATTGCTATTTGCAGTTTCATGTGGGGGCATTCACTAGAAGTGTCGTGCCGAGGCTTTGTCGGTTCCCTATCCTAGTATGGATTTCATTTCTTGAGGCATGGAGAGAAGCGATGTTAGCACCGTTTCCAGTAGCATTTTCCCCCAAGTGATAATTATTCATTCGAGGAGGGAAGTTGCACCCAACATGTGTGGTGCCTGTCGACGTTGTAGCAAACACCACGGGTCACCCCTGTTAGAAAGATCCTGGGAGCCATGTGTTCGACTTGCCCCCCCAGGATTGATTTCCTTATCGAGGCATTACACCCATCTTACTGACCCTATCGATATAATCAGTGAGATCCTTGGACCACAGAGAAGTCAAGGTCGAAGCGATACGGAGGCCGACGGAAATGACCAATCACGAATGCAAGGATTCGTCTCCCTTTTATTGGACGTCTATCACTACTCTTACGCCGTAACGCAAGGGGGATCGAGACGCGCGAACCAGTCCCCAGATGAGGTAATCTGATTTTGGCGTGAAAGAACATGAATCTTTCAAAATCGAATTAGGCCAGAATGAATGTACAGGAGGTAAAGGCTAGTCCATATCCTATTAGAGTTTGTCATAGCTCTCCTAGGCCAGGTCCATAATGAAAGGTAAGCACCTTTACTTGAGCGGATTGGATTGAGCGGGTGGGATACACCTCCTATGAGGAATGTCCTATGTTGAATGAAGGTAGCCTATTCCCATTCTCTACCTTGTCGCACAATTCTCTACCTTATCTTTTGCCACAGCCAGTTGCTGGTGATGCAGGCATGTTTATAAAGAGATAGGTAATAGTATATATATATATATTATAACATATAAGTATGGATGGTATAAGTACCCCTGGTAGAATAATACAGGGAATAAAGTATCTAAAGGTTGGTTTTTGATAGAAAGTTCTCTGAGTTGCTTTCATTGACGAAAGTTCTCTGAGTTACTTTCGTTGGCTTGTGTTGGGCTTTGGCGGGGTGTTGGTGGGGTAGGTCTATTTTAATTCTGTTAATTGTCTAAAGGTCTTCGTAGAGGCTATGAGTAACTAATATAAGCCCTATTATTGCTATTATTAGTTATGGCTAGTAACAATGTGTTTCCTTGACCCGTAAAAAGGTCTTCTTTTCATTCTGGTAATGTGATAATGTGAGACTAAAGGCTAGTCAATGGGAAGGAAAGGAGGTAAAGTCTAGGCTTGTGCGACCCCCATAGGCTCATCTTTTCTGTTCCCCTATAGTATCACCCCGTAGAAAGTGATTCTAAGGAATGTCGCAGCTTTGGGTGTAAAAAGAACATCTCCGAGAAGGTGCTCCTTGGTTTCCACGGTTAGACGCAGGGAGAAGCCTTCCTTATTTGTATTTAGTAAATCCTGAAGTAGATAAGTGCTAAAAGGCAGTAAGTTGGATTGCCTAATGAACGAGGGAGAAAGGGAAGTAAGTAATTATGCGCTAAAATGTCCTCCCCCTCCGGAGCCGGGGAAGCGGCTTCGCTCCATATTTATGCTAAAGATTGAAACTTGAACCCGAGTAAGGTATCAAGACCTTACTGGGTGGGTTCAGCAACATCTTTCATTACATAACTTCTAGGTTTGCCCCACCTAGGTTCTACGTTTGAAGTACCAAACGCATGCTTATAAAGAGCAAGCTCCTAGGAAGGTCTCCTGGTTACTTTGAGACTGACTTCTGATTCTTTAAGGTGATCTATTGTAATAAGTCAATTTATACAAGCTAATATGTAAGAAGGTTTCTATATAAACTCTAGTATAGAATAGGTCCCGGTCGCTATAGTATATAATAGTATATAAGTGGGCATAAGTTGATGTATTCTTGGGTCTCTAGCTCGAATAGAAGATATGTAATGTCTATCCATTTCAATATCTGTTGCACTCCTGTATAACATGGAATAACAAGAATGTTAGGTAGATTAAAGGAATGTACCATCCCCTTAAAGGATTGCCTCCTGAGTCTTATGCAACTCCGGGACCTTATGGATGTCAATTAGGTATCAAAGTTATGGTATAAGAGTGACTGAGGCAAGCCGAGGCATGTCAATCTAATTGTATAAAGTGAATATGCTCCCTTAAATTCATGTCTGATCGCCTTAAAGTAATGTAATAGAGTAGTGCGCTCCTAGGTGCGATAGATTAAGGTAGCTCCGAGGTGATATTATGGGAGATAATATGTATAGTAAGGTAGTAGTAAATAGAGTAAGGAAGTATGGGATAGAGTAAGGAGATAAAGGGTGGTTCTCATGCATAAGGCCTGGACTGAAGGATAGGCAGTGTCCCACAAAGTGAGATAGATTAATAGAATCGATTGTATGAAGGGTGGGGTTGTTGGATAATAAGAAGGTAGTAAGCAACTCCATTGCTAATGCGATAGTATATATAAGGATGTCTGTATGCGGAAGGTATTGAACCATAAAGTAGATGAAGGGTGGGGTTGTTGCATCGTTGTGAACCCGCTATGCCCGGCGGCTATGATGGATAGGGCAGGGATGGATAAGGCAGTGCTTTGCTAGGCCAGTAATAATTTGGAAGGCTCATGCACCATCTTGTGCAACTCTGTTCTGGGCGGGTCACTTTTCTTTCAATAGGTTTTTGGTTGTATGTTTATGCATGCTTTCAATAGGATCTTCCTCTAAAATAGGGGAATATCTATTAGACCGGATCTCTGTATATCTCAGATCCTTATGGATATGGCTTTCTTATGATCTCTGTCTATGCATCCTTATCCATGCATATCTCTGTGTATCAATGGGGGCTATGATGAATGGGTTCCTTGGATGTTCGGTACCTTATGTTGGGTATGTAGGTGGTTCTTGTGCTTGGTTGTAAAAGGGTAGTGAATCAAAATATAAAAAGAGAATCTCATGTATGGGCTGGAAGGAGGTTTGGGTAGATGTATCTTTCATAGTTATATTAAGGGCTTACCTTGCTTATGGTAGTCCCAGATACTCTGTCTTAAAGATGACCTGACCCTCCCTATGGTGAGGTTTCATTCTAAATCCCTCTATTCTAAAATGGGGCCCTACCCCAAAAAGGGTAAAAACAACTTCCTTCCTGGAGCTATTGGAGATGGGCTATTGGAGAGGACCTTCTGCGGTTACCTCTAGCGCAATCTATCCCGCTAGCTATGACCACATCCGCTCCATTGCTTGGGTCTGACAGCACAGCTTTGATGAATTGTAAAGAGCTCGACCAAGAGAAAGAAAGAATGTGCTTCTCTCCTCAGTTCATTGATAGTGTTTATGGATGGTTGATGAAAAGGCAGTTGAAAGTTGAGAAACCCACCCTTTCCAGCTAACCTACGATCAACCATGGATCAATATCCTTACCGTAGCTAATCTTCCTTTCCTTGTTGACCCAGAAAACTACCGGGTGCTACCTTAGCCGCTGCTGAGATTGAGACTATATCTGGAACGGGATCTCCCAGCCTCGGATACATTAGAATGCATGTGCTATTCTATACGCTAGTGTTTAGACTCGTGTGGTTCATTGGCACTTGTCCCAAGAAGTGATGTTCTCTCCTTCCCTGCTATTCCTATTAGTGGTGTTTTGATATTACCGGGTGTTACTAAAATTAATGGACCAACATCTGCATATGTTCCTAGAAGCGTAGTTATAACATGTGATTTTTAGGATCGATATCCAGATGCAAAGGTAGTTGTTCGAAGGCTAATAGCCTAGGTTGATTCATAACCCTAATAAGTAGTTAATATTTATTCCGTGCCAGATAAAGATACATAACCACTAGGTGTAGATTATCCAGGGGCATACGCTATTGTTTCAGTATACAGTGTTGCTTGCTCTGTTGCTTGCTTTGTGAAGCACCTATTAATCCAGTAGCTTTAGCAGCAGATTTATATAAAGAGACAGTCCGGAGTTCAGTTTATCCTGCAACAAAGATAAAGGTAAAGGCAATATAAGCAAGGGTTACTTAGGTAGATATTTTCAAAGCACTGTCGGCAGAGCCTGTCCCAGAGCTTATAGATACAAGACCAGATCCAGATCCACCAGTAGCATCTAAGTCAGCACCATCAGTAGCACCATATTATCTGGTTTAAGTTCGAGCTGCAGTTAAAGATTGAAAACCAGTAATGGAAGTAAACCACCCGGGGGTGCATCGTATATAATGGAAGTATCATTGTATCGTATTGGATTGACCCATGCCTCCCTATCTCGTTACGATATTTTTCACATCTTATGTTATTCCAGATTTTTGCACACGCTACCTAGTTCCATTTCTAGTTCCAGTTCCAGCTACAGAGAAATCACCTGTAGCACATATTTCTGTTCCAGATTCACTTCGTCCAGTTAAAGATCCAGCAGAACCATACCCCATAGCCTACAACAGTAGTTTCAGATGTTGTTTACTCTAACCCAGTAGATCCAGTAGAAGCATCAAATTCTGATCGTGATCGTGACGAAGTTTCGGATGACCCATATGCAGTGCTTGTTTCGTAAGGTCCTGATGATCGTAATCGTGATGCAGTTGTTCCTTCTGATGATCGTGATCCTGATTCATATCTTCGTGATCGAGATCCATAGCTAGCAGCACCAAAGTAAGCATACATATAAGAATACCTAGGTGGAGTAGTTCCATACCCAGTAGTAGTAGTTCCTGGTCCAGTTAAAGATGCACGAGCAGTTAAAGATGCAGGACCAGCAGAACCTGTATAGCCACCACCACACTTAGCACCCCTTCCAGGTTTAGCTCCTGTTCGAGAGCCAGATTATGCCTTTCCATATCGAGACCCAGCTTATGATGCATATGAGCCAGTCCCTTATGATCGAGACCCAACAGTAGATCCAAAACCAGTAGTCGGTCCAACAGATGTGTATTCGGTTGATCGCGAGCGAGGCCCACCAGTTTATGCTGTTTGAGATAGATATGTGGATCCAACAGATGCTCGTAATAGAGATAATGATGTTCGTAATAGAGATGCTGATGTACAGGATCGAGATACAGTTCCTTATGATGATTGTTATGCTAGAGATGAAGAGCCTGCTGATCATGAGTGAGATCCTTATGCATCAGTAATGTAGGCAAAGGTATTAACATAGTAACCTTGGTAGTCCGAACACGGTAAAGCAGCATGAGCTAAAGATGCAGTAGTATATCCAGTAGTAGAACCAACAACATATCCTGTTCCGGGTTTTGGTACATTCCATAGAGTTCCGAGTTTTTACACATCACATATGGACCCTCTTCTAGCTTTCGAGATCGAGATTAAGATTGTAAAGACCCAGACCCAGTTCCTGTTGTTTGTGATCGTGATCCAGTTTTAGATCGAGATCTTGCATAAGTAGGATAAGCATTAGTAGCATCATCATAGATAGAAGCATAGCCTACAACAGAAGGGGTCTAGGCGGTTGATTCGGTTCATTCCGTAGCGGTATATCCGACAGTTTCTTCTGTTCAATCAATTAAATGTAGCAGGGGCACTTTTCCGAGTCGTAGATTCTCTGGTTCCTAATCCAGTCGCAAAGGTCATTATACCCGCCGTGATACCTGCGACGAATAACATCCCCAGTATAACCCATGAGTAGCATATCTCCCGTGAGTAGCATCCCCGACCCATTATAAGCATACCCGACAGATCGAGACCCAACAACCAAGACAAAGGTAGAAGCAGAAAATCCCGCTTCAACCTACATATACAGTATGGCTCTGACATCATCGCATCTTCCGAAGAGTAAGATGAAGCATTGCCCCAATCCGCTCCTTCCTGCTTCAACCACAAATGGAACAGGAATGCCCATAACTGGTGGAACTACTGGCTCTCGGTAAACTAGCTATAGAACTCGAGTTGCATCTACATACGGTGCTACGGCCTATGGCCCTTACTCTTGAATAGGAAAGGACGTTGGGCGAGGCTATGGCTCTCGATCTAGAACTGAATTTGGATCTTAAACTGCGAGGTAAACTACTTATGGTTATGAATCAATTTCCTTTTCCAATAGTAGCAATTTCTGCAATTGGGGGGAAATCATTCATCCACACCGTCCTACGGCCCATATGTCCACGTAGTTACTATTAGTGGTTTTCTCCCCACCCATAGGTTAAATAAATAGGTGTTTACATTATTTATGATATTACAGTTAGGTGCATCATAAATAGGGAAAGCACTTTGCTTCAGTCTCTGTCCTCATCTCTGCCACTTATGTTGTTTCCTCTAATCCTACCTTTGACTCAATCTCGGTCTATGCCTCTATTGCTGGTGCGGGATCAACTGATTCACGGGAAACAAGGTCAACTGCTCTAGCTCTCTTTGCCTTCACTGTTGGATCTGCTTTATTAGTTGTTGGCTTTATTAGCTGCTGGGCCATATAATGATGGTTGTTCAAGGTAACCCACCCCGACTTCCCCTGCCTTTCCAGGTGTTGTCCTTGCCCTAGCTCTTGGATATGCATCTCGATCTGCGAAATGCAACACAAGATTACTAATATATAACGAGCCTGAGGCCTTATAATAATATACGGGGTGAAGAAAGAAATGAATAGCGGTAAGACCTACCCATACCTAGTGAGCAACACTTTCTCCGCATGGTGGCATTATCCCCCGGAGCTCTGTTTTCATGGTGGCATTATTCACTTCCCCCACTGGCCATAGCCCGTGCTTGTTGCTCGACCCAATATCTATGTCTCGCCTTTTATATAGAATAACTTCCTCCTTAAATCCTTCTAATGTTTAAATTAATAGGTCTATTATTAGAAAGGCCACTTTTGCTTCCCAGCGGAGGAGTATGCGACAACCATAGATGGGGATGAAACAACCCTTGTATCGGTATCTGTACCCCAAAAAGAATCATAGTAGGGGGGTTCTCTATTAGATTAGTTTTTAGTGCTACCCACAATAAGAAGAATTAGGGCAATTAATATAATAATAGTAGGGGACAACGTGATTAGAAAAAAAAGGGTCTTAGATGGCTCGGTTTCATGTGGTCGTTTCAATTCATAATAGTAGGGCTCTCTAGGAATGGTTGGAATATGAATCCCTATCTATTGAATAAAGGGAGCGATCCTATAATGTATGTAAGAAGGCGGCGAAAAAGCATCCCTCTAAGGAGAAGGTTCTAGGCAGAATGATAGTTACATACGTGAAAGTAAAGATAGTTGATTAAGGTATTATTATCGCTTAGCGCTTGTGCTAAGGAAGAGCAAACTGATTTTAGCTAATCTTGGATCAGTATTTCACACTCACCAAATCTGAAAGATAAAGGTCATCCTCAACTAACAATTAGCCAAGGACGGGAACCCAATCACGAGGGGGAAAAGCACCCCATTGAGGAAGGAGAAAGCCCTATCCTTTGACGCAATTAGTAAGGCAATATGAATTCATGGATTAGGGAAGACCAGCTACTTGATCTTCTCTTGCTCGTGGGAGATCGAGAACTACGAGGGAGGAAGACTTGGGACCAATCTCGAGGGAAGGGAGGAAGTGTTCTCACTTGGAATACAACTCACTCACCATCATCTAAATTAAGTATACAGGTCCATAAAAAGAAGATAGAAGGCTATTTTATAAGGATGTGGGGATTTTACACGGAAGCAAGCAAATAGCTGATAGTTGTCTGTGCCCAAGGTCAGATTATCGACATCAGTTTTGTAAAAATCGGGTAGAAAGAGGATGCATTGGCTGATAACAAGTAGATCATATCCATCGTGCTTTCCAGGTCCGTCTGGACTAGATCGTAGCAAGCTTCCAATTGTCCTGTCACCTATCATCCCCCTCCTGGTTAGAGTAATTGGACAGACACTCGCTCTTCTCGTCCACTTTACCAGAAGAATAGATGTATTCCTCATGTCGACCAAGAGTCGGCTAACTAGTCATCGGTTTTTGGCACTAAAGAAATTCGAGAAGAAAGAAGGTTGGGACGCAAGGCAATAGAATAGGTTAGGTTGTCACTCAAGCAACTGTGGAAGCAGACTCTGTGAAAAAATCGTGTGCAGCAAAGTAGGAAGATTGACATCAATGCTTCCAAAGTCGCATTAGCATATGGTGCATCAAAGAAATAGAAGTAAAATCCTTCTGTACCTTGAACCTTGCTCCCATCACCATGCCCAGTTTTTGCACAGTTTGGATGAAAAAAAGAAATGTGCAATGCATGGAGTGAGATCACTACCATACCTTTTTCAATTGCTCTAGCTCCAATAGGCTTCGAGCGCGTACCAGTTGGTCGGCTAGACTATGACTGAGTCAAGCAGACACCTGCTAATCTGCGCTTCCATTCACCATAACATAGACCTGAAGCCAAGCCCTTTTAGAGATAGGGGCGAGCCTCGTTATCTTGAAAGCCTCCGTTTCTTTCTTTCGAGCCGTAGAAGACTGCTTCGATTCATTTGGTTTCCCTTTCTCACTCTGAATGAAATCAGAAATTATGCTTTAGTAGCCGAGGAAATAACTCGATGTAATTACGTATATAATACATTGACTTTGGTCGCTCACCGATGGGTGTTCGTTCCTCTCCCTTTTTGGGTCGAGTCACTTAACGTACCTCACCCATTAGATGGATGAGCGACTTCGTACCTCCCCCTCCGTTGTCAAGGGAGCGACTTCGTACCTTTAGGGTGTTCATAAAGGACTAAAAAGAAAGTCTTACTCTCAAGTGTTACTCTTTAGAGCAATAAATCTTCTCACGGATCAAGTCACATTGCCTCTTATCATGGATAGAGTCTTAGCCTCTCCTAATGGATCAAGTCACATCGCCTCAAGTCGCATCGCCTCAAGTAAGTGGTTACCCCGCCTTCATGCAATTTCTTACGTTACTTGGTCTTTTCTCTACGTAGACATCAAGCTCTAGCTTGGTCGAAGACTCCATCTACGCACTCTAATTATCATCCTGGCGTCAGTAATAGTCTATCATGGTTGGGTTTCTGAAGCACTTAACTCCAATCAAAGCAATGCGCTAGGGTTCTAGTTATTGCCTAGTCAAGTAAAGATGCTATCAGTGCAAGGCTAGGCACCAATAAACGCATTGGACAGACGGGCTTTTCTTTTTCTTCTTTAAGGCATATGTAAATTCTTAGGAAAGAGAAATGCCATTCGGATTAGCACCCTTACCTTATAGCTTACCTTATAGCGAGGAATCAATTCGTCTGTCCTGAGGGTTGACCTTATAGCGAGGATTGTTATAGTGATAGGATTATTACAGTGACGAGCACCGAGTGGATTGGTTCGCACCTGGTTACTGAGCTTTCGCACAACGGTTCATGAGTCAGTGAGAATGTCCCGACCGGGTATAAAGACTATGTTCCACAGGGGTTCATGAGGAAAAAATAGAATCCTTCCTTATTTCTTGGGTAGAGTGTGCGAGCGTGAATCCATTGAGCGCAATGCTGTCCCATAGGAAACCTAGTAGGTAGCAAGCTGCTTGTCCATTGTAAGGCAAGGGAACCCAACCTGGTTGATGAGGCAAGTGAAAATAGGGGTTGATGTTTCATATCCATCCTATGAATATCCATCCTATGAGAATGTTTATGCCATAGCATTGGTTGATGAGTCTGTGTTAAAGTCTCTGCACGGGTGGGTCCTTTGGTAAGGGGAATAGATACGAGAAAGTATATCCATAATTAATCTCCTTATTCCAGGGGTTGATGAGGCAAGTGAAAATAGTAGGCTAGGGGAATAGAGACGATCCCTTTTTCGGGTGGTTCGGGGGTCCCTCCTGGCTCATGAGGCAAGCGAACTCAGGCCCACAGGGTAATAAAGTCTCTGAAGGGTGGGTTCCTTCCTTAATAATGAAGATATACCTTAAAGAATATAAATAGAAGCACGTATGTATGCCGAAGGTCTTGAATCGTCCCTTTCTTCTTCTCCATCCTTGAATCGTACCTTGCTTCTTGGAGCGGTATCGAGTAAAGAGACCTAGCCAGGGGTTAATGTTGAAAGAGACCTAATGATCCCCTGAGGAGTCTATGAGGTTCAATGTCTATGTCTCGTGAGTCTTTTCTTAGTGACTGGGTAAAGAGCATGTCCACGGCTATGTTTCATGAGTCTTTTCTCAGTTGCTGAGGTTTAAACGCGGGTTGATGAGGGAAGAGTTGCTGGGCACCTATCCCTGGGCACATAACCTCTATCATTAATCTCCCTCTCCCAATGAAACCGATAGAAAGACGAAGCCCATCTGAGCTAACTCTGTACTAGAATACTCTACTATATTATAAATAGAATATCCAAATAGTCCAAGCCTCTAGCTCTACCCCGACTAAGGAGAGTATCCAATCTGTAGGGTTCCTCTGAGAATGTGTTCTATTGGTGCTTCTTCTCTCGTTGGCTTGTTCATTTCTTCGATATCTCTTCTCCATGTCTTCTCCCAATGGCTGGTTCATTTCTGATGCTACCATAGCGATCTCGAGTTCGCGATTTGGGTTGCTTGTGCACCCGAATGTAGTCTTTCAAGGGCGATCTGTAGTTCAGGAAGACTATGATGCATTGTTTCATCTAATAGGTTGACCTGCGTCTTAGGTTGGGTTAGCTCATCTTTAGGCATCTGTAACATAGTAAGTTCCATAGTCTTGATAGCCACGATTGAGTTACCAAAGGGAATAGAGAAGAATTCTTAGCGGATAAGGTACCGATCATCGATCCGCATATAGGGTACCGATCAAGGGTGTGATCCATCCACTCTAAAGCTACCTTAAGGGTGGATATATAGGAGGTTAAGTAAATCCCCACTTTAGGGGCCTTATAGGTATTTCCCTTGGGGCTTACTGATATTCTTTAGGTATTCCGCTTTCTATCACATCGTCTAGGCGAATAGAGGAGAATGCTTATCTTTCTCTAATGCTTATTTTTCTCTTAGGTCCAGCTGCACCCTGGGCGACTTGATGGATACGCGACCCTGGTCCACTGATCTTTTTGGGTAGGATCATGAGGGGCCTTAGTGTCACACTTTAGGCAGCCTTCTTACTACTTAAGGCGCATTAACCCGGTATTTAGCTGTCCCAGATACTCTATCTTAATGTCTTTCCATGTCCCATAGACTGAACTGATATGTCTGTAGTGATGATAGCATTGCTAATCCGAAACCTATAGTGGGTTCATCACTAGCCTATAATAGATATAGTAATAGATATAGTAATAGATATGCCCATAAATAGATAGTTATGTGGAGTCATAGCTCCAATCCCGATAAGGGGACCTCTAGTATATAAGAGGTAACGAAGGATCGATACTTGGGTAGGTTCAGATATAGAGATTCCCAACTTGGGAGTGAGCGAAGCCACCAAGGCTACATACATCTATACATTGTCAGTCGAAGAAAGACCCAACCTTACAGGAGTGACTTCGTTGCTCACTTCCAATGGAGGCACCCTTGAGATCACGCACAAAGTATATAAAGTATATAAAGGGTGTTTTCCTCCCTTCCTTAGTGACCTAAGTGATTTCATCTCGTTCCTTGCTTCCTTAGTAAATATCGTTCCTGGACCCACATGCGCTATGTGCTTACCGGGGAGAACGACTATCCACATCTTATCCTTTCTTATCCGCATCTTCTGATCCAGCATATCCGCATCTCTTATCCGCATTGCGGAAGTGCTGTGTAAGTGATGTGGAAGTCTAGATAGAGTACAAGCTTTTCCCTTTAGAAAAGTGATATTACATATCTTATCCGCATCTCTTATGGGATATCTGCATTGGGAAGGACAATTACCTATATAAATAAAAAGAAAGATTCATATTCTTGTATTTTTTATATCTCTAGAACATATGTAGTAATCCGTCTCGAAGGAGAACATAGTGTTTTGAGGCTGTGGGAAGAGAGCGCCCCAAAAGATGTTTCCCCCCCCCGCTCCTAGTACCACTAATCAATTATGCTCCCTTCGTAGTTTTTGAAGATGGATCCAAGACTCTCAAACCCAAAAGGAAGGCATAGCATCGGTCCCTTCACTGTGGTAGTAGTGAAATCCAAGGAAACCATACAATACGAGTTACCAACCCCTTTGTTGTTCAGAAGGAGTTGGCTAGAGATACATATGTCTAGGGAGATCACGGATTGAGATAATAATACCTATTCAGTATTTAAATAGACTCTGAATAGACCTAGGTAAGTCTTTCTTTTCAGAGACTCTTAATATACAAAGTATAACTGGGTAAGTCTTTCATTTTCTCAGAATGAACTATGTTCCAAAGAAATAGGATTTTGTACATCTATTGCAATTATCTATCCTGGCATAGGATCTTGTACATCTATCTATGCCTTCTTTGTCCCTTCTCTCTACTATATGGAAACAGATCCCTTACCGATACCTATACTATCCCTTCTCTCTCTACTACCTATCCTAACCGATACCTACTGCTATATTGGGCCGCCTTTCCTTACCTATACTAATATAGCTAGATAGATATCGATATCTATTAGATAGCGATACATATATCCTTATAACCTTACCACTATTTATTTCTTATGTGAATACGGATGCATCTGCTGGCATGCCCAAGACGTCATGACATAGAGGCCAGTCAATGAACGGAGTGAGCGACAAGGCCCTTACGATCTTGCCACGGAGAAACTAGTTGCTCTCTATATATTGAAGGTGGGAATAGCAACAACTATGACTTCGATGGATCATTGCAGGTATCCCTCGACAAGTCCAATGTATGTCTATTTAACTGAATGATTTTTTTTATCCAGTCACATCGCACTTCCAAAGGAGAAAGGCAGTGGCACTGGAGAACCTTCGTAATCCATTAACCCCGAACCTTGTGGTCTGGCCCTTTTTACCCCCCCTACCCAAGACTAACTAGAGCTTGTCAACGCTAGCTTTATTCCACCCACCTCCCACTTTGCATGCTTTCTCCTAATTGAATGAGTTAGAAAGTCGGCTATACATGAGGGCGTGATTTCTTAATCCAATGAAACCTTACGTTCCGAAGCAAATAGAGACCATTTTCTAGACAAGAATTATGGTGGATTAACCGACAATAAATGATAGTTTTGGACTTGCCTTTAGCAAAGTCAATGAATAGTTAGATTTATATATAAAGGGTTGGGTTTCTTGATAGGGGGTGAGGGTATCGACTCGGGAAAGCACCTATAAATCAGCAGGGTGGGTGGAGAAAGTCCTACCCATACATGTTGGCTATAACATTACGTACACTCGCTGGAGCCAGAAAAGGCCCTTCCTAACTATTCTAATAACTGCGCTTTAATCCAACTAGATTTAGCAGGTTGGGCTTCAAACGACGGGGGTGGCGGTGAGAGGAATGTGGAAGTTGGCCAAATCTCCCTCCCACCTCGTCACATAAGGTCATGTAGCTAGCTATATTGCTTGGGCTCCATTGGCCCCACTGCCCCTGACCAATGATATTTCGACTTTCTTTCAAATTCCAATGAGTTTCCTTTTGAAAGTCTTGAAGGACTGTCGTTTTAGGTCTTCGACGGACCATATCCATTTTCAGTCCGGAACAGACTGTCTGAGTTTCAAGTCCAGACAAGACTGTTGTATGTTTGGTTCACCAGTACATAGGCTTGCTGGAGCATAGGTGCCAGCGGTTTCTGATCCGAAGTTAGCACACGCTCCCACTGGCACGAAAGCGTTCATCGTTATACGAGAAATGTTTACGTACCAGGTCTTAGCCACAAGTGATTGACTCGACTCAGTCTCCGATGAACCGTCTGAGGAAGGAAGTTTGTACCTGTTAGTATCTTTAGGAAAGAATCACACTCCCTTATTCCAATGGGATTGCTTATTATTATGAATACTATGGAAACACGACTAGCATTAATTAGCTGTAAACTTCTTACCCTTGGTGTAAAGCCTCACTCTATTTCTTCCTCTAAAAATCAGTCTTGCCTGCTGGTCTTCTCGCTTACTTAAAGTGCTTGCTTCTGGATCGGGAGCTCACTCTACCGGAAGGGATAGTATATCCGGGTTGTTAGCGGAGCTTTACGTCGCGCAAGGCGCAGCAAGCAGCAAGTGTAGTTGACCGACAGGGATAGGAAGTGTTGGAAGGGATAGACTCATAAGGTTATCTACTGGAAGGGAGATGAATAAATACAGTCGGAAAGAGAACTACGTATATATATACATATGCTAATTGAGAGAGGAAAGAACAGATCTTTCTGACCGACTGGCTCTTGATCGACTCGACTTTAAGTCTAATTCGACTTGCTTGACCCAACTCTTGGTCGACTCAACTTTATTCAATTTGCTTCTCCTCTGACTCGACTTGCATCTTTCCGACTCATTT
>JZKD02S1753193.1:88949-101297 GCA_000966675.3 Picea glauca
TTTTGAGGCCTTTGAAGGGGCAACAACTATAACTATTCTAGTTGTACATATTTTAGATGATGAGCATCAATCCTCCATAGGGAATTCTAGAGTTGTTATAGGAAATGAAGAGGTATATATAGAAGAAAATACACCTCTCCAAGTGAAACACAACATTCATAACACAACTAAAAAAGAAACACACTCTTCCCACATAACACACCCTAGACTCGCGTTTGGGCATATGTCAATACAATTCAACCTATCTATAAACTATATTTTTAAAAATTTGTTAACCTCACTCATAATTACTCTGACACCATGAATAGTTATGCCCAAGAGGGCTCTAAAACCAACTATAATAATATGTCTTACATATGGTACAATTATGTTTTCCAAATAATATGCAGTCTCATGTATAACACATAATAATATACATAAATGGACACATGCACAACATAATATAATTTAACATATAAAATGAAACATTACACGAAACATAAAATAATATAATAACAACACTTTTATTTTTATAGAATCACAAACTGACTACAAACCTCAAATGTTCCTCCCAACCACAGACATCGTTGTTATATATCTCTCAACAACAAGTCACCCTCGAGTTGGGGCTATGACTAAACTAGGGAAAATCCTACCTAAGACAACTAAGGTATCATAGTCAGCATAATCAGTGGCTAAGCTAAGGTACCCAACTCCAACAACAATTACAACCTACAACCTCTAATTCCCCATCAACCTGCATGACTCAATGAAGTGTACTCCCTTCTCTACTCCACATTCCCTCAAGATATCCCACTTCCCTTTCAAGGCTCCAACATAGGATAGCCAAGAAATCTTAAAGATATGGATCCAAAATATCCGGCTACTATAATGGAGTCTCTAAGCACCCTCCAGGCCTAACACCAGGGAAATGTATCATATATCATTCTCCCTCCAGGGCTCCAGCCTTCCCCAAGGAAAACCAAGGAGAATTGTTCACTCAAATACACCTAGGATGCACAGGGTTTCACAACATCACAGGGTTATAATGGATCTCTAGCTCACACCTGTGACCCCACATGCAAAGTTCACAATGATAAATAATGGACAAGAATGATACATTTTCCATTGAAAACAAAGATTATATATGCATGGTTTCTTTTCGATAAGTGGCACACATGAAACCACCTTACCATCACTTGGGAACTTAGGATATAATAACATGAAATAAGACTTAGGAATTAGGAATATATATTATTATATTCATTGTCTTAACCCCTTGGCTTAATCCCCTTTCATTAATCCGTTAACCCCCTTTCCCTCTCATCAATTTTTATCCTAACATACTCATTTTTGTGACTTGGTTTGCAGTAGTGATGTATTTTTTTTTAATTTATATGAATGTTCTTACAATTTAAAATGCTAGGATCACCAACCTTTCAGCATATAGGCTCTCCAACCTAATATCACAAAGAAACTTCAGCCCAAAACATATATACATAAGCACTCCATCCAAAAACCATACCAGTTCACCATCCTATAGAAACATACATTTACATATATACATTTACAACCTATGGGTATTGCATTCCCCTCCCCCTTATTTATGCACTATCCTTAGTTCATCACATGCAATTGTACAATAAAAAATATTCAAAAAGTTGTGGGTATTCCTCGTGCATGGAATCCTCATTATCCCATGTAGCATCTTTAGGAATTTAGCAGGTCCATTGGACCTTTACTAGGTCTATGGTTCAATTCCTAAGAACTCTGATCTTCTTTTCCAATATGCACATTGACTAGATCTAGAAGTCACCCTTGTGCTCCACCTGGATCACAACCCAATCAATTATGTGGTTAGGATCATGCACATACTTTTTAAGAAATGAAACATGAAACACATTATGAATTCACATGGACGTAGGCAATGAAAGCATGTATGCAATAAGACCAATCCTCTCCAATATTTCAAATGGTCCACAATACCTTGTTKCCATTTTTGGGAAGCTTCCAACTCATTTTATCCTTCACTTTCAGGAAGACATGCTTACCCACTCTAAATWCTTTGTGTGTTATGCCTTTGTCTACATGATTTTTCTTCCTATCCTATGAAACCTTTATGTTTTGCTTTATTTTCACCATCTACTTTTCCATTTCCTTGAGTAGCTATGGCTCAATGATGGCTTTATCCACTCGCTTGTCTTAACCGATAGGTGTGTTACACCTCTTTCCATACAAGGCTTTAAATGGGATCATATTCAACTATGCTTGATACCCATTATTGTAAGAAAATTAAACTAGATTAAGGTATTCTTCCCACCTAGAATTCTTGTCTATTACATACATCATAATCATATATTTAATCACCTGATTGATCCTCTTTGTATGCCCATCTAACTTTGGGTGATATGTTATACTAAAATTTTAAATTTGAACCAAATCCCTTAATCCTTTCCAAAATTTTGATGTGAATTTTGGATCTCTATCAAAGACAATTTCCTTAGACACACCAAGTAGACTAACAATTTCCTTGATATAAATCTCTAGAATGTTGGTTTCCTTATGTTTTAGCTTTGCTGGAATAAAATTGGTATCCTTTGTTCATTTATCCACCACTACCATGACCGAATCATGTTKCTTCATAATTCTAGGAAGCTTGGTAATAAAACCAACAATGACAACTTATCATTTCCACCCAGGAATGGGAAATGGCTATATGTAATGTACCTMAAAAATYACCAAAAAAAAAAWMAAAWTTATTTGTACATTTATCCTTGAAAAGTTTCGAGATCTCAAGAAAGTAAGCGTTTTGTTAGAAGGCTTGAGTCTGAAGGTTTGCTAGAGTCCTTACATTCATCGACTGTCCTTACAATTCAACTTAAGTTGTCAAATCGACGATATAATGAGTATTTACTTATCACTTCAATGTTTAATTTAAGATCCTGAAATTTATAACTACTCTCTTATCTGTTAGTACCTATAACACTACCACAATCCTAACAACACAAGAAACTTTGGTGTTTTTATGACCAAAACCCTACATAAAAACAAAATACTACCCTATGTCTACAATACAAACGACTGGTAATACGATCTATTACTCCCACCTCTATCCGAGATGAAGAATTCCCCAACATTATTTTACCAGTACATTTATTACATTATTAGGGTTGTTCCCATAATAGTAAGTTTCTTCTAAGTTCCTACAGCTTTGTGAAGAAACAAAGGTCAAATGGGTTTCGGTGATCACAAGTACCGAACAAAACAAGGGACCCTGTTGTTTTCTGAAATCCGAAATACGAAATGACTGTGGGCCAACATTTCGGGGTTTCACAAGTATAAGAGCCGAACATCGACACACAACATTTCCCGAAATTGTGAAATGATACCAAGCTCTTTGGGGTTTTGGGGTTCGAGATTTCATGAGTACAGAAGCCAAACATCAATAGATACAAACCTCTGAAAAGGCGAAAGAGGAAAGGTGGGTCTCACATTTTGGGATTTCAGGGTTCGGAAATTCACAAGTTCCGATGTCCAATATCAACATGAACAAACTTCTGAAAATGCGAAAATGCCTAGCACTTCAGGATTTCGGGGTTCTAAATTTCGCGACTTCAAAAAACCAAACATCAAACATAAACAAATCCTGAAATTGCGAAAATACAAGAACATGGAACTAACATTTCGAGATTTCGTGGTTTGGAATCCCGCGACTTCAGAAGTTGAAACATCAACGATATACAATTCCCCAATTGTGAAAAGAAAAGAACGTGAAACTAACGTTTCGGGATATCGGGATTTGGGTTTTTGGGGTTTCAAATGTCAAACAACATAACACAACAATTCCCAAATTCTGAAAAGTGAAAGGGTGTGGAATTAACACTTTTAGATTTCAGAATTTGGTTTTTGGGGTTTCAAATGTCAAACAACATAACACAACAATTCTTGAATTCTAAAAAGTGAAAGGGTGTGGAATTAACACTTTGGGATTTTGGGATTCAGGTTTTTGGGGTTTCAAATGTGAAACAACATAACACAACAATTCCCGAATTCCGAAAAGTGAAAGGGTGTGGAATTAACACTTCAGGATTTTGGGATTCGGGTTTTCAGGGTTTCAAATGTCAAACATCATAACACAACAATTMTTGAATTCCGAAAAGTGAAAGGGTGTGGACTTAACACTTCTRAATTTTGGGATTYGGGTTTCCAGGTTTCAAATGTCGAACAACAACACCCAACAATTCCTGAATTYCGAAAGCATAAAGACTTAAKAATTTTACACGCATAGAAGGATACAAAAGGATAAAGGTTTTCTGTAAGGGAAAATCTCTAAATTTTTCATAGACCTTGACTAAGGAAAGGGTAGCCCATTCTGAAAAGAAACAAGGAAAACAAAACCTCTAAAAGGCGTTGATTCTCAAGATTAGTTTAGCATCCAAAAAAAAACAAAAAGGGGTTTCCAAAATTCTTTATCTCCCGAAATTTTCCATTCTATACACATCTAATATATTGTTGCATATTTTTAGAGCATATTGTTAGATACTGATGCAAACCCGCTCTCACAGCAACCAGTCTCTCCCACCAGGACCTTCAATGACGTGGCCCGAAGAGTTAGCAACTCTTTGAACTCCCTCGGGAGTCTTTTACCCACAGTTCTCTTCTTGGCGATCTCCCCTTCACTAGTCGGGAAAACGGGTTTCGCGGACTCGCGAACCTTGTGTGCACCTCCCGTGCAATATGAAACTCTGAATCCTGATCCTCGATATCAATAGTCAACGCCTCTATGTATCGAAGATTTTCCTATCAGGAAATCGACAGATGAAAGGTGGCGATTTACTCACCTTTCAAAACCCTGAACGCCGATGTGCGATGCCACGTGCTGTCCTCCGCTCTCTCTCCGTGGGACCCGTCACAACTCGGGGATTCACTGTTTCTCCATGCTCCCTTCGACTTTGAAAACGCCGAAGTGCCGATTCTCGATGCCTCGGGATCTCGTGCCACCTGTCCCTCCGATGATCGACGGCTCTGATTAAATCGAGGAATCACAACTTGCGATTTCTACGTGCATGCAACTCTTGCACTCACCAACCCTGATATGCCGATGCTTGATGACAAACGGAGTCTCTCGTACACCTGCGAGTTAACCCCCTCGCAACTCCTCTGCGATCTAAAGGTCTGCGGGATTTCTCGACTCTCCACGACAAGTTCAAGTCGTCGATTCTCTTCCTCTTGAGAACTCTTTCTGCTTCCAAGGCTCGATTCTGTTTACGCTCTTCCTTGGTCTATTCCCATGATACTTGCAAGGAACTATCCCTCCTGAGCTTTGTTCCTCTGACTCCTTCAGAGATCTTCCGAACACGCTCCCTGTGCTCGAACTTCAACCACTTCCAATAGTGCTGAAGTCTTCCTGGTCCTGTGCGTTCACAGTCACAGCAACCCCGGACTTACTCTTCTCAGACTTGCTACTGAGACTTCAAATCCAACCTGCACTCACCTGCACAGTTTGAATAACCCAACACAACTCTGGTCGACGATAATAAGGACTTCACTATTGAACCTCCTCAATGCACTCTATGCGGAGGAATTCAACTGCACTCTATGAAGGAATCTCCTGGTTCGAACAATGAAACAATTGGAACTTATTCCCTCATTCTCTCAGGTTTACCTGATATGCAATCACATACACAACATATAGGAGATAAGCATATAAATAAGCAAATATGCAACATCATAACATCAACAACACACAGAGATCAAACACATCCATGAAATTAAATCAAAGCTTTCCAATTAATTCAATGTCTGTACGTGGGGTTTCTTCACAACTCTCTGCTCTGATCTCTATCTTGCTCTTCTCTGCTAATGTTGAATTAATTATCAATTACACAAGGAGGGTGCCTATATTCGTTTTCCCTCCTGGAAAATGAAATTGTCTAATCTACAGCTAACCCTATCTACCAGCATTTAAAACTGTTAAATTCCTTCTTATCTACATTACATTACAAGTGCACTTCATATGAATGCATTCATTCAAACGACGGCGCAACAATCTTTTCAAAGAAATTAAAAAAGGTATGCGCTGGTGCTGTCCAACTATTTTTCTCTTTCCTCCACGCTGGCTCGCGCCATGACGTCGTAGATGCTCCTGCATCATACTCCTCGGCTCAAAAATTTCATGGGCTTCTTTCCATGAGCTCCTGCACGGTCTGCCCATGTTTATGTATCACTGTCTCTGTTTCCCAGCTGGCATCCTCCACTGGGCAGTCCTTCCATTTCACTAGGTAGTCAAAATACTGCTTTCTCCTGGTCTTCCTGCCTACTCTCTTATCCAGTATGCACTCCATCTCTAGCTTCTGTGAAATTGGCAATTGCTTTTGCCACTGGACCACTGGTTCCTCGGTTCCAGTGACTGCTGTATCAGTCCTGTATGGGTATAAGCCTGAAATATTTAAAATCAGAGATATCCCGATGGCCTCTGACAACTCAAGTTCATATGCATTCTTGCCAAATTTCTTCAGGATTCGGCATGACCCAATTTTCTTCATCTTGAGTTTGTTATACGTTCCCCTTGGGAACCTTTACTTCCTCAGGTGCGCTAGAAACATGTCTCCAACTTCAAACTGAAGTTGTCTTTTCCTCTGATCGGCTCTGCTCTTATACTCTTGGTTCACCTTCATCAGTTGCTACTTCACCTCTGCGTGAAGTTCCTGCATTGCTTCAGCAAATTCCTCATCTCTCGCGCTGCTAGTTTCAGCCTGTTCTGACTCCCTGAGCTCAGATACTCCTCGCGGCTATGTCCCATACAAAATTTGAAACGGGCTCTTACCTGTACTCCGAGTCACAGAATCATTGTACGCAAATTTTTCCTGTGGTAGGATCTGATCCCAACTGCTGTGTTCTTGGAAAACCCAACACAAAGTCCATACTAATCGCCTCCCAAGGCCTCTCAGGTATGGCCAATGGCTGATAGAACCCTGTGTTATGTTTTCTTCCCTTCGCGTGTTGACAAACTCTGCATTGGTCAACAAATCTCTTCACATCTGCATGCATGCCTGGCCAAAAATATGATTCGATCAGCTTGGCGAATGTTTTTTCATGTCCAAAAAGACCTGCTAAGCCCCCACTGTGCTTCTCCTTTACCAAATTCTCTCTCATAGAGCAATCTGAAATGCACAATTGATTTCATTTGAACAACAATCCATCTTGGGTCAGGTAGTCAATCCACGGGCTCCTATCCTTGAGAAATGGGTTCTCGGCTGCCTCGTATGCCTCTGCAAAGTCTGCGTCACCTGCATACATATCCTTTAGATTTTCAAAACCCAAGGTTTTGACCCTGAATTCCTGCAGCAATAAACACTTTCTGCTCAAGGCGTCAACTACCTTGTTCGCAGTCCCCGAAATGTGCTTGATCACGAATGTGAAATTTTGCAGGTACTCTACCCACTTCGCATGCTTCTGATTCAACTTCTCTTGCTGACTCACGAACTGTAACGCATGATTATCACTGTACAAAACAAATTCCTTGGGTATGAGATAATGCCTCCACTTTTTCAATGCCTGGATAATGGCATAGAATTCTTTATCATATGTGGAGTACTTCATTTTTTCATCATCCATCTTCTCACTGTAGTATGCAACAGGTTTGTCATCCTAACTTAAAACCCCTCCAACAACATACCCACTGGCATCACACTTCACTTGGAAGGTTTTCTGAAAATCCGGCAGCACCAGAATTGGCTGCTCGGTAATCTTTCGCTTGAACAAATTGAAGCTCCTTTCATCCTCTGCCGTCCACTGGAAAACCTTATGCCGCTTCTTCACAGTGTCCATCATTGCGGCATTGATTCCACTAAAATTTCGAATGAATTTCCTGTAAAAGCTTGCCAAACCGTGAAAGCTCCTTACCTCAAAAACATTTCTTGGCGATGGCCAATTCCTGATTACTTCAACCTTCTCAGGATCCATCTTTAATGCATTCGTCGATATTACAAAACCCATGTATATGAGTTCCGTCTGCATGAAGGAACATTTCTTCAAATTGATCAGTAGTTTCTCCTGCTGCAGTCTTCTCATCACAATGGCCAAATGCCTCAAGTGTTCATCCCTCGTCTTGCTGAAAATCAATATGTCATCTAGATACACAACAACAAATTTGCCAATGAATTCCCACAGGACTTCATTCATCAGCCGCATAAATGTGCTTGGCACGTTTTTTAATCCAAACGACATGACTAGCCATTCGTACAAACCCTCGTTTGTTTTGAATGCCGTCTTCCACTCATCTCCCTCTCTCATTCGGATCTGATGATATCCGCTCTTGAGATCTATCTTGGAAAAGTAATTTACCCCACTCAGGAAATCCATCAAGTCGTCCATTCTCGGTAGTGGAAAACTATACCTGATGGTGATCTTATTTATCGCCCTGGAGTCTGTACACATTCTCCAACCTCCATCCTTCTTCGGACTCAGTACCGTTGGAACGACACATGGACTAAGACTCTCCCTCACCAGTCCTTTATCCTGCAGATCCTGTACCTGCCTTTTGACTTCCTCATTCTCCTAAGGTGTCAACCTGTACGCTGCCTTATTTGGCAAACTTGCTCCGGGTATGAGGTCAATGTGGTGACTCACACTCCTCACCGGTGGCAATGAACGAGGTAGTTCGTTTACGATGATATCAGCAAACTCTCCCAGCAGTTGCTGAATCTCCTCTGGCAAGTCATCCACTCTTGTGCTTGTCATGACAATTCTCGGCTTCATGACAACAAAGAATTGTGGATCCTCATTCTTCTCTAGCTCTGTGAGAAGTTCCTTCCCGCTCATGAGAAGTATAGTACTACTCACTTTCGGATTCACTTCCTTATCCTTTACCGGATGCAATGTATGTGATATCCCATCCTTCTCCAAGGTGTATGTGTTCATTCTCCCATCATGAACAACATATCGATCATACTGCCAAGGTCTACCCAATAAAACATGACAGACATCCATGGGAATGACATCGCACAGGATTTCATCCTTATATTCACCCATTTTAAAATTGACCAAGCATTGCCTTGTAACACATACCTGGTGTCCTTTCTGCAGCCATGTCACCTTGTAGGGACTCGGGTGTTTGTTCATTTTCATCTCCAGCTTCTCCACCATCTCGGTCGAAACGAGATTATCGGTGCTTCCGCTGTCCACTATGACCTTGCATTTCTAGCCCTTTGTTTTGCAAGTTGTCCGGAACATTCTGCATCTCTGCGCTGAGCTATCCACCTCTTTCTCAGGTTTCAAGAGAGCCTTGTGCACTGTCAGTGACTACCCACTTCCAGTGTCTTCATCCTCAGTGTCTCGCCTCTGCGCCTCAGGGACGTGAGCTTTTCCTCTGTCCACTTCCCTGTCTGGACAGTCCATGTCTTTGTCACCATATTTTCCACATGTAAAACACGTGATAACTCCTCCTTGACCTCTGCCTCGACCTCGGGTACGAGGAAATGTGTTCACGTTAGCATATCCCCCTTGATGATCATTTTGCTGTCTCCTCGGCTCAGCATTCTGCCTCTGCTATGAGGTTCCACCTCTTTTAGCTTTTCCTTGAGGCTGCTTCCAATCCTCCTTGGGCTTCTATGTTTTTTCCTGGGCAACTGTCTTGCCTCTGGGCTGGCTTCGGCCCCGCCCTCGCTTTCCCTGCTTGTGGCTCAGCTTTTCTTCGGCTTTTAGAGCCATATGGTACCCATCCTCAATAGTTTGGATGGTGACCATGCTCAGTTCATCCTGAATATCATACCTCAGTCCATTCAGGTATCTTGCCACCCTTTCATCATCACTCTCCTGCTGACCAGCTCTGATGTTGAACCTGTAGAACTCCTCGGTGTATTCTCTCACCGTCATCATCTTCTGTCTCAGGTTTGCATGCGCCTGAACAGAGTGATCTGGTAATCCCTTGGGATGAACTTCGCCTTCATTTTAGCGATCATATGATCCCAGCTTTTTATCTTCTGTTTGCCTCGGGAACGTCTCTCTGCCTGCAGCTCGTCCCACCATAAGGCTGCATGTCCCTTCATCTTGGTGACAACATGTCTCATTTTCTTGTCTTCTTTGATATCTTCGTAATCGAAGTATGTATCCAATGCTCGGATCCAATCCAACAATTCCTCTGCATCAAGACTTCCCTCATAGACGGGAATGTCCATCGTCGTCTTCGAGCTCATCCTCGAAATGGATCTAATCAACCTCTCGGTTGATGCGTCTTCTGCCGTGAATTCTTCCTCAGTATGTCCAGCTTTCTCTTCAATCTCAGGATCATTGAACTCTGCTACACCAACACCACGTCTCTGGGTGCTCTCTATTTCTTCAAGTCTGGCTCAGAGATCTCTCATCTCTCGCTCCATCTCAGCATTACCTGCTGGTCTACCCCTTCTTCGGGCATCCCTGTCCTCACGATCAGGTGACTGCCTTTCTCTCCCGGGCGGCATTATGTTTCTTCTGTCTCTGCTTCAGAAAACAAAGACACTCCCGCTCTGATACCACTCTGACGCAACCCCGCTCTCACAGGAGCTGGTCGCTCCCACTAGGACCTTCAACCATGTGGCCCAAAGAGTTAGCAACTCTTTGAACTCCCTCGGGAGTCTTTTACCCACAGTGCTCTTCTTGGCGATCTCCCCTTCACTAGTCGGGAAATCAGGTTTCGCGGAATCGCGAACCTTGTGTGCACCTCCCGTGCAATATGAAACTCCGAATCCCAATCCCCGATATCGACAGTCAACACCTCTGTGTATCGGATATTTCCCTATCGAGAAATCGACAGATGAAAGGTGGATATTTACTCACCTTTCAAAACCCCGAACGCCGATGTGAGATGCCACGTGTTGTCCTACGCTCCGTCTCCATGGGACCCATCAGAAATCGGGGCTTCACTGTTTCTCCATCCTCCCTTTGACTTTGAAAATGCCAAAGTGCCGAGTCCCGATGCCTCAGGATCTCGTGCCACCTGTCCCTCCAATGATCGACGGCTCCAATTAAATCGCTGAATCACAACTCGCGATTTCTACGTGCATGCAACTCTTGCACTCACCAACCCCGATATGCTGATGCTTGATGACAAACAGAGTCTCTTGTACACCTGCGAGTTAACCCCCTCGCAACTCCTCCGCGATCTAATGGTCTGCAGGATTTCTCGACTCTCCACGACAAGTTCAAGTCGTTGATTCTCTTCCTCTTGAGAACTCTTTCTGCTTCCAAGGCTCGATTCTGTTCATGCTCCTCCTCGGTCTGTTCCCACGATACTTGCAAGGAACTATCCCTCCTGAGCTTTGTTCCTCTGACTCCTTCAGAGATCTTCCGAACACGCTCCCTGTGCTTGAACTTCAACCACTCCCAACAGTGATGAAGTCTTTCAGGTCCTGTGCGTTCACAGTCACAGCAACCCTGGACTTACTCTTCTCAGACTTGCTACTGAGACTTCAAATCCAACCTGCACTCACCTGCACGGTTCGAATAACCCAACACAACTCTGGTCGACGAGAATAAGGACTTCACTGTTGAACCTCCTCGACGCACTCTATGCGGAGGAATTCGACTGCACTCTATGCAGGAATCTTCTGGTTTGAACAGTGAAACAATTGGAACTTATTCCCTCATTCTCTCAGGTTTCGAACCTGATATGGAATCACATAGGAATCATATAGGATATAAGCATATAAAGAAGCAAATATGCAACAGCATAACATCAACAACACACAGAGATCAAACACATCCATGAAATTGAATCAAAGCTTTCCTATTAATTAAATGTCTGTACATGGGGTTTCTTCACAACTCTCTACTCTGCTCTCTATCTTGCTCTTCTCTGCTAATTCTGAATTAATTATCAATTACACAAGGAGGGTGCCTATATTCGTTTTCCCTCTTGGAAAATGAAACTGTCTAATCTACAACTAACCCTATCTACCAGCATTTAAAACTGTTAAATGCCTTCTTATCTACATTACATTACAAGTGCACTTCATATGAATGCATTCATTCAAACGACGACGCAACAATCTTTTCAAAGAAATTCAAAAAGGTATGCGCTGGTGCTGTCCAACTATTCTTCCCTTCCCTCCACGCTGGCTCGCGCCATGACGTCGTAGATGCTCCTGCATCAGATACATAGCATCATATAAAAACATTCTAACAGAAAGTGGGAAGAAATCGTTACAGATCCGATTTAATTAGATACAATGCCCTAGATGTGAAAAGGTCATACAGACAGACAACGTAACTTATTCCAGTTCAGATTCAATAGATACATAATATCAAAAGACATAGCCATTCATAATAGAGAGGGGAAAATTAACATATCTTAATCCAATCCATGGGAAGAAAAAGGGAACAACCACGTTC
>JZKD02S1753204.1:46338-62513 GCA_000966675.3 Picea glauca
ATATATATATATATATATGGAAGGGATCATAATGTAGTGGGGCTTTACTATCCTTTATGCTTATTTTAGATATGTTGGTAGTCTGAGAGGTTGGGTATAGCAAAGTTACCCTTGACCCCTTTGAGTATATGATTACTGTCTAATAGGAAATAACTCAAAGATAAAACCTATTATAATGTTAGTTAATTATATCAATAGCTAGAAAACATAAACCTTGAAAGGTTGATAGTGATGACAACTACCTATTTATGATAACAATAGGTCTTTCGAGATAATTTGTTCGAAGAGAGAGAGAGAGATTTAATGCCCCTAAGAATTATTTCCTTTTTGGTAATTTTGGGGAACATTACATATGGTATCAGAGCAAAGGTTACAACACTAGGACCTTAAAGCAGGGCCAACAATGTTGTTTAGTAGATGTTTTTGGTTTGATGAAAAAAATACCAAAATGCTTACGGTTACAAGCAGAACATTTTATTTATGTTGTGATAATGGTAGTGCATAATGAAACATAAATCAGACTCAAGAAGAACCCTGAGCAAGGACTTCCTGAAGAGCCTAGTCAGAAAAGTAAAGGAATCTCAGCTACAGAGGTTCTGGAGAAACCATTTTTCAAACCTTAGAATGTTCTTGAGTGAAAAAAAGTTACCTCGACAGTGTTAAGAAGCTTAGGAGGAGTATAAATATTGTAAAACCATGATAGAAGTGGCATTGGAGCACAGAATAATGTGTGAACTTGTGAGGTAACAAATAAGTCACAATTGTTTCTCAAATATGAGTTCTGAGTGCGAGGAATACACAAGAAGAAGTTTGTGTTGAGTTCAGAGAGAGATAGAGTCACTAAGAACTCTGTAGAGCTCTGCCAGGTGGGAATCGAGTGAGTGCAAGTGTGCATAGAGATAACTCCTTGTCGATTTCAGGGAGAAGAGTATCAGAGGAAGATACTCACAGACTTTTTGAACACTCTGTGGAAATGCTCAGTAAGGTGTGATTTAAGCAAAAGGTTGTCGAGAGGGAATGAAGTTTTCCTTTGAAAGGAAATAGAAGGGTCGAGACCCATAGGATACTTAGTAAACTAAAGAGATCATAAGAGAATAACACTCACGTGAGCAAAGACGAGACCTGATAGACAGACTCGAAAGAGGAGAAAAGGTCTAAGCCTTGGAATACTTAGAAAATCTTCTAAGACATGAGAGATTTTAACTATTGGAAGCAGATCTCAGTGATTCATTTAGAAACATCATCAAGATCGTGAGATCAATGATCACCTCGCATTGCGAGGATAGAAGGTGCTCGAGATTTATAAAGTTGAGGGTGGGTCGCAATCCAAACCACATTTTTGGAGAAACGACACCTGTATACTCAAGGTGAATTGTGGGACGAAAAAAAATTTGGTCTCAAACCACCTTTGAGCGTGGCTGCAATCGCATGTTTGTGTGAGGTCACCTCTAAAGAAATCTTGATCATTGATCAAGAAGGAAGACAAAGGACCGTTAATCTTCTTCAAGAATATCCATAGTCGTCAGATCGTATCATTGTGGAAGGATAGGATGAGCGGGGATAAAAGGTTGATATTTTATTTAGCCGAATAAACACGAGCCGTCAGATTAAACCCAATTCCCGTCAATTGTCGGATCGTGTTAAAATGGAAGGACATGATAAGCCACAAAACCTGCATCGTAGATAGATCATGTCATCAATCCTAGATCATGATCGAACGAACATCCTTCACTACGGGTCTAAAGATATGAGACACTTATGCTTCGTCAATTTGAAATTTGAAATACCTCGATCCTGGAAACATCGAAGGCCCAAAATGGACATAAGTCATCTGATCTGAAAGATCACTTTAGGAGTGTTCTCGACTATTGATCATACTATAGTGAGTGTTGAGGATTGAGAATTCTAAAGCTCAGAGATGTGAAAGGATATAGATTGTTGATCGAAAAGGGACACACGTCAGTAGATTCACATCTACGGAATATTGACGTTCAGACGAAGGACGGTGTTGATATATGAAATCTCCGATGTCCGAAGACCCAGAGTAAATAATGGCCATCCATATTAATGCTTGATTAAGTTATAACCATTGTATTTAGCAATGAAAGGATGGATGTAATGTTTAAAGCTAATTGTTGATGTCACTCCGCGAAATAAATTTTAAACATATGATCTGTTCGGAAAAATAGATTCAGAAATTTTTGAAAAGGTTGAAAACCCGACATTATGAAGAGATAAATCCTGTCATTTGTCCATCTCATCAGGAGATCAAATCATAATTGTTGAAATGATAAATTCTCAAGTGCTCATCTCACTTAGATTTTGACCACTGCCGATGGTCATATGCTCTAAGGATTTTGAAAGGAAATGATAATATGTCGCTATAATTGGTAAATCCCGTGGTTCTGTAATGCACGATCATATGTGATGGTTTGAAGGAAGCGCCTCCATGAAATATAGTCTCTGTTAAAATAACAGATTCAGGATTGGATTTAATGGATGAAATTGATCCATAACTGATCAATTTATGAAAATCTATCACAGTGAAAATAATAATAGAGATTATGGTTAAGTTAATTAAAGAAGAGGGTTGGTTCGAAACGAAGAGACACAATGTTTCATACTCATGTTGTTTTGAAGAATATATAAACATGAAAGAGTGGGATAAGAAAGTGTCTCTGCAATTCTTAATTGAAGAAGATTCCAAAAATAAAATGTGAAGATATTAGAGGAAAGAAAATATCAAGAAGGCATGAATTACAGAGAGAATATGAAAGGCGGTGATGAGTGTCTTATGATATACCTTTGATCATAAAATAGAATTGATTCTATAATGGATCACTACTACTGAAGTTGAATAAACTCTAGTTGGATAGACTGGGTTCTATCAGCAAGCTGGGTCTTGCAGCAGGTTGGGTCCTGCGCCAAGATGGATCTTGGCTGAGAGTTGGTGCTCTCTGAGGGGATGTTTTTCCTTACTTTAGTTGGTGTTGAAATGATTAGTTGGTGCTAAAGAAAATTCTCTTTCACATGTATTCATATTACTATGTTCATATCAATTATAAAAAAGTTTATACAAACTTCGGGTGTCTCTCTGTCCATTGTAATTTGAATGTTCTTAATCTGAGTTTGGATAGAAATGGTCTAATAAGATTCAAAAACAGGTTATACATACCAGATTCTGCAGAATTAAAGTTAGCATTTTTTTATGAAGTGCACAAGAAGGCATATTCTGGTCCTCTAGGATACCAGAAAACGGTAACAACACTAAGGAAATTATTTTATTGGCTTAATGTGAAGGGTGAGACAATATAATACTTGTCTAAGTGCCAAGATTTTCAATAGGAGAAGGATGAAAAACAACATCTAGCTAGCCTATTCCATCCTCTACCTATACTAGAATGGAAATGGGAGGCTATATCATTGGATTTTATCATAGGTTTGCCTAGAAATCAAAACAAAATGATTCAATTATGGAAGTAATTGATAATATTAACAAGTCTGCACATTTTATTCCTGTAAAATCTACTTATAAATCTATTAAATCATTGCAATATTCATGAAGGGATTTTTTTTAAAACTGCATGGTATTCCAAAAATTGTGATTTCGGATAGAGACTTAAAATTTACATCTGCTTTTTGGAAAAAAATGCTTGCAGGGTTGAATACGAACGTGATTTTCATTATAATCTACAACCCACAAGCAGATGCACAGACTGAATGAACAAACCAAATCGTGGAAGTTATGCTATGAATGTATATAAGGAAGAAGCCAAAAGTGTACAATCCGATTAGCTGGGATAACCCAGTTGATAGCCTTATAGTAGGACTAGAAATGCTCCAGGAAATGTAGAATATAGTACAGTAGAATTTAAAAGACGCAGAGGAAAAATAGAAAAGTTACGCGGACCTAAAAAGAAGACACCAGAAATTTCAAGTTGGAGACCACATGTATTTAAAAGTCAAAGCAAGAAGAAGTTCATTAAATCTAGGAATTTGTGCCAAGTCGGAACCCAGTTTTTATGACATTTTGAGATCTTAGCTCAAATTGGACCCATGGCATATCAACTTGCACTTCCTACAAAACTGAAAATTCATAATGTATTTTTGTTTCTCTGTTAACAAATGTGTTTATGATCCTACTCACATGATCGATTGGAACATGGTGCAGGTGGACCCAGAAGGCAAGTTCAAAGAGGAACCTCTGCACATTCTGGACATGAGAGAGACTGTCCTATGGAACAGAGTTGTCGCTCCAGTAAAAGTGAAATGGAAGCACTTTAGTCCGGAGGAGGCCACTTGGGAATTAGAGGAAGATTTGCAGAGATCTTATCCAACCATGTTCTAAGAAAGGAATGAACACTGAGGAAAGTGTTGTACTAAAGGGGTAAATAATGTAATATCCCCAAAAATAAATTATTATTAAAGTTTCAATGCACTTGGGAATTTATTTTCATTTTTGTCAAATTCGAATTTGAAAAAATTATTACCATTTATGGAAATTCCAAATTTGGGAATTTACTTAATTGTAAATTATTATTGTGACTCTTGGGAAAAGATTTGATTTTCCCAACCAACTCTTTGACTATGACACTTGTAAGAGACAAATAATTTTTATAGTTATTACTAAGAGACAAATGGAACAGCTAGGTTGAAATTAGCTCACCGTGACTCCATGAGAGGGGAACATGCTTGAACTACCTCAAGGTTGAATTTTACAAGTGGCAAATGAGGAATTTGGCCATCGATAGCCCCTCAAAATCAGGAATATGTAAAGCTACGAAAATTCCCAAGGGGAAAGGACCTAGGCACAAGATTCTTTTTCATAAATAGCATATGAGAGAAGGCAGGATGTTGCCAAGTATGCTAGGGAAGAGACAAAATTGTTGTTATGAGCAGTAATTGTGAGTATGAGGCATGGAAAACTTCTGGTCTGAGGAAGGAAAAACTTTCTGTTATGAGCATTGATTTTGAGTGTAAGGCAAGAAGAACTTTCGATCTAAATAAGGATGAACTTGATGTTATGAGAAGTACTTCTAAGTGTGAGTCAAAGAGAATTTTCGGATCTAAAAGAGGACTATAGCGAAAGAGGAGTTTCGAGGTTTTCCCTCATGGATTGATGGTCAGGCTAGGGGGTGAATGAAACAAGTAGATTTTTTGTTTTGTTCTATGGTTGGTTGGAACTTGGCTATACCATTTGTTGTCCCAAAAATTTGTTCAGATATGTTCTTCTACTCTTCCCTGGTTGAAAGTTTTGTTGATTAATAATTGGTTGAATGTTCCGTTGAATAATAACTGGTAGAATGCATTTACTTGATTCTGGTTAAATGTTCTATTGATGAACGACTGATAGAATACGTCTACTTGCTGGGTAGAAGGAAATGAATTATTGAATAAGCCTTTACAGTTGCATTTATGCATTGAGTAGAGCCAAGAAGGACTGTTGTATGTGCTAACTGTTGATAAATGTTTGGATATTTCTTGAGTAGAGATAAGAAAACTACTATTTGTATTGTTGTTGACGAAAGTGTGAAAGTTTTCCTATTCCCGTGATATAATCTATGGTCTACAATATAAATAATGCTCGAATCAATCTGTGATTGATATTAAGGATGTTTAAATTTGTACAATTACCAAATGGAATTTTGAGTGAATATCAGAATTGAAATACATACCTATATATGTATATGTATTGTTATCTGCTATGGATTTTCTGAACTACCTGAACATCTATCACACCAGAAGATATTTCTTAATTATTGCAAGTAATATCCTCTTTAGTCGACTGTGTTAATTATAAACAAAGGGTTATAGTTCCATTCTTTTTAACTAGCTATTTATAGGAGCCTGGTACACAAACTACCATGATAATAGTGTTCTAGGGTAGATTCGTATCTTTTTCAACATAATCTGGGTTTTAACACTGCAAGTTGGAACCTGAGTACCCTTTCACGCAAGATGTTATCCTAGATCTAGAGACTGCTAAGGTTAAAGTTCTGCAAAGAAGTTGAGAGATTTAATTTTTGATAATATGGAGTTCAACAAAAGTTAAAACTTGATGATAGAGAAAAAAGTTTCGAATGAATCTCGTCCCTTAATAAAACTATAATATTTAATGTAGATTGGTTTTGATTCGATCTGTCACTAGATAAGAGTTCTAGAAACTCACAAAACCCAAGTTCATGATTTTATCAGAGATGTCGATCGAAGGAAGATCGTGGGCCATAGATCTAGTCTTATCGGGAGTTCACAAGTTGGATAACCAAAGGTATGAGTTCTAGAAACTCGTGAAACCCAAGTTTGTGATTTTATATGAGACATCGATCGAAGGCAGATCGTGGGCCATAGATCAGGAGGAATATTAGTTTTAAGTATCAAGAGAAAACACTTAGAAAATTTTCTAAGTCTTGAAGAGTTGAAGCGTCTAAAGGTGGAGCACAAAAATTCGAGGAAATCAAAGAAAAATCAAGGGTTAATATCCATTCATGAGAAGCCGAAATATTTCAAGCCGTTAGATATCAGAGAAGTAGCGCATTGGTTAGTCACAAGGAAATGTCAGGATTTTTCAAATCAAGAGATTTGGAAGAAGCATAGTGAAAATCTGCAAAATCTGTGAAATCCTGAAACGTGAAAACCTGAGATCATCGGGACCATCCATCAAAAGGGGACACATGGCAGGAGATCAAAATTTCAC
Source organism: Picea glauca (assembly GCA_000966675.3). Lineage (NCBI taxonomy): Eukaryota > Viridiplantae > Streptophyta > Pinopsida > Pinales > Pinaceae > Picea > Picea glauca. The sequence goes on from JZKD02S1753204.1 coordinate 53,033, forward strand.
TGACTCACAGAGTGGAAAGGTCAAAGGGGAGAGTCGTGATGATTCACGATACACGAAATCACGATTTAATCATAGTCGTTGAACTGTGGAAGGCTGTGAACCGTCGATTTGACATAAGAAGAAGTGAAAATCTTTCACAATGTTGGGTCTCGGGGGATTGAAAGAATGAGTAAGAGGATTTCATGAAACATGAGATCCCGACGCACTCGGAAGATTGGCCCCAAGTCATAATGAGAGGTCATATGGGTGGAATTTAATGAATGGGGCTAGCAAGCGCTAGCTCCTGTCGGGATTTCATAGGTTGGGGGAGTCGAAGAGACTCACATGCAAGGTCTCAATATGAGAGTTTGCGATTTAATAATAGCTGTTGGTTGAGTAGAGATCTGGAGCATCAGTTTTCAGTGCTCCAAAATTATCGACATTTTGAAAATTGAGAATGTGGAGGAAATGTTAACCTGGAAGTCGTAAGAGAGAAATCTCTATTTGCAAAAGGAGATTCTGGACCATTGGATCCAAAGGGGAGTTATGTGTCGACAGATCGTGGGAAATCTTGGAAGACACATGGAAAGAAAAGAAAAGCAGAATGGATTTTGATAGCGGTCATTGATCGGAAGCAGTGTTGAGAGGAACAAGATCGACAGACGGAAGGATTGCGGATTCAGAACATGCACAAAGGATAATTTTTCCTCAAGAAGGCCGCAATTCCAACCACTATTTTGGCAACGGGGTACATGTCAGTTGGACGAGGATTGCAGGGAAAAGAGAGGGTTGGTTGAAACCAGTCTTGCCTGTGCCCGCAATCATGCAATAGCATAAGGGCATAGCCCAAGAACATATGAATCAAGGGGCTAGTGAAGAGGAGCTAGTTCCCGTAAACTGAGAAGCGCCCAGAGCGCGTAGAGACAAATGGTTTTAAGTTTGCGATAGATGCACTAAACCTTAATTTTAAGTATGCAACCTATGTTTTAAACTCAAATTTGTTTAGACCTAGATGATATGGGTATTGTCTATGCTTATAGATTTTTTGTAATTTGGGTGAGGTACTTCTTGTGTAAATCTAACCTTAATGTGTACTTATATATATATATATAGAAGGGATCATAATGTAGTGGGGCTTTACTATCCTTTATTTTTATTTTAGATATGTTAGTAGTATGAGAGGCCCAGTATAACGAAGTTACACTTGACCCCTTTGAGTAAATGATTACTGTGTAATAAGAAATAACTTAGAGATAAAACCTGTTATAATGTTAGTTAATTATGTCAATAGCTAGAAAACATAAACATTGAAAAGTTGATAGTGACAACAACTACCTATTTATGATAACAATAGGTCTTTCGAGATAAGTTGTTCGAAGAGAGAGAGATTGAATGTCCCTAAGAAATTGTTTTTATTTGGTAAATTTGGGGAACATTACATATGGTATCAGAGAAAAGGTTACAACACTAGGACCTTAAAGCAGGGCCAAAAATGTTGTTTAGTATATATTTTGGTTTGATGAAAAAAATAAAAAAACACTTACGGTTACAAGTAGAACATTTTATTTTTGTTGTGATAATGGAAGCATAGAATGAAATAAAAATCAAACATGAGAAGAACCCTGAGAAATGACTTCCTAAAGAGCTTAGGCAGAACAGTGAAGGAATCTTGGCTACCAAGGTTCTGGAGAAATCATTTTTCAAACCTCAGAACTTTCCTGAGTGCCAAGAGGTTACCTCAGCAGTGTTAAGAAGATCAGGAGGAGTAGTGATATTATAAAACCACAATAGAAGTGTCTTTGGACCACAAAATAATGTGTGAACTGGTGAGGTAACAAACAATTCTCAATTGTTTCTCTCATGTGAGTTGTGAGTGCGGGGAATACATAAAAAAAACTCTTTGTTGAGTTTAGAGAGAGATAGAGTCACTGAGAAATCTGTAGGGCTCTGCCAGGTGGGCATTGAGTGAGTGAAAGTGTGCACAGAGATAACTCCTTGTCGAGTTCAGGGAGAAGAGTATCAGAGGAAGATACTCACAGAGCTATTGAACACTCTATTGAAACACTCAGTAAGGCATTCTTTGAGCATAAGGTTGTCGAGAGGGAACAATTTTTTCCTTTGAAAGGAAACAGACGGGCTAAGACAGTTAGGAGACTGAGTAACTCGAAGAGCTCATAAGAGAATAACACTCACATGAGTGAAGATGAGACCCTATAGATGAACTCGAAGGAGAAGAAAAGGTCGAAGCCTTGGAATACTTAGAAAATATTCTAAGACAGGAGAGATCTAAAATGTTGGAGGAAGATATCGGTTGTCCATTTAGAAACATCATCAAGATCGTGCGATCGAAGGTCACCTCGCATTGCGGGATAGAAGGTGCTCTATATTTATGAAGTCGAAGCTGAGCTGCAATCCAAACCACGGTTTTGGAGAAAGGAAACATGTAGAGTCAAGGTGAATTGTGGGACGAAAAGAAGTCTGGTCTCAAACCACCTTTGAGCATGGCCGCAATCACATGTTTTCATGAGGTCACCTCTAAAGAGATATAGATCGTTGATCGAGAAGGAAGTCGGAGGACCATTAATCTGCTTCGAGAATCTCCACATCTGTCAGATCGTCTCATTGTGGAAGGATAGGATGAGTGGGGATAAAAGGTTGATATTTTGATTAGCCGAATAACTGCCAACCATTGGATTAAACCTGATTCTCATCAGTTTTCGGATCGTGTTAAAATGGAAGGACAGAATAAGCCACAAAAGATAATCATAGACAGATCGCACCTTCAATTATGGATCATGATCGAACGAACATCCTTCACTATGGGTCTGAAGATATGAGACACTTACGCTTCGTTAGTTTGAAATTTGAAATGCCCCGAGCCCGGAAACACCGAAGTCTTGAAATGGACATAAGTCATCCAATCTGAAAGATCTCTTCAGGAGTGTTCTCAATTTTTTATCATACTATAGTGAGTATTGAGGCTTGAGAATTTTGAAGCCCAGAGACACAAAAAGATCTTGACCCTTGATCGAAAAGGGACACTCATCGATAGATTGACAACTTTGGAAGATTGACGTTCAGAGGAAGGAAGGTGTTGAGATCTGAAATCTCCAAAGTCCAAAGATCCAGAGTAAACGATGGCCATCGATATCAACGCTTGATTAAGTCATAGCCTTCAAATATAAAAATGAAAGGATGAGTGTAAGGTTTAAAGCTGACTGTTGATGTGACTTCGCAAAATAAATGTTAAACGTTTGATCTGTTCGAAAAACTTGATTCATAATTTTTTGAAAAGGTTGAAAACTAGAAGTTACGAAGAGATAAATCTCATCAGTCGTCCATCTCATCTGAATATCAAATCAAAACCATTGAAATGATAAACAATCAAGTGCTCGTCTCACTTAGCTTTTGGCCACCGCCGATGGTCATATGCTATAAGGGTTTTGAAAGGAAATGATAATATGTCTCTATAATTGGTAAATATTGTGGTTCTGTAATGCATGATCACATGTGATGGTTTGAAGGAAGTGCCTCCACGAAACCTAGTCTTTATGAAAATAATAGATTCAAGATCAAATTTAATGGATGAAATTGAGCCATAATTGATAAATTTATGAAAAGCTATCACAATGAAATTAATAATGGAGATTATGGTTAAGTTAATTAAAGAAGAGCGTTGATCAAAAACTAAGGGACACGTTGTTTCACACTCACGCAGTTTTGAAGAATATATAAACATAAAAGAGTGGGAGAAGAAAGTTTCTCTACAATTCTTAACTGAAGCACATTCCAAAAAGAAATTATGAAGATATTAGAGGAAAGAAAATGGAAAGAAGATATGAGAGGAAATAAAATATGAAGAAGGAGTGAATTACAGAGAGAATATGAAATGCGGTGATGAGTGTCTTATGATATACCTATGATCATAAGATAGAATTGATTTTAGAATGGATCAATACTACTAGAGTTGAATAAACTCTAGTTGGAGACTGGGTTTGATCAACAAGCTAGGTATTGTAGTAAGTTGGGTCCTACGCCAAGATGGATCTTGGTTGAGAGTTGGTGCTCTCCGAGCGGTTGTTTCTCCTTACTTCAGTTGGTGTTGAAACAATTAGTTGGTGCTAAAGAAAATTCTCTTTCGCAGGTATTCATATTACTATGTTCATATCAATTATACAAAAGTTTATACAAACATCAGGTGTCTTTGTTTCCATTGTAATTTGACTATTATTAATCTCAGTTTGGATAGAAATGGTCTACTAAGATTCAAAAATAGGTTATACATACCATATTCTTTTGAATTAAAGTTAGCAATTTTTGACGAAGTACACAAGAAGCCATATTTTGGTCTCTGGGATACCAGAAAATGGTAACATCACTAAGGAAATTATTTTATTGGCCTAATGTGAAGGGTGAGACAACATAATACTTGTCTAAGTGCCAATATTGTCAATGGGTGAAGGTTGAACACCAACATCTAGCTGGCCTATTACAGCCTCTACTTGTACCAGAATGGAAATGGGAGGCTATATCACTGGCTTTTATCACAGGTTTTCCTAGAACTCAAAACATAATGATTCAATTATGGTAGTAATTTATAATCTTAACAAGTTTGCACGTTTTATTCGTGTAAAATCTACTTATAAATCTATTAAATCACTGAAATATTCATGAAGGAAATTTTTTTTTAGACTACATGGTATTCCAAAAATGGTGATTTTGGATAGAGATGTAAAAATTACATCTACTTTTTGGAGAGAATTGCTTGCAAGGTTGAATACCAACATGATTTTCAGCACAAGTTACCACCCACAAGCGGAAGGGAAGACTGTACAAACAAACCAAATCATGGAAGTTATGCTATGAATGTATGTAAGGACCAAGCCAAAAGTGTACAATCTAATTAGATAGGATAACCCAGTTGATAGCCTTATGGTAGGACCAGAAATGCTCCAAGAAATAGAGAATATGGTACAATATAATTTAAAAGAGGCATAGGACAGACAAAAAATTTATGCGGACCCGAAAAGAAAACACTAGGAATTTCAAGTTGGAGACCACGTGTATTTAAAAATCAAAGAAGAAAGAAGTTCATTAAAGATAGAAAGTTTTTCCAAGTTGGCACCCATGTTTTTTGGTCTTTCGAGATCTTAGCTCGAATTGGACCCATGGCGTATCAACTTGCACTTCCTGCAAAACTGAAAAATTCATAATGTATTTTTTGTTTCTCTCTTAACAAATATGTTCATGATTCTACTCACATGATCAATTGGAACATGGTGCGGGTGGACCCAGAAGGTGAGTTCCAAGAGGAATCTCTGCACATTCTAGACATGAGAGAGACAATTCTATGGAACAGAGTTGTCACTCCATAAAAAGTGCAATGGAAGCACTTTAGTCCAGAGGAGGCCACTTGGGAATTGGAGGAACATTTGCAGAGATCTTATCCAACCCTATTATGAGAAAGAAATGAACACCGAGGATAGTGTTGTACTAAAGGGGGAAAGGATGCAATATCCCCCAAAATAAATTATTATTAAAGTCTCAATGCACTTGGGAATTTATTTATATTTTTGGCAAATTCAAATTTGGAAAAATTATTGCCATTTATGGAAATTCTGAATTTGGGAATTTAGTTAATTGTAAATTATTATTGTGACTATTGGGAAAAAAAATTATTTTCCCAACCAACTCTTTTACTACGACACTTGTAAGAAACAAATTAATTTTATATTTATTACTAAGAGACAAATGGAACAACCAGGTTGAAATTAGTTGATCATGACTCCATGAGAGGGGAACAGGGTTGAACTACCTCAACACTTAATTTTACAAGTGGAAAATCAGGAATTTGGCCATTGGCAGCCCCTAAAAATCAAGGATTTGTAAAGCTGCAAAAATTCCCCGGGGGAAAAGACCTAGGCACAAGATGATTTTGCATAAATATCATATGAGATGAGGTAGGACACTGCCAAGTATGTTGGGGAAGAGAAAAACTTGCTTTTATGAGCACTAATTCTGAGTGTGAGGTAAGGAGAAATTCTTATCTAAAGAAGGATGAACTTGTTGTTATGAGCACTAATTCTGAGTGTGAGGCAAGAAGAACTTCTGATCTGAAGAAAGATGTACTTGTTGTTATGAGCACCACTTTTGAGTGTGAGGCAAGGAGAATTTTCATATCTGAAAGGGGACTATAGCAAAAGAAGAGTTTCGAGGTTTGCCCTTATGGATTCATGGTCAGGCTAGGGGGTGAACGGAACAAGTAGATTGGCTATTTTGTTCTATGGTTGGGTGGTGCTTGGTTCTTCCATTTGTTGTCCCAGAAATTTTTTCAGATATGTTCTTCTACTCTTCCCTGGTTGAATATTTTGTTGATTAATAATTGGTTGAGTGTTTTCTTGATTAATGATTGGTTTAATGTTTTGTTGAATAATAATTGGTAGAATCCATTTACTTAATTCTGGTTAAATGTTATATTGATGAATGACTGATAGAATACGTCTACTTGTTGGGTAGAAGGAAATGAATTATTGAATAATCCTTTATAGTTGAATTTATGCATTGAGTAGAGAAAAGAAGGACTATTGTATGTTCTAATTGTTGATAAATGTATGGAAATTTCCTAATTAGAGCTAACAAAATTGATGTGTGTATTGTTGTTCATGAAAGTTTGAAATTTTTCCTATTCCTATGATATAATATGTGGTATACAATAGAAATAATGCTCGGATCGATATGTGGTTGATATTAAGGATGTTTAAAATTTTACAATTACCAAATGGAATTTTGAGTGAATATCAAAATTGAAATATATACCTATATATGTATATGTATTCTTATCCGCCATGGATTTTCTGAACTACCTAAACATCTATCACAACGAAATCTATTTCACGATTATTGCAAGTAATATCCTCTTTAGCTGACTATGTTAATTATAAACAAAGGGTTACAGTTCCCTTGTTTTTAAATATTTTTTTATAGGAGCCTGGTATAGCAACTACCACGATAATAGTGTTCTAGGGTAGATTCGTATCATTTTCAATAGAAAATGGGTTTTAACACTGGAAGTTGGAACCTGAGTACCCTTTCGTGCAAGACACTATCCTAGATATGGATACTGCGAAGGTTAAAGTCCTGCAAAGAAGATGAGAGATTTAATTTGTGATAAGATGGAGTTTAACATAAGTTAAAGATTGAAGATAGAGAATTTTTTTTCGAATGAATCTCGTCCCTTAATAAAACTGTGATATTTAATGTCGATTGGTTTTGATTCGATCTGTCACTAGATCAGAGTTATGGAAACTCATGAAACCTGATTTCACGATTTGATCGAAGTCATCGATCGAAGGAAGATCGTGGGCCTTATATCTAGTCTTATCGAGAGTTTGCAACTTGAATAACCAAAGGTATGAGTTCTGGAAACTCGCGAAACCTGAGTTCGCAATTTGATCTGAGTCATCGATTGAAAGAAGATTGTGGACCATAGATTTATTCTTATCAGGAATTCTCAACTCAGATAACCAGACATATCAGTTCTGGAAACTCATGAAACCCGAGTTCACGATTTGATCTGAGCCATCAAGCGAATGAAGATTGTGGGTCGTAGATCTAGTCTTATTGGGAGTTCGCAACTGTGACAACCAAAGGTATAAGTTCTGGAAACTCGTGATACCCGAGTTCATAATTTAATCTGATTCGTCGATCGGAGGAAGATTATGGGCCATAGATCTAGTCTCATCAGGAGTTCGCAACTCGGAAAACTAGACATAAGAGTTATGGGAAACTCACAAAAACTCGAGTTCATGATTTGATCTGAATTGCTGAATCAAGGAGAAGTCTCGGTTGTTAGATCGATTGGAGTCACAAGAAGGTCAAGGACAAGAGTCTTTCGACAGTCGGAAGCTCAGGAGAGTTAGTGAGAAGCTACACACAGATCACAAGTTTGTGCAGGGCCAAATTCATGTTTCGTTGATGAAAGATTAGGAGGGACAATGCTTTTAGGAACGCAGACGAGATCTAAAGTTATAGGCTTGCAAGAGAAAATTCAAAGGCATAACCCTTGAAGCGTTTGAATTCTCCCAATTTAAGGAAGAAGGTGAAATAAAGCTCAGGAGGAATAGTAGTTTTAAGTCTTGAGAGGAAACACTTACAAAAGTTTCTAAGTCTTGAAGAGTTGAAGCATCTAAAGGTGGAGCGCAAAAATTTGAGGAAATCGAAGAAAAATCAAGGGTTAAGATCCATTCAGGAGAAGCCAAAATCTTTCAAGCCGTTAGATCCCGGAGAAGTAGCGCATTGGTCAGTCGCAAATAAATGTCAATATTTCACAAATCAAGAGATTTGGAAGAAACAAAGTGAAAATCCGTGAAATACTGAAACGTGAAAACTCGATATCATTGGGACCGTCCATCGAAAGGGGACAGATGGCAGAAGATCAACATTTCACTGACTCACAGAGTGGAAAGGTCAAAGGGAAGAGTTTTGAGGATTCACGATACATGAAATCACGATTTAATTTATAGCCATTGAATGGTGGAAGGTTGTGAACCGTTGATTTGACATAAGAAAAAGTACAAAGGTTTCGCAATGTCAAGCCTCAGGGAATCGAAAGAATGAGTAAGCAGATTTCATGAAACGCGAGATCCCGACGCACTCAAAAGATTGGCCCCAGGTCATAATGAGAGGTCATATGGGTGGAAGTTAAGGAATGGGGCTAGCAAGCGCTAGGCTCCTGTTAGGATTTCAGAGGTCAGGGGAGTTGAAAAGACTCACACGCAAGGTCATGATACGCGAAATCGTGATTTAATTGGAGCCATTAGTCGACGAGAGATCTGGACTATCAGTTTTGGGTGCTCCAAAATTATATTCATTTCGGAAATCAAGAATGTGGAGGAAATGTTAACCTGTAAGATGCAAGAGAGAAATATTGATTTGTGAAAGGAGAGTATGGACCATTGGATCCATAGGAGAGTTATGTGTCCATAGATCATGGGAAATCTTGGAAGACACGTAGAAAGGAAAGAAGGGAGGAATAGAGTTTGATAGAGACTATTGATCAGAAGCAGCGCTAAGAGGTAGGAGATCAACTAATGGAAGGATAATTTTTTCTTGAGTGGGCCGCAATTCCAACCATTGTTTTGGCAATGGGGTATGTGTCAACTAGAGGAGGATTGTGGGACGAAAAGTGGGTTGGTTGAAACCACTCTTTCCCATGCCTGCAATCGTGCATTAGCATAAGGGAATAGCCCAAGGACATATGAATGAAGGGTCTAGTGAAGACGTGCTAGCACTTGAAAACTGAGAAGCGCCGAGAGCGCATAGAGACAGATGGTTTTAATTCTACGATAGATGCACTAAACCTTAATTTTAAGTATGCAACCTATGTTTTAAACTCAACTCTGTTTATAGCTATATGATATGGGTACTGTCTATGATTAAAAAATTTCTATAATTCAGGTGAGGTACTTCCTCTGTAAATCTAATGTTAATACGTACACACACA
>JZKD02S1753204.1:62563-87382 GCA_000966675.3 Picea glauca
AATTCTGGTTAAATGTTATATTGATGAATGACTGATAGAATACGTCTACTTGTTGGGTAGAAGGAAATGAATTATTGAATAATCCTTTATAGTTGAATTTATGCATTGAGTAGAGCAAAGAAGGATTGTTGTATGTTCTAATTGTTGATAAATGTATGGAAATTTCCTGATTCGAGCTAATAAAATTGATGTGTGTATTGTTGTTGATGAAAGTGTGAAAGTTTTCCTATTCCTGTGATATAATATATGGTATACAATAGAAATAATGCTCGGATCGATATGTGGTTGATATTAAGGATGTTTAAATTTTTACAATTACCAAATGAAATTTTGAGTGAATATCATAATTGAAATATATACCTATATATGTATATGTATTCTTATCCACTACGGATTTTCCGAACTACCTGAACATCTATCACAACAGAAGCTATTTCTTGATTATTGCAAGTAATATCCTCTTTAGATGACTGTGTTAATTATAAACAAAGGGTTACAGTTCCCTTGTTTTTAAATATTTGTTTATAGGAGCCTGGTATACCAACTACCACAATAATAGTGTTCTAGGGTAGATTCCTATCGTTTTCAATAGAAAAAGGTTTTTAACACTGGAAGTTGGAACCCGAGTACCCTTTTGCACAAGACACTATCCTAGATCCGAAGACTACGAAGGTTAAAGTACTGCAAAGAAGTTGAGAGATTTAATTTGTGATAAGATGGAGTTTAACATAAGTTAAAGATTGAAGATAGAGAATTTTTTTCCGAACAAATCTCGTCCCTTAATAAAGTTGTAATATTTAATTTCGATTGGTTTTGATTCGATCTGTCACTAGATCAGAGCTATGGAAACTCATGAAACCTGAGTTCACGATTTGATCAGAGTCATCGATCGAAGGAAGATCGTGGGCCTGATATCTAATCTTATCAGGGGTTTTCAACTCGGATAACCAAATGTATGAGTTCTAGAAACTCGTGAAACCCGAGTTCATGATTTGATCTAAGTCATCAATTGAAGGAAGATCGTGGGCCATAGATCTAGTCTTATCGAGAATTCTCAACTTGGACAACCAGACATATCAGTTCTGGAAAATCACGAAACTTGAGTTCACGATTTGATCTGAGCCATCGAGCAAAGGAAGATTGTGGTTCATAGATCTAGTCTTATTGGGATTTCACAACTGTGACAACCAAAGGTATGATTTATGGAAACTCGTGAAACCTGAGTTCACAATTTAATCTAAGTCGTCGATCGGAGGAAGATTGTGGGCCATAGATCTAGTCTCATTGGGAGTTCGCAACTCGGAAAACCAGACGTAAGAGTTATGGGAAACTCGAGAAAACTTGAGTTCATGATTTGATTTGAGTTGTTGAATCAAGGAGAAGTCTCAGTTGTTAGATCGATTGGATTCATAAGAAGGTCAAGGAAAAGAGTCTTTCAACAGTCGGAAGCTCAGGAGAGTTAGTGAGAAGCTACACATAGATCACAAGTTTGTGCAGGGCCAAATTCATGTTTCATTGATGAAATCTCGGGAGGGACAATGCTTTCAGGAACACAGATGAGATATAAAGTTATAGGCTCGCAAGAGAAAATTTGAAGGCATAACCCTTGAAGCGTTTGAATTCTCCCAATTTAGGGAAGAAGGTGAAATAAAGCTCAAGAGGAATAGTAGTTGTAAGTCTTGAGAGGAAACACTTAGAAAAGTTTCTAAGTCTTGAAGAGTGGAAGCGTCTAAAGGTGGAGTGCAAAAATTTGAGGAAATCGAAGAAAAATAAAGGGTTAAGATCCATTTAGGAGAAGCCAAAATCTTTCAAGCCGTTAGATCCTAGAGAAGTAGCGCATTGGTTAGTCGCAAGGAAATGTCAATATTTCACAAATCAAGAGATTTGGAAGAAACAAAGTGAAAATCCATGAAATCCTGAAATGTGAAAACCTGAGATCATTGGGACCGTCCATCAAAAGGTGACACATGGAAAAAGATCAACATTTCGCTGACTCGCAAAGTGGAAAGGTCAAAGGGCAGAGTTGTGAGGATTCACGATACATGAAATCACGATTTAATTTACGGTTGTTGAATGGTGGAAGGTTGTGAACCGTTGATTTGACATAAGAAGAAGTACAAAGGTTTCGCAATGTCGAGTCTCAAGGAATCGAAAGAATGCGTAAGAAGATTTCATGAAACGCGAGATCCCGACGCACTTAGAAGATTGGCCCCAGGTCATAATGAGAGGTCATATGGGTGGAAGTTAAGGAATGGAGCTAGAAAGAACTAGGATCCTGTCGGTATTTCGGAGGTCAGGGGAGTCGAAAAGACTCACACGCAAGGTACTGATACGCAAAATTGTGATTTAATTAGAGCTGTTGGTCGACGAGAGATCTGGAGTATCATTTTTTGGCGCTCTGAAATTATATGCATTTCGGAAATTAGGAATTTGGATAAAATGTTAACCTGTAAGATGCAAGAGAGAAATATTGATTTGTGAAAGGAGAGTATGGACCGTTGGATCCATAGGAGAGTTACATGTCCACAGATCGTGGGAAATCTTGGAAGACACGTGGAAAGGAAATAATGGAGGAACAGAGTTTGATAGAGACTATTGATCAGAAGCAGCGCTGAGAGGCAGGAGATCAACTAATGGAAGGAAAAAAAATTCTTGAGTGGGCCACAATTCCAACCATTTTTTTGGCAACGGGGTATGTGTCAACTAGAGGAGGATTGCGGGACGAAAAGTGGGTTGGTTGAAACCACTCTTTCCCATGCTCGCAATCGTGCATTAGCATAAGGGCATAGCCCAAGGACATATGAATGAAGGGGCTAGTGAAGAGGTGCTAGCGCCCGTAAACTGAGAAGCGTCGAGAGCGCATAGAGACAGATGGTTTTAAGTCTGCGATAGATGCAGTAAACCTTAATTTTAAGTACACAACCTATGTTTTAAGCTCAAATCTGTTTATAGCTATATGATATGGGTACTGTCTATGATTACAAATTTTCTATAATTCGGGTGAGGTACTTCCTCTGTAAATCTAACGTTAATACGTACACACACACACACACACACACACATATATGGAAGGGATCATAATGTAGTGGGGATTTACTATCCTTTATGCTTATTTTAGATATGTTGGTAGTCTAGGAGGCTAGGTATAGCGAAGTTACCCTTGACCCCTTTGAGTATATGATTACTATGTAATAGGAAATAACTCAGAGATAAAACATGTTATAATGTTAGTTAATTATATCAATAGCTGGAAAAAATAAACCTTGAAAGGTTGATATTGATGACAACTACCTATTTATGATAACAATAGGTTTTTCGAGATAATTTTTTTGAAGAGAGAGAGATTTAATGTCCCAAAGAAAAAGAAAAATGATTTGGTAAATTTGGGGAACATTACATGAGTATTAATAGTCATACCCATATTGGAGCAAAAATCTTTGAGGATTCTTAGTTGATTTTCAAGATCATGGTGACTCCTTTCCATAAGAACAATATCATCAGCATAAAGAAGAATATTGATGACTATACCAATGAGAGTAGGGTCGACACAACATGCTTTTTCCAAGCATTCTTCTAACTTGTCAATGTATATGCAAAAAAGGGTAGGGGACAAAGGACATCCTTGTTTGACTCCGATATTGCAGTTAATCTATTTTGACTAGCCCTCCCTGTTTTTAAACTTAAGAATAACGTTCTCATACATCCTTATTGCAGCAACCCTTAACTCAAGAGACACTTTTATCTCTTCCAACCTATTCCAAAGGTTTTTCCTAGGAACCATGTCAAAAGATTTTCTAAAGTCAACAAAACAACAAAAAAGATTGGTTCTAGTGTTGCCGAACTCCTCTACAATGATCCTAAAGGTAACAAGATGGTCAACTACTGAATGATATCTCCTAAACCCAGCCTTTCCTTTAGCTCTTTTACCATGAATTTCTAGCGAAAGGCTAATCTTCTTTTCCAAAATAATCGGGCTAATCATAATGGTCCTATAATTAGAGGGAATGTTTCTATCCCCATTTTTTAAAATAGGAACAATGAGTCTTTTCGTCCAAGGTTTAGGGAAGCCCTGCTTGACTGCTAAATTTAAGAGCTTGTGTATGTGAGGGATAAGGATTTGCCCTCCGATTTTAAAAATTTCATCTTGGCAGCCTTCAATGTCCTTATCTTTCCCATTTTCGAGCCGCTTAACCCTGAACTCTATGTCATCTAAAGAAAAAACTTCTTCCTTTGTAGAGACAATAGGAATCGTGTCCATGGGATTAGGAAAATCATAAATACTTTTAAGGTAGGAATTCTAGTCCATTCATGGAATCCTATTATTTTCTTTAGTATTGCGTTTTAGAATTTGGTTCCAGAACTTCTTAGGATCCAACTTGTATAGTTGTGAAAGTTCCTCTTGCCTTTTATTGATATAGTATATTTTTTTCCTTTTAATTAGGGATTTGTACATATTGACCTTATCAAGTTTTAAGGGCTCATTACAAGCATCCCTAATGGATTTCCTAGCAATTTTACATTCTTTATCATACCAAGGGTTGGTCGTTCTATTATTCTTTTTATAGGACACCTCAAAAGAGAAATTTTTAATAGAAGTGGAAAGGGTAGTTGTAAAATTATGATAGAGTTCTTCAATGTCGTCCTTATAAGTTAGGAGGTTTAATTTACTATTTAAATCCTTTAAGAAAATGTCAACTTTACTTTTTTCAAAGCACAAATTCTTTTGATTATCATAATTCTCTTCAATGGTGCTCCTATGCATGGAAAATTTAGAGTTAGGGTTAACGATTTATGATCAGATTCAGGATCATGGTCATTTAAAAGGTCAAAAGTTGTTATTTGGTTGGAAATGGGGATATCAGATATCACATAATCTACAACACTACTCCCTAGTCCATTAATACAGCTCATTTGGTTGGAGTTTGGCCACTTCATTAATCCATTTCAAATTATTAGGTCTTGAGAGCTGTAGATCTTGACCAACTCAGTACCAAACAATTTCTCGGTTAGGTCTTTATATCGTCTTTTGTAGCTATTAGATAAAACAAGGTCCTCATCTATCCATAAAGGATTATGGTTGGCATCATTACTTAAAAGAGTAGCTTGTTTAGTTGTAGTCCTAGCATTAAAGTCTCCTAGAACGAGGATATTGCCTTCATTTTTCAAATTATAAATATCTTGTTCTAAATTATTATAGGGACAATTTTATCTAGATTATTTTTCTTATAAAAAGTAGAATTAATAGGTGAAAAATAAAAAATTGCTATATACATCTTCTTAGCATTGGTGTCTAAAATTTCTATCCAAATGTATTGATTAAGAGGGTCAATCTTATGAAGTTGAATGTGAGAAGAAATGCTCTTTGTAATATAACAAGCTATGCCTCCTATCCCTCTACAGTGGGATTTTTTGTTCCATGCCGACCACAAGACAATTCCTTCCATGTTAGGTACCTTAGACTCCTCATGCTCCCAAGTTTCAACTAGACACGTAATATCAATATCACTTGGGATCCAACTTATCATAGGACCTTTGTGATGCAGACCCCCAATCCTCAGAATCGAGGTCTGCACAGGATCTTTACTACAACCATGCCGAGGGTTAACTGTCCCCTTCGTTTAAGCTACAAAGGACTTCAGATTTTGGGCTTTCACGATCCCTTATGTCGAGCTCTTCGACTCTTATACTTGTCGAACCCCAAAATGCCGATACGTCGAAATCTCTGACCATGTTCTGCTCCTGAATCAGGTTTTTTTCCTTTTCAGGGTTTCGGACTTCGCGATTTTGCGAATCCTGTTGTCGAGGTTCTTGACCTTTCCACCTTCCGAAACCCGAAATGCATATATTCCCGAAATGCTTGGACACATCCTCCTACATAGATGTATCACATTTTGCAACTTCAGGAGTTCCAAAACAAGGAATACTAACCTCTTGTCTTCACAACTGCCGAAACCTGAAACGTTTAGCAAAAGGCTAGCTTCTATCAGAACTTTTTCCCCTTTTCAGAGTTTCGGACTTCGTGATTTCATGAGTCCTGATGTAAGGATTTTGGTTCTCTTGTCTCCACAAACCCCGAACATCGAATCAATATCTCCAATGGGATCAATGGCTATAAGCCTCCCTTCGATCTGACTGCCTGCGTGATTTCAGACTTTCAGGTGCCGGGAGTCCAAGACTCTCGATCCTAGAACACTGTCCTCTCAGGTTCCCCAACCCCAAAACACTGAATTCCCAAAATGCCCTTCATACTATTTCATGTTTCGCAACTTCAGGGGTTCTCATGTGAAGAGCTAGAATTCTTGTCAACGAGAATGCCAAAATTCTGACTTCTGAAATGTCAAAATACAACTTCACAATATCCTGAAT
This sequence comes from Picea glauca, assembly GCA_000966675.3. Taxonomy (NCBI): domain Eukaryota; kingdom Viridiplantae; phylum Streptophyta; class Pinopsida; order Pinales; family Pinaceae; genus Picea; species Picea glauca. The sequence continues at coordinate 68,930 of JZKD02S1753204.1, forward strand.
CTTGCAACTTCAAAATTCTAAGTGCAAGGGCCCAAGCTCCTTATCCTCAGGACTTCCGGTATTCCAAATCCTGATTTTCTAAAATGCCAAAATTTCTTCTCTTCACCTTCATATGCGATAATCCACTTCGCGCTTCAGGAGTTCGAATGACCAACGGTTTCGTCCACACTTCGAACTTACAACTCCCGAAATGTCGAAATGATATCGACGGTCCAATGATCAAATTCAATGGTCCACGTTGGCTCATGTTACCAGAGTGATGGATTCATCCCTCCTTATCCACCTTGTAACTTCTATGGATCTTACGGTCCTCGTGATTTTGGGAGTTCTCTTCGGAGAATTTCGACCATTCAATTTCCTCCTCAAGAACCTCTGGCTCAAAATCGACTCTGTGATCCTTCTCTGGGATGTGACTTCTGCACAACAACTTGAGCATCATGCTTTCTCTTGAATGATTTAAAGGCCCTAGCCCTTTTGAGCTTTCCTCTGACAACTTCAAGTCACCAAAGAACTCCTTCACGCACTCCCTGTGGCAATCCTTCAAGTACTTCTGGGTATTTGAACTCACGACTCTGTGCACTTTCTCTGCAATAGCAGTCCTTTAATCTCTCAGCCTTAGTTGATAAGTTCTACGGTCTCGACCAGCCTGCGTACACCTTGCACGGCTTCTGTGCTTGTCTTTCACTTCCGTTGAAATGAGAACAACGATATCCCTCTTGATCTTTCAGAGATAAACTCTAAGCCTTCGTCAACACACTCCTTGTGGACGTTGCACTTCACTCCTTGCAAGAAATTCTCACTCAAGAAGAGAAACAATTGAAACTCATTCTCTCTCTCTCTCTCAGACTTCAAACATTTAATAGGAAATCATACATAAATAACATAACAACAAATTCATGATAGAGAGGATAAAACAACCATAAGCAGATCGATTAGCATGTATACACAAAAAGCATCATAACACCATGATTCTGAATCAAAGCTTCATATATTAATTCAAAGCTCCTGTACATGGGGTTCTTTTCTACAACTCTCTACTACAACTCTCCTCTTCTCTATGCTAATGTGCTTAATTGATCTAATTCTGATTGATACAATGATACAAAGATGAGGGTGTCTATAGTCGTTTTCCCTCCTGTTCCTAAAACTGTCAATTCTAGAATTTAAATCTACCTACTTTCATTAACTGGGCTTAAATGCCTCTACCTCCTACAGATGAGAGTGAATCGCTCATGATCTGTTTACAATACGCAAGTATGCTTTCTTTTAACCATTACATTAATGCTTCAAAAACATTTCCAAAACATGCAAAATGTATGTTGCACTTTCTAGCTGTCTTCTGCCTTCATGCTCGCTTAGCTGGCTACTTGTGATGCTCCTGCATCATACTCCCTTGCTTGAAAATTTTCATGGACTCCTGTTCATGAGCTCTTGCACGGTCTTTCCATGCTTCTGAATTTTTGCTTCATCCTCCCAACTGGCATCTTCAACTGGGTGTCCCTTCCATTTGACTAAGTATTCAAAATACTCTTTCCTCTTGGTCTTCCTGCTGGCCCTCTTATCAATTATACCTTCCATATGTGGCTTTACAGCTATAGGCATTTGTTTGTTCCACTAAACTCGTGTCTGTTCATTCTCTACCCCTGCTTCTTCATCTTTGTAAGGGTACAAATATGAGATGTTGAATATCGGTGAAATTTCTATCCCATTGGGTAATTCGATCTCATATGCATTTGCCCCAAATTTCTTTACGATCTTGCATGGTCCAATCTTCTTCATTTTCAGTTTTTTATATGTTCCCCTTGGGAACCTTTCTTTCCTCAGATGTGAAAGAATCAAATCACCAACTTCAAACTGAATTTCTAACTTGTGTTGATTTGCTCTGCACTTGTATTCTTGACTCGAGTTTTGCAAATGTTCCCTCACTTGGCTGTGAAGTTCCTTCATTGCTTCTGCAAAATCCTCTGCACTAACACTTCTAGTTTCATTCTGTTCTGAATTCTTTAATTTAGAAACTCCCCTTGGTTGCATTCCATATACAATTTGGAATGGACTCTGCCCTGTGCTTCTATTGATCAAATCATTACAAGCAAATTCCGCCTGTGGAAAAATGTGATCCCACTGACTGTGGTGTTCATTCACTAGGATCCTTAGTAAATCTCCCAAGCTTTTGTTTACAAATTCTGTTTTCCCATCCGTCTGAGGATGATAAGATGAGATGAAAGATAAACTTGTCCCCAGCTTCTTCCATAAAGTCCTCCAGAAATGTCCCGCGAACTTGGTATCCCAATCTGAAAGTATACTTCATGGCAAGCTGTGAAGTTTGACAACTTCCTTGAAAAGTAGGTTTGCAATATGTGTTTCGTCACTATTTTTCTGACATGGTATAAAATGTGCCATCTTTGAAAATCTGTCTACCACCAAAAGGATTGAATCAAACCCTCTTTGCATTCTTGGCAGCCTCAATATAAAATCCATGCTCACTGCATCCCACGACCTCTCAGGTATGGGTAATGGCTGGTATAACCCTGTGTTCTGCCTTTTTCCCTTTGTGTGCTAACAAATTCTACATCTGTCCACAAATATTTTGACACCTGTCCTCATCCTTGGCCAAAACTATGAGCCATTTAATATCAATAATGTTTTGTCATGACCAAAATGTCCGGCCAATCCTCCACTATGTTTTTCTTTCAGCAAATTCTCCCTCATGGAGCATTTTGGAATACATAACGGATTGCCCCTGAATAATAATCCATCTTGGATAATATATTCGTTCCATTGGCTTCTGTCCTTGAGAATTGGATTCTCAGACGCCTCATACACTTCCCTAAAATCTGGGTCATCCTTGTACATTTCTTTGAGTTTATCAAAACCTAAAGTTTTGACTCTAAATTCCTGCATCAACAAACATTTCCTACTCAAAGCAACAACAACTTTGTTAGCAGTTCCATAAATATGTTTAATTACAAAAGTAAAATTCTGCATGTATTCAACCCATTTTTCATGCTTTTGGTTCAGCTTTTCCTGCTGAGTCACGAATTGTAAGGCGTGATTATCACTGTACAAAACGAACTCTTTAGGAACCAAATAATGTCTCCATTTCTTCAATGCTTGTATGACTACATAGAATTCCTTGTCATATGTTGAATATTTAATCTTTGCTTCATTCAGTTTTTCACTAAAGTATGCGGCCGGCCTGTCGTCTTGGCTCAAGACCACTCCAATTGCAAATCTGCTTGTGTCACATTTGACCTGAAACGTCTTGTTGAAATCTGGAAACACCAAAATTGGTTGTTCAGTAATCTTCCTTTTCAACAGATTGAATATTTTCTCTTCTTCTTCTATCCAGTGAAAAGACTTATGTCTTTTCTTCACCGTGTCCATCATCGATGCACTAATCCCACTGAAATTTCTGATAAATCTTCTGTAGAAACTAGACAATCCATGAAAGCTTCTAACTTCAAATATACTCTTCGGCGATGGCCAATTCTTAATCACCTCCACTTTATCTGGATCCATTTTCATCTTATCTACAGAGATAACAAACCCTAAATAAATGATCTTTGTCTTCATGAATGATGATTTCTTCATATTTATGAGCAACTTCTCTTATTGTAGTCTCTTCATCACTGTAGCCAAATGCTTCAAGTGTTCTATTTCTGTCTTGCTGAAAATCAATATATCATCAAGGTATACAATGATGAATTTTCCTATGAAATCTTTCAAGACTTCATTCATCAATCTCATAAAAGTACTGGGCGCATTTTTTAAGCCAAATGGCATAACAAGCCATTCATACAACCCCTCATTTGTCTTGAATGTTGTCTTCTATTCATCACCCTCTCTCATTCGGATTTCATGATATCCGCTTTTCAAATCAATCTTTGAAAAAAAATTTGCTCCACCCAAGCAATCCATCAAATCATCCATCCTTGGCAAAGGAAATCTATATCTGATGGTAATCTTGTTGATTTCCCTTGAGTCTGTGCACATCCTCCAACCTCCATCTTTCTTTGGGCTAAGCACTGTTGGAACAACACATGGACTCAAGCTCTCTCTAACCAACCCTTTGTCCATTAAATCCTCGACTTGTCTCTTGACTTCTTCATTCTCCTGCGGTGTCAATCTGTACGTTGCTTTGTTCGGTAAACTAGATCCATGTATAAGATCGATGTGATGAATTATACTTCTGATCAGTGGCAATGAACAAGGTTGTTCATCCACTACTATATCAACAAAATCTCCCAGCAACTTCTGGATTTCCTCTAGCAAATCATCCACTCTTGTACTGGTTAAAACAATTCTAGGCTTCCTGACCACAATAAATTGTGTATCTTTCTTCTTCTTAACCTCTTTAAGAAGTTCCTTCCCACTCATGAGAAGTATAGTGTTGCTCACTTCTAGTTTTGTTTCTTTATCCTTAATCGACAACGACATGTGAGTTCTCCCATTCTTCTCCAGGGTGTATGTGTTCTTTCTCCCATCATTAATCACATTCCTGTCATATTTTCACAGTCTACCCAGCAATAGATGAAAAACATCCATGGGAATGACATCACACAATATTTCATCCTTATATCCTCCTATTTTAAATTCAACTAAACATTGTTTAGTGACATTTACCTAATGACCTTTTTGTAGCCACGAAACTCTATACGGGCTTGGATGTTCAATAGTCTCCAGATCCATCTTTTCTACCATCTCTGTAGAAACGAGATTGTTTGTGCTACCACTATCCATGATGACTTTGCATACCCTTTCTTTGGTCTTGCAAGTAGTCTAAAAAAGTCTGTTCCTTTGGGCTGGGTTCTCTGCCTCCTTCTCTGGTGTTAAGAGAACTTTTCTCATCATCAGTGATGTTCCACCCTCAGCATCTTCCGCCTCAACATTCTTTCCTTATGCTTCGACAATGTGAGTTTCACCTCCTTCTTTCTTTCTATCTAGACATTCATAGGATTTGTGTCCATTTTTTCCATAGGTAAAGCATTTTATTTCTCCACCTCTACCTCTTCCTCTTCCTATGGTTCGAGCAAAAGTATTTATATCAGCATACTATCCTCTATGTGAGCTTCCACCTCTCTCTGTTTGAGTTTGAGGTTTCTTCCACTCTTCTTTAGGTTTCTGATTTTTGTCTTGGGAAATTGTTTTTCCTCTAGCTTGACTTCCGCCTCAGCCTCTTTGACCTTTCTTTCGGCTCAGCTTCTCTTCAGCTTTCAGAGCCATCTAATAAACATCCTCCACATTTCTAAGGGTTGTCATGCTCATCTCGTTCTGAATGTCGTATCTTAGACCATTCATGTACCTGACAACTTTTTCATCATCACTTTCCCGATGACCTTGTCTAATTTTTATCTTGTAGAATTCTTCAATGTACTCTTTCACTGACATCAACTTCTGTCTCAAATTCTGCATTCCCTGAAACAGAGTAATTTGATAATCCTTGGGTATGAATTTTGCCTTCATCTTTGCAACCATTCTATCCCAACTCTTGATTCTCTGCTTGCCTTTGCAGTGTCTGTCAGCCTGCAGTTCATCCCACCATAATGCTTCATGCCATTTAAGTCTTGTGACAGTGTGCTTGACCTTCTTGTCTTCCTCAACATCATCATAGTCAAAATATTTATCCAGATCTCTAATCCAGTCTAGAGGCTCTTCAACATACAGGTTCCCTTCATACAATGGAATGTCCATTTTTTCTCTGGCACCTATCCTAGAAACAACCCTGAATAGATGTTCATCTACTGCATCTTCAGCTGCAACTTCTTCTCCTTCATTTCCAGCTTCATCTTTACTATCAGCCTCGCTGATATCCCCAACATTGACTATGTGCCTCTGTGTTGTCCCCATGGCATCAAGCCTGGCATGTAGTTCACGCATTTATCTTTCCACCACTGGATGAGGCATTGGTCTATCTCTCCTTCTCAGTGGCATGGCTGAGAAATATTCTTCCTTCCTCTGCTAGAGAGAACAAAGAGTTTTTTCTGGGCTCTGATACCACAACTGATGCAGACCCCCAATCCTCAGAATCGAGGTCCACATAGGATCTTTACTACAACCACGCTGAGGGTTAACCGTCCGCTTTGTTTAAGCCACAAAGGACTTCAGATTTTGGGGTTTCATGATCCCTTATGTCGATCTCCTTGACTCTTCCACTTGCCGAACCCCGAAATGCCGATACGTCGAAATCTCTGACCACGTTTTGCTCCTGTATCGGGTTTTTCTCCATTTCGGGGTTTCAGACTTCACGATTTCGTTACCTGCATAATTTCATACATGTTCTTTTCCTCAACCATATACACAGATTACAAAATATGTCCTCTCCAATATCCCCATGAAATTTATGCAAGAGTCGATATCCCCATAAAATTTATGCAACAACCGACCGCATCTTGGTATCTATCCTTCCTAGTTAAATCTTTTTACCTAATGCATGAACTAGAGATTTTATTTTTCAATAATCCATATTTTATAGATCGATCCAGCATAGTTGAAAATTGATACTCGTCTTCTTTTCATATATGTTTGTGTTACACACCATTTTTTTTTGTAAGTGAGTTCAGATTCTATATTACTGAGAGAAATATGTTACAAAAAGGGATGGAGGGGTATCCCTTCTCTACCAAAAAGGAAACCAGATCAGGGGTCCCAAAGTTGCGTTGTCTACTTAAGCGAGGGGAGGGCCAGGCCACCACCCTGGGAAACTGACCCAGTCTCCGAAAACTCGTTGGCAAAAAAAAAAAGAAAACTATACCATAAGATATACATAAAACTAAGAACATATAACAGGGGTTTCTTATACACTGATAAACAAAAATACCTTGAGTTGAGGATGCACTAGTCCAACAGGATTGGATTTATTTCATCTCCTTCCTTTCTTGCCTCTTTCTCCTTTTTTTGCTCCACCGTGCGCGTCTTCCTGATGCATGTTGGTGTTCCATGCCAATCTACTGGAGTGATGTCCATGTGGTGGACATAGCGAAGGTAGAGGTGGAATTGTCTAGCCAGTCGTTCCATTTTTTCTCTTTGGCTCCTCTGGTCCTCTGTTATTCCTCTTGTGCTGGCCTCCAGGTTTCTGAGGTGGATCAAAATTTATGTGAGGTCTTTCTTGTGGCCACGGTTTGCCCCCCTGTTGGTCTCTTGATTGTCAGCTCTCATCTTACTTATTAGCATTTTTGTATGCTAGGCTTCCTCCACCGTTTTGTGGTAGAGGGTTTTCCTGGGCTGTGTTGCCCCTAGGTCCCTTATTCCGTCTGCTTCATGGATGAGTTCCGCCTAGGATTTTCCCTGGCACTTAGTGTTGACTTCCCGCTCCCATCTGTCAATGACATCCTTACCCTTTGTATCAACCTGCTTAAGAAAGGTGCTTATTGCCTCTCTTGTTGCTTGTTCTATCCTAGTGATCTTCTGAGTGCTTATTGGAAGTTCTTTCCTAGGGGAACCCTCTTACTCTGGGAAGTCTTCCTTCTTACCATATCTATTTGAATGCAGTGACTTCGGTCTTGACTTTGTAATTCGCTTCTATTCTCCCATTCCTGGCCTCTGAAATTACTGCTTGTTGGTCTGTAGATATCCTTGATGCTTCTCCTTTTAAGGGGTTTTCCAGGATGTGATCTTATCTTGGTAATCATGGGTCTCCCGTAAAGGTGTACCTTTTGGTCCTTTCTCACTGTTTCAGTGTGTGTGTGTTTGGGAAACCTGACATCGTCCTTGCACCAATCCTTTGCATTGCACATTGTACCCCAATCATTTCCTCCCATGGGACCTGTGCGTGGATGAGGTGTCCCCATTCCTACCCATGGGCTAACATTCTGAGCTTCATCCTTTGTCGTCTATGGATTAGCCTTTCTTCTCTCCCATGACCAACCCCTATACTTCAATCTATTGACTGGACTGTGGTGTCGTACCAACTCTTGTGGTGTGACCATGATCTGCATTGTAACTTGTGTTCAAAAGGTGGCCTATTAGTTTCTTCTTGGAATCTATGTGCCCTTCCATTAATTTTGTGCCTCCATCCTCGCTGTGGTCATCTATACTTTGGATGCCATCATAGTCCTTTACCTCTAGTTAGGTGCAGTCTATCTAAAACTTTCCATTCGGAATGTTACTCCATGTGGAATCCAGTTCTTATCCTTCCTTGTCAACCCCTTCATTGGCGATTCTATCCGCTAGTCCATTTACTGACCTTCAGACCTAGCACAACTCCACTGTGATCCCCATCTACAAATGGTCCTATATTGTTTGGAGGTAGTACGCCAAACGACAGTGTCTCTGAATTTTTCCCACTCTAGTGTCATTTTGGAGTTTTCTTACTGTGTTGATGACCAGCATTGAATATTCTTCCACTATTACATTGGTCATCCCTTCTCGGTGTAGTATCTCAAGTTCAATCTCTAAGGCTCCAAATTCTACAATGTTTTTGGTTGAGTTCCCTAGACTCCCAGTGTACAGTCAGATGATTTTTCCTTGACTATCTCTAATTACTCCTCCGCTGCCTATCCATCCTGGGTTGCCTTTCGACACCCTGTCAAAATTTAGCTTGAGGGTGCCCTCTGGTGGTGGCTTTGAGTTGCGAATACCTACTTGTAGTTGCGACAACCGTCTCACCTACTTGGAGTTGCATCCTCCTTTCAGTTGAAAAGCCTCTAGGATTCTGAGCTCTGGATGTGTGATTTTCACTCCTCCTATCTGGCAGTTGTGGATCTGTATCGTTTATCTTTTCATGTCTATGATTGTTTCCTTGATCTTTCCTGTCATCCATTTTTGGTTCCTGAATATGCGTCGGTTTCATTCCTTCCATATTTCCCAAATGACCATGAAGGAAATGAGGGTCAAACAGAGGTTCACCTCTTCGTTTTCGCTGTATTTTTCTATCCATGTGTTTATATTTGCGGAGATATTACCTCTAATCCTATTAGACTGTCGGAATATGCCTACCACCCAGTCCTAGACTTTTGTTGTGTAAGGACATTCATCTGGGAGATGGTTCATTGTTTCCTCCTTTTCTTCACATAGGCGACATCTTGAAGGGCCTATGAAACATCTCTTCTTTAGGTTTTCCCAAGATAGGATTCGGTTGTGTAGTATTAGCCACTGGAAGATTTTTATTTTTGGCCAATGGGGGTTGTTCCAGAGCTTGTCCCATTGGTTCATGGAGTCGTCTTGGTCCAGAATTGCTATGTAGTGGCATACTTCTTTAAGATTGAATTCCCCACCAGCTTTTTGCCCCCATATCAGCTGGTCATTTTCGACTGTGGCTGCATTTTTTCATCTCCCCAATTCATCCTCCACCTCTTTTACTGTTGTTGTGGTCTGGCCTCTAGTTTGTGGGGTGAGAGTGTTCCATATTCGCCATTTCTTGCGATCTTTTTCTTGTTTTCCAGTAATGATAGACTTGGGTTTTTCCTTGTGCCATCATCTCCTGTTGGAGTGCCTCCTAGCTCAGTTTTTCCATTATGGGTTCCTGTTGCCAAGCATCCTCTAAGAATTGAGCAGTTTTTCCATTCCTTATTTCCCAAAATATTTTTGTCTAGATCTAGGTCTTGTTGTGCCAGGCTAAGTTCTAGATAGCGAAACCTTCCCCGGTGCCTCTGAAGAGGATTTTGTCCTGGTCACCAACATCCGGGGAATACTTTGCCTTCCATAGGTTGACCCATGGAATTGTCTTTTCTTTGACCCATCATCGTTAGATCTTCACCTCATACGCGTCATTGGTCACTTGTGGGTTGTGTATCCCCAGGCCTCCTTTGATTTTTGGTTTACACACCTTCTCCCAAGCCACTAGTGCCCTTTTTTTCCCTGTTTTCGCTCCTCGCCACAGGAATTCCCTTTGTATGGTTCTTATTTTTTGTACAATCCCCTTGGGGGCTCAGAAAAATTACATCATAAAGGTTGGGGTAGCTTGCAAAACCGACTTGGTTAGGATAAGTCTTCCGAGTAGGTTGAGAGATCTGTTCATCCAATTTTTTACCCGGTCTTGTAGCTTGTTGACTATTCCTTCACAAGTTGATAGCTTGTAGGATTTTTCTGTCAAGGGGATGCCTAAGTATTTGGATGGGAGGGATTTCTATTCAAAGCCCAAGATGTTTTCCAAATTCCCTTGGATAGCAGGGTTGATATTGAAGAAGAAGATCATAGATTTGGATTGGTTTATCTCTGCCCCTGAGGCTTCCCCAAACTCATCTAAGATTCATTTGTAGGCTTTCACTTCTTTAACTGTAGGCATGCCATGTAGTAAGGTATCATCCATGAACTGTTGGTGAGTAAAATTTGGGAAATTCTCATAGGGTTTGATACCTTTTATTTCCCCTATTGTGGTTGCACTTTTTATGCTTCGACTAAGTCCTTCCATCATTAAGATGAAAAGGAAGTTTGACAATGAGTCTCCCTGTTTGATGCCTCTCATGGGCTAGTAAGGTTTGGTTGGAGCTCCATTTACAAGAAAGGAGAAGCTTTTTGTGGATACTAGGTTGACTATCCATCTAATCCAATGTTGGGTAAAGCCGAAGGCTTCTAGGATCCTGACCATATAGTGCCAGCTGATTTTGTCATAGGATTTTGCTAGGTATAGTTGTATTGTCATTCCCCCTCTTTTCTGAAGCTTCAGGGTGTGGATAAATTTGTGAGCATGGATAATATTGTCCATTATTTTCCTACCTTCCACAAAACCTTCCTACTCTTGTGAAACCAGTGTGGGTAGTAGTGGTTTCAATCTATTTTCTATGACCTTGGAAATTATATTATACACCACATTGCACAACGCTATAGGTCTGTAAGGATCGAGGGTTTTGGATTCATTTTCTTTGGGGATGAGTGTAATCATGGTGGAATGTAGTGCTTTCAAAATGGAGGCTGACGTTCTCGAGTCTTGCACTACCCTATAAACGTCATGTTTGAAAAATTCCCAGCAGGCTTTGAATAACTCCATTGTGAAACCATCTGGGCCTGGGGCTTTTCCATTGGGCATTTCCTGGAGTGCTTGATCTATTTCCTCCTCCGTGATGGGCTTATTCAGGTTGTAGTTTTGTTTTTATGTCACCAGGCAAGGGATATGCTGGATTACCTTTTGTATTGCCTCTGTTCTGTCTTGGTTGGGTTCATGGGTTATCCTATGGAAGTGGTTTACCAGAGTTGTTTCGATGTCATTATGGGATTCTCTTTCTATGCCATCCTGGTCCCGAATCTTCAACATTTTGTTGTGGGCTCTTCTAGCCATGGTTGTTCTATGAAAAAACTTGGTATTTCTTTCTCCTTCCTTTAGCCATATCATCTGGGACTTTTGTCGCCAAAGAGTTTCTTCTTGTTGGCACCCCTCCTTTTTCTACTCGTCATTGTATCCCTCCTAAATGCAGGTTTCCTAGAGCTTTTTAATTTTTTCTTCAATGATGTTCTTATCTTGGTTTATATTCCCAAAAGTGTCATTGTTCCACTCCTTGAGCCTATATTTGATATATTTTAGTTTTTTGTAAATTTTGAACATCCTTGTCCCTTGCTCCGGTTTCTCCTCACGCCACCACTGTTTGAATCTTTCCTTGAAGGTCGGGTGTTCCATCCATAATTTCTCAAATATGAAAGGAATGTTATTTGGTGTGGTCTAGAAGCCTACTTCCAGTTGCACTAGCCAGTGATCAGATCCCCCCCATGGAAGGATGTTGTAGTATGAGTTTATCCCCTACGTTATGATTGAATCTATCAAGTCTTGTTGCTACTTGATGCTGGCTCATTCGCTTATTGTTCCAGGTGAACTGGCCATTATTGGTTTTCAGATCTACCATCTCCACTGTGTCTATGAATTTTGAGAAATCCTCCGCATCTCTATCCAATCTTCTTGTACCTCCTTTTTTCTCCGCAAGTGATGTGATAATGTTGAAATCCCTAGGTAGGATCCAATCGAGGTTGTTGGCTCAGTTTTTAAGATCATCTATGTCTCTTAGAATTCCTCTTCAATCCTCTGACACATGGGTTCCATACACATTAGTGCATAAAATCGTCTCTGTGTTCCCAATGAGTTGCATGCAGACCATTAGGGTATGCCTTATCTCTTTGGCTGCTATTAGGGTTAGTACTTGTGGGTTCCACAGGGTGAGGATACCTCCTGCCATTTGGTGGCTACCAATATCTACCATATTGTACTTGTGCCATTGTTGTTGACTAATTGTTTCCATTATGTCTATATTACACTTGGTCTCTTGAATAAAGTAGAGATCTGGTTGTTCCTATTTTAGTCTACTTCTAAGGATTCGTTGCTTTCTTGGGTTTTTTAGGCCTCTTATATTCCAACTTATAACCTTCATTTAAACTTGTGGGGAGGAGTTGGGGAAGATTATTTTTTATCTTACCCAAGTTTATCAATAGCACTCCAAGCTCCTGCAGGGATACACTATTGGATTTCCTTCCTTTTTTCCTCCACATCTTCTTTGGTGAGAGTTGTGGTTGTACCTCACCAACTTTTACTCCTAGGTGTCCCATCTCCCCATGTGTATGCTTTAGGCCTCTAGATTTGGCTTCCTCCCTTAGGAGGATCAAGTACTGGATGCGGTCAAGTTGCTCCGTTGGTACATTGCCCACTCCCTATATTTTCCATTGCTCTAGTATGTTCGTGAGATATATACATTCCCTTTCCATGAGGTCTTTGAGTTCTGGGTTTTTCATTCCTACTTCACTTCTTTCTACCTCTCCCTCTGCATCTTTCATGGGTGTGTTGTCATCTATGATTTCTCCCTCCATCGGAGTTGCGCAACTTCCTTGTTCTTTCAAGTTATTTGGTCGGTCAGTGAGCTCATTTGGTGTTTGTTCTTTGACTTCCTAGAATTTTTATGTACCCTTCTTTCCTTCTGCCCCCTACTTGGTTTTATCCCTTCCTTCCTGGGTAATCCAGACCTCTGGGTTATTTCCTTCTTGAGATTTTCTTTGCTTTTTGTTGGCTTTGCTTCTGGGGTTTGGGTTGACAAACCCATCCTCATCCTGTTGTGGTTTGGGGTTTTTCATTTCCTGTTTTTTATTAAGTGGGCATTCCCTGATCAAGTGACCATGTTCATGGAACCTCCTACATAGGAAGGGGATCTGTTCATAATCTATGTTTTGGATCCATTCTTCATCCCCGAATTCAAGGATTATGGCTTCTGGGAGTTCTCCCGACACATCAATCTCTATACATATTCTTGCGTAATATGTGTATCTCCCCTTTAGGGTGGCTTATGAGGTATTTATATCCTTCCCCATTTTATTCCCTATTTCTTCAAACCTAGAGGTTAACCAATAGTCTAAGGGTAGGGAATAGAGTCTCAGCTAGACCAGTACCTTTTTGAAGGTCTCTTTTTCTGGGGAGAAATTATCCTTCCATGGCTGCATGTACAGTCCTGCTGATGCATGGAAGTATGGTCCTCCTTCAAATACTCTATCTCTTTCCTCCAGTTTTATGAAGACTATTTTGAATAAATCTTTTGAGCCTAGATGGAGCTCCACTTCCCCATTTGGCTTCCAGTGATATTAGATCTAGTTGCGCAACATCGCCTTAGTGGGCCACAAGACCATAAATTTGCAAATTAGCACAGTTGCCTTCATCTAGTCCATGTAGAGTTGCATCTGCGGATCCTCGAGTATCACCTTGGGTATCTGTGCTGATTTGGGTTTGAACGGGTTGCGCCCTTCTGCCTGGTTGGTTTTTTTTGTGTCTTGCATCAAGTTTTGAGTTTCTACGGCTTCCTCTTCCATGCATTCACTTTTCCCCTTGTTCCTTTCCTGACCTATTCTAGGATCCGATCTCGAGGTGCCTGTTAGTGGTGCCTGTCACTGGTGCCTTGAAAAATATACCCCTTGTCCCTTTCCCTTTGTCTACCACTACTTTGTTATATGAGGGGGTACCCTTACCCTCCCCTCTATTTCTCATGCTTCCCTCTGCTATGGTTGCGACTGTCAAAAACCGTATCCTGTGGTTGCTCTAAGAAGTTCGGAGAATAAATCCAAGAAGGTACCTCAGATTTTCTTTATGTTAAAAGATTGTGTTACACACCTTACTTATATATCATTTTGTATTATAAACTAATAAAAATGCACCATATAAAATTATACAATTCATACTCATAATATAAATTAAAACTAAACATAGACACGAAAAAATATGAGATTTATAAATTAATACTATACATTCCATACTCATAATATAAATTAAAACTAAACATAGTCAGGAAAACATATTATTCTCATATCAAAGAATATACTGCATTTTAATGTCTCACACTAAAAAAAAGTAACATTATAATTATAACCATGGTTAAAAATATTTTTTAATTATTCATTTAAAAAAATAATATATGATACTTCCAAATTATAATATAATAGAATATTTCTTTAAAATAACCATCTTTTCTAGTAGGATAAATGAGATTTTGGACTATCGTTTCTAGCAGGATAAATGAGACTTGGGATTTTCATAACAATTGATCTTTTCTAGTAAGAAAAATGAGACTTGGGACTCTCATCAAAACCAAAATCTTTGTGATTATAAAACATAAATTCCCATCACTATTTTACTCCTCTCCCTATTTATTATTTGTTGTTGTTCATCTTTATCAATTATTGTTTTAACTTAGTATCATATTTTTCTTCACCCATTATTATTTGTTCATTCTTATCTATTGTTACTTTCACTTAGCATCATAACTTAATGTATCACTAATATCATCAAAATCTACTCTAATGAAGTTTCATTGGTGTACACAATGAAAATAAGAGAGGAACTTAAAATACCTAATTATTAAATTGCCTATGGAATAGCCTAACCTATATAATCTTCTAAGGAAATATGGAATTCTCTTGTTGTCATCCACTAAAATAACTATCTTTTCTAGTAGGATAAATGAGACTTACAACTTTCTTTTCTAGTTGGATAAACGAGACTTGGGACTTTCATGACAAAGAAGTAGAATATTTCTTTCATAAAACTATCTTTTCTCGTTGGATAAATGAGACTTAGAACTTTCATGACAATCGATGTTTTCTAGTAGAAAAAATGAGACTTGGGACTCTCATCAAAACCAAAATATTTGTATTGAACTATAAAACATAAATTCCCATCACTATTGTGCTCATGTCCCTATCTCTTATTTGTTGTTCATCCCTATCAATTATTTATTGTTTTCACTTAGTATCATATTTTTCTCCACCCATTATTATTTGTTCATTCTTATCTATTGTTACTTTTACTTAGCATCATAACTTAATGTGTCCCTAATATCATCAAAATTCATTATAATGAAGTTTCACTGGTGTACACAATGAAAATAAGAGAGGAAATCGAAATACCTAATTATTAAATTGCCTATGGAGTAGCCTAACCTATATAATCTTCTAAGGAAATATGGAATGATCTTGTTGTCATCCACTAATATGTAAATGAGGGACTTATAACCCACTTACTTCACCACCAAATATACTATGCGGGAGTTTACTTCTAAACTTCGTCTCTCTATTCCCAATCTTATATAGATAACTTTGTCTTCAAAAAGGCTACTAAAACTTTATTCTTGATGAAATTTTAAGTGAAATAGTAAACTCTATCTTCTTAATGATTAATAGGACTTTTTTCTTAGTGTAGGATAGACATGAAAAATAAGGAACAATGGAAATAAAAAGTGGGATTCTAAGTGAATCAATAACCACTATGTCACCACATCTACACAACTTTTATGGGATCTTAGTTACATAAAGTGTAATTTCCCTACTCCATATTCTTTAGCAAGCATGTAATGATTCTTTTGTTTGTTGTCTCGTAATGCTAAGGAAATTACTAATCATCTCTATATGCATGAATGGATAGAGTGAGTCCACTATGGGTGATTTTAAATCAAAACAACTCCATATGGCATGAACTCGGTCCATTCTCCACATTAAATATGACATCAACACTTCTATGATCATTATTCAAATGACCAGGAAATTATGTTAATTGTTTGTGTAATTAAACAACAAAATTGCATAGAGATCACTCCTTCAATGTCATTTCTCCAATGGAATACAAACTACTGCATAAGAATATACATTATCCTATGAATTAGAATATTATCCACAATTTTATTCTTTAACCTCTTGCTAGAAGACAAGGAAATGGGAGATTGCATATATGTTCTTTCCCTAAACCGTGAGAACACTCTAGTAGCCAACTCTATGCATGAATGGATACAATGAGTCCACTATGGGTGATTTGAAATTAAAACAACTTTGTATGTCCTGAACTCAATCCATTCTCTGCATTAAATAAGACATCAACACTTTTATGCTCATTATTCAAATGACTAGGAAACTATGTTAATTGTTTGTGTAATTAAACAACAAAATTGCACAAAGATCACTCCTTCAATATCATTTCGCCAATGGAATAAAAACTAGGGCATGATAATATACATTATCCTATGAATTAGAATATTATCCACAATTTTATTCTTTGAACTCTTGCTAGAAGACAAGGAAATGGGAGATTGCATATATGTTATTTAGATAAACCATGAGAACATTCTAGTAGCCAACTATATGCTTGAATGGATACAATTAGTCCACTATAGGTGATTTGAAATTTAAAAAACTTTGTATATCATGAACTATGTCCAGTCTCTTCATTAAATAAGACATCAACACTTCTATGCTCATTATTCAAATGACTAGTCAACTATGTTAATTGTTTGTGTAATTAGACACCAAAATTGCATAGAGATCACTCCTTCAATATAATTTCTCCAATGTAATAAAAAATAGTGCATAATAATATACATTATCCTACGAATTAGAATATTGTCCACAATTTTATTCTTTGACCTCTTGCTACAAGACAAGGAAATGGGAGATTTCATATATGTTGTTTCTCTAAACCATGAGAACACTATAGTACCCAAATATATGCACTAATGGATACAATGAGTCCACTGTGGGTGATTTGAAATTAACAAAACTATGTATGGCATGAACTAAGTCCATTATCTACATTAAATAAGACATCAACACTTCTATGCTCATTATTCAAATGACTAGGCAACTATGTTAATTGTTTGTGTAATTGGACAACAAAATTGCACATAGATCATTCCTTCAATATCATTTCTCCAATGGAATACAAACTAGTGAATAATAATATACATTATTTGGTGAATTAGAATATTATCCACAATTTTATTCTTTTATCTCTTGCTAGAAGACAAGGAAATGGGAGATTGCATATCTGTTATTTCTCTAAACCATGACAACAGTCTAGTAGCAAAAGGAAGATTCATGCTCAAGTATTGCAATGAATTAGGCACTCCCATATTAACAAGAATAGGGTACTCTCATTAATGAAATTTTCATCCAATTCAATGCCATGTGATAATCAAATTCGAAAACATTCATGATATACCTATAATCATTGATACTATTAATTATAATTCTATTACCATGTTGTTTGGTTTCAAAATGCAATGGAAATGACAATTGGAGAAGGGAATCATAATTTTTCTTCAATATGTCAATGAGATCCAAGTCACTGGACTACTATCATTTATGAGCATCCTTTCTTCTTCCACTAGATTTCTTTCTGTCTAAGGGGGAAGGTGGCAAGGGAGAGTAGGAATAAATCAAGAGGTATAGTTTGATCTCAGGAAAGCAGGAAGATCTTGAAGGTAGGTCACAAGATAGCTTGAACATGTCCAATGCATCCTTAAAAAAATGCTTTTGTTGTGTAGGATTGAACCTTAGTGCTCCAGGGTTGGCTTTCTTGATCTATGCCAGTTTGATGTTATTTGTGTATATCTTTACATTACTCAACACCTTCACTTCCATGTAGCTTGGAATACTTATAACGATTTTCCTAAATTTAAATGGGTGGCAAGTCAAGTTTTAGCCAAGTTGATTTTTTTGCTTTCTTGGAAATCAAATTCATACCAATAAAATTTCTTTCCTTGAGATATATTTCTCTGATGAGGAAATTGATTCTCAATAATAGAAACAATCTCCCCAAGATAGACTTTTGCAATGAGAATTTGAATTTTTATTCAATCGATCAATCCTTTTGACTCAATAAATTTTGGATCGATTTATATTCCTTGGAAATTATGCTTATTTTTCTATGATTTAACACTTGCTCACTCAGAAGCTCCAATTGAAATTTATGATCTCAATTTCCAAGTAAGTCTCTCTCTATTGATCCTATCAACTTCATTGATTTATAACCTCAACAAGCACCGAGACAACACTATTAGAGAGTAAAACCTTTTCGGAAGTTAATGATCGCCTATATGTGTTCATAGGGCCCCAAAATAGGGGAAAACATAATGTTCAAATTTTAGGAGTAATATTTAGTAGTTTATAGTGTTAGAAAAAACAGGACCGTGGAGCAATAAAATAAAACAAATGTAGAAACAAAACACAGAAGACACACAATACAAGAGAGACACAGATTTACATGGTTCACCCAGTGTGGGCTACGTCCAC
>JZKD02S1753204.1:101276-112385 GCA_000966675.3 Picea glauca
GAAGATGAGCTCGAAGACGAAGATGGAAATTCCCGTTTATGAGGGAAGTCTGAACGCAGAAGAGTTACTGGATTGGATCCGAGCACTCGATACCTACTTCGATTATGAGGATATCAAAGAGGATAAGAAAGTAAGACATGCGGTCACCAAGCTAAGGGGGCATGCAGCTTTATGGTGGGAAGAACTGCAGGCGGATAGACGCGGCAAAGGAAAATCAAAGATCAAGAGTTGGTCTTGGATGATCGCCAAGATAAAGGCGAAGTTCATCCCGAGAGATTACCAGATCACTCTGTTCAGGCGCATGCAGAACCTGAGATAGAAGTTGATGACCGTGAAGGAGTACACCAAAGAATTTTACAGGCTCAACATTCGAGCTGGTCATCAGGAGAGTGATGACGAGAAGGTGGCGAGGTACCTGAATGGTCTAAGGTATGACATTCAGGATGAATTAAGCATGGTCACCATCTGCACAGTTGAGGAGGCATACCAGATGGTGCTAAGAGCCGAAGAAAAGCTGAGCCGCAAGCAGGGACAACGGGGGCGAGGGCGAAGCCAGCCACGAGGTAAGGCAGTTGTTCAGGAGAGAACACAGAAGCCCAAAGAGGATTGGAAAAAGCCTCAGGGTAGAGCTGAAGGAGGTGGAACCTCACAGCAGAGACAGCAAAAATTTGAGTCGAGGAGGCAGCCAGAGGATCAGCAAGGAGGATATGCTGACGCCAACACATTTCCTCATACTCGAGGTAGAGGAAGAGGGCGAGGAGGAATTATCACATGCTTTACATGTGGTAAAGACGGCCACAAAGTCATTGACTGCCCGGAAAGAAAAATGGATAGAGGAAATACTCACGTCGTTGAGGCACATAGGCGTGACATTGAAGAAGAAGACACTGGAAGCGGGAAATCGCTGACGGTGCACAAGGTTCTCTTAAAGCCTGAGAAAGAAGTGGAGAACACAGTTCAATGATGCAAACTGTTCCGGACGACTTGCAAGACCAAAGGCTGGAAATGCAAGGTCATAGTGGACAGTGGGAGCATGGATAATCTTGTTGCAACCGAGATGGTGGAAAAGCTGGAGCTGGAGACGCACAGACACCCGAGTCCATATAGAGTGTCATGGCTACAAAAGGGACACCAGGTAAGTGTTACTAGACAATGCTTGGTAAATTTTAAAATGGGTGAATATAGAGATGAGGTCTTGTGTGATGTCATTCCCATGGATGTCTGTCATGTACTATTGGGAAGACCATGGCAATTTGATAGAAAAGTTGTTCATGACGGGTGGATGAACACTTACACCTTAGAGAAGGATGGGAAAACACATACATTGCTTCCGGGGAGGGATAAGAAGGTGGAACCGGAAGTAACCAGTACGATACTTCTCATGAGTAGGAAAGAGCTTCTCACAGAGTTGGAGAAGAATGAGGATCCACAGTTCTTGGTTGTCAGGAAGCCGAGAATTGTCCTGCCAAGCACAAGAGTGGACGACTTACCAGAGTAGATTCAGTAACTGTTGGGGGAGTTCGCTGACATCATCGTGGATGAACTGCCGCGTTCATTACCACCGGTGCGGAGTGTGAGTCATCACATCGACCTCATACCCAGAGAAAGTTTACCAAACAAGGCAGCGTACAGGTTGACACCTCGAGAGAATGAGGAAGTCAAGAGGCAGGTTCAGGATCTGCAGGGTAAAGGACTGATCAGAGAGAGTCTGAGTCCATGTGCCGTTCCATCGGTACTGAGTCCGAAAAAGGATGGAGGCTGGAGGATGTGTACAGACTCTAGGGCGATAAATAAAATCACCATCAGGTACAGGTTCCCATTACCGAGAATGGACGACTTGATGGATTGCCTGAGCGGAGCCAATTATTTTTCAAAGATTGATCTCAAGAGCGGATATCATCAGATCCGGATGAGAGAGGGAGATGAATGGAAAATAGCATTCAAAACAACCGAGGGTTTGTACGAATGGCTGGTCATGCCATTTGGCTTGACAAATGCACCCAACACATTTATGAGGCTGATGAATGAAGTCCTGCGGGATTTCATTGGCAAATTTGTGGTCGTATACTTGGACGACATATTGGTTTTCAGCAAAACAAAGGCTGAGCACTTGAGGCATTTGGCCCTAGTGATGAGAAGACTATAGCAGGAGAAGCTGCTGGTTAATTTGAAAAAGTGTTCCTTCATGCAGACATAAATCATTTATTTGGGTTTTGTAATTTCGGCGAATGAACTAAAGATGGATCCCGAGAAGGTTGAGGTGATCATAAATTGGCCATCGCCGAGAAATGTTTTCGAGGTAAGGAGATTTCACGGTTTGGAAAGCTTCTACAGGAAGTTCATTAGGAACTTTAGTGGAATCAGTGCTACAATGATGGATACTGTGAAGAAGCGGCATAAAAATTTTCAGTGGACAGTCGAGGCAGAAAGAAGCTTCAGTTCGTTAAAGAGGAAGATTACTGAGCAACCAATTCTAGTGCTGCCAGATTTTCAGAAGACCTTCCAAGTGAAGTGTGATGCCAGTGGATATGCTGTTGGAGGAGTCTTGAGTCAGGATGACCGACCTGTTGCATATTATAGCGAGAAGCTGGATGATGCCAAACTGAAGTACTCCACATATGATAAAGAATTCTATGCTATTATATAGGCATTGAAGAAATGGAGGCATTACCTCATTCCCAAAGAATTTGTGTTGTACAGTGATAATCATGCACTGCAATTCGTGAGTCAACAGGAGAAGCTGAACCAAAAGCATGCGAAATGGGTGGAATACATGCAGAATTTCACCTATGTCATAAAGCACATTTCGGGGACTGCAAACAAGGTAGCCGACGCCTTAAGCAGAAAATTCTTATTGCTGCAAGAGTTCAGAATCAAAACGCTGGGTTTTGAAAATCTGAAGGACATGTATGCTGGTGATGCTGATTTTGGGGAAGCATACGAAGCAGCCGAGAACCCAGTTCTCAGGGATAGGAGTCCATGGATAGACTACCTAGTTCAGGATGGATTATTGTTTAGAGGAAATCAACTGTGCATTCCAGATTGCTCTATGAGAGAGAATTTGGTACGAGAGAAGCACAGTGGAGGCTTAGCAGGTCATTTCGGGCATGACAAAACCTTCGCCAAGCTGAGCGAGACATATTTTTGGCCAGGCATGCGTGCAGATGTGAAGCGTTTTGTTGACAGGTGCAGGATATGTCAACACGCAAAGGGCCAAAAGCAGAACACGGGGTTCTATCAGCCATTGCCCATACCCGAGAGACCATGGGAGGCCATCAGCATGGACTTTGTTTTGGGATTGCCGAGAACGCAGAGAGGCATGGACTCCATTTTTGTTGTGGTGGATCGATTCTTGAAGATGGCACATTTCATACCGTGTCATAAGACAAGCGATGCAACCCACATCGCAAATTTGTTTTTCAAAGAGATCGTGCAATTGCATGGATTACCAAGGAGCATAGTCTCAGATCGGGACACGAAGTTCATAGGTCATTTTTGGAGGACGCTATGGAGAAAGATGGGGACTGATTTGGCATTCAGCTCAGCCTACCACCCACAGACCGATGGACAGACAGAGGTGGTCAACAGAAGCTTGGGAGATCTGTTGAGAAGTCTGGTGACGGAGCATCACACCAGCTGGGATCAGGTCGTACCACAGGCAAAGTTTGCGTACAACCATTCTGTGAATCGGAGTACAGGTAAAAGTCCGTTCCAGATTTTGTATGGAACACAGCCGAGAGGAGTGTCTGAGCTCAGGGAGCCAGGATAGGCTGAAACTAGCAGCACGAGAGCTGAGGAGTTCGCTGAGGCGATGAAAGAACTTCACACGGAGGTGAAGCAGCGATTGCAGAAGACGAATCAACAATACAAGCATAGAGCTGATCAGAGAAGAAGACAGCTTCAGTTTGAAGTTGGAGACATGGTTCTGGCACACTTGAGGAAGGAAAGGTTCCCACGGGGGACATATAACAAGCTCAAAATGAAGAAGATCGGACCATGCAGAATTCTGAGAAAATTCGGCAAGAATGCATATGAGCTTGAGCTGCGAGAGGGCATCGGGATATCTCCGATTTTCAACATTTCGGATTTATACCCATATAAGGGTGAAGATACAGGAGCTGGAGCTGAGGAACCAGTGGTCCAGTGGCAGAAGCAGTTGCCATTTGCACAGAAGCCTGAGATAGAGTACATACTGGATCAAAGAGTCGGAAGAAAGACCAGGCGGAAGCAGTATTTTGAATACCTGGTCAAATGGAAGAATCACCCAGTGGAGGACGCCAGCTGGGAACCAGAGGCAGTTATACAAAAGCATGGGCACAACGTACGAGAACTCATGAATAGGAGCCCATGAAATCTTTT
The DNA here is from genome assembly GCA_000966675.3 of Picea glauca. Taxonomy (NCBI): domain Eukaryota; kingdom Viridiplantae; phylum Streptophyta; class Pinopsida; order Pinales; family Pinaceae; genus Picea; species Picea glauca. The sequence continues at coordinate 105,636 of JZKD02S1753204.1, forward strand.
TGAGCCGAGGAGTATGATGCAGGAGCATCCACACCTCGTCATGCGAGTTTGCATGTGGAGAAAAGAAAAAGACCGCAGGGTGACGCCAGCATCACGGTTATGACCATTTTGATGAGCGCCGCCGTTTACATAAAATCCTCCATATTTAGGTGTACTTGTATATTGAAATAGACCGCGAGTATATAAGCTCTCGTCCTGGTACAGCAGAGGCACTTATTAGATTTAATGCAGAGAGGTTAGATTTAGTGCAGGTAGATAAGACCATTATGTCTTGATTTGACAATTTAGCTTTTTGAGAGGGAAAACCGGATATAGACACCCTCCCTTGTATTATCGAAGAGGATAKTATCARCATTAGCATTGAGGAGAAGAGMRGGAGAGCAGAACADASAGCTTGAACAAGACCCCATGTACAAATATTGAATTAATAAGAGAGATCTGATTCAATTTCATGGCGGTGGTTATTCTCTGTATATTGTTAATCTTATGCTGTTGTATGCTTGCTTCTTATTATTCTTTCATTATATATGCTGCATACGTGATCTCATGGCAGATTAGAAACCTGGGAGAAAGGAGGGATTAAGTTCGCTCATTCCATTGATTGAACCGGGAGTCTCCTGCATAGAGTGCAGTTGAAATCTCTTTGCATAGAGTGCGTAGAGGCGGTTCGTTAGGAAAGTTCTTACCCTCATCAATCAAGAGTGGTTGAGTTGAATTCCATCCCATGGACGTGACTATCCCTTGCGTGTTGTTGGGATTATGTCTTTGTATTTTTGTTTCTGGGTATATCCTTCTTTCATATGCTGTGTATGTTATTATGTGGAAGAATTAGAAGCCGAGTGTCGAAAAGAATGAGTTTCATTTGTTTCTCTGTTTAGGCCTGGATATTCCTGCATAGAGTGCAGTCAAGTTCCTCTACATAGCGTGTGTTGAGGGGGCTAAGCAGTAGAACTCTCCTTCTACTCTGCTAAGAGTTGAGTCGAGTTATTCAAGCCGTGCAGGTGCGTGCAGGTTGAGTCTGAGTCTCAATAACAAGTCCGAGAAGGGGAAGGGTCTGAGTTGACAGAGCTCAAGAGGGATAATCCCTTATTTCGCTGTGGAGATCGACCGAGTAAAATTCGTACAGTACAAAGATGGTATAGTAGAGATCTCTTCATAGAGGAAGAGAATCGAAGAATCAAACTTAGTAAGGAGAACTTCAAAGGTCTCTACCCCACCCGGAGATCGGGCATAGCGGGGGTTCGCGTGGGCGGAGTTGACAGGTTGGCCAAAGCGGACACGAGGGCGCGAGGATCGACGGTGCGAGATCACGTGCATGGCGAGCCGTAGGTTTGAGGTGAAGAATGATCTCGGGACATCGAGTCTCGAGGATTAAAAGGTTCAAGGATAGGGCGTGCTAGTAGTAAGATAGCGAAAGGCGAGAAAGCGAGTGGGTCGGCATCTCGCGTCTCGGACCTCGGTGGTGGGGTCTCCGAAGATATGGTAGCGCGAGTCGCGAGTCAGCGATATTGCGAGGTTCCGACACCCGAGCAAGGTCAGCGTTGACCCGGAATATCAGATCTCAGGGATCCGAGGATTAAGCCTACAACCGTGGGACTCGCAAAGTCACGAGAGCCGATTCCCCGACAATCAAAACAAGGAGAATTGGAAGGAGTGAAGTCTGTGGGTAAAGACTCCTGAGGGGAGCAGGAAGAACATCGTTTCTTCGGGCCGATTAGTTGAAGGTCCTGGTGAAGCGACCGATAACTGCTAGGGGAGCGGTTGCGCCAACAAACAATGGTGAGAATTTCAAAAGCCTTGGAAAGATAAGAAACAAGACCGAATGAACTAGTGGAAGAAGGGGTATCAGCCAGCTCCTTATCGAAACGCAGAAAAAAGTTTTCCAAGGAAATATTTTTACTCCAACAATCAGAACACCCAAGGAAGTGGTAAACCAGAAAACCCGGGAACAAAAAAGTTCAGGGACAACCCCCATGAATCGTTAAAATGTTGGGGATGTGGAGAAACTCACTTAAAGAGGAACTGTCCACATTTGACTTCAACAACCATAACTATGGTTCACAACTTGAAAGAAGCCTCTATGGTGGGAGAAGTGGGAAGAAGCTTGCATCGGATAAATGTAGTCGTGGATGGCCGAAAAGCTGACCACCAATCCTTTGTGGTGGAAATTGAAGGTAAAATCAATGACACTCGTATATTTGTTTTAATTGACCCTAGAGCTACATTGAGTTATATCGCTCCTAGTATAGTGGAGTCAAATAAACTTAAGAAAACAAGACATGAAAAATCTTGGTTGGTACAACTACCAAAAGGAATGAAAAGAAAAGTAGTCGACTTTATATCAGATTATGAGTTTAGTTTAGGTGGTCAGAACATAAAGGAAAATCTAAACATTCTATTGTTAGGGTCTTATGATGTAATTATCAGAATGGATTGGTTAGAAAGACATAAAGAAGTGTTACATTGTTATGAAAAATTACTCATGTATAAAGACGAAAATGACACTTCTAGGACAGTTCAAGGTATACAAAAACCAATCTCAGTTAGACAGATTTCAGCAATGCAATTCAAGGAATGCATGAGAAAGGGTTGTCAAGTTTATTCCATCCAAGTAACAAACTTGTTAGAAAAAGAAGATAAACCTAACTTGGAGGATTTTGTTGTCTTGCATGATTTCAGAGATGTGTTTGTTGATGAGATACCTGAATTACCCCCAAGGAGGGAGATAGAATTTTCTATCGACCGACTACCCAGTTCATCCCCTATCTCTAAATCACCTTACCGAATGAGTTTGTCCGAATTAACAGAACTAAAAATTCAACTACAGAAATTATTGGACAAAGAATATATCAGAGTGAGTGTTTCACCATGGGGAGCATCAGTCCTCTTTGTGAAAATGAAGGATGAAACTATGATATTATGCATCGATTACAGACAATTAAACAAAATGATGATTAAGAACAAGTACCCCTTACCTAGGATAAATGATCTGTTCGATCAAGTAGCTGGGGAAAATATTTTCTCGAAATTGGATTTACGATCTGGTTATCACCGGGATAGGATAAAAGATGAGGACATAAGTAAAACAACTTTCTGAACTAGATATGGACATTATGAATTTGTTGTTATACCTTTTGGACTCACTAATGTCCCAGCCACGTTTATGTGTTTAATGAACAACATTTTCAGTCAGTACTTGCACAAGTTTGTGTTGGTATTTATTGACGATATTCTAGTATATTCTGAAACAAAAGAAGAACACGAAGAACACTTAAGGATAGTTCTGCAAACTTTAAGGAAGAACAAATTATATGTTAAATTCGATAAGTGTGACTTTTATCAGAAGGAAATACAATACCTAGGACATGTAATCTCTGTTGAAGGTATTTCACTCGACCCTGAGAAAATAAGATCCATCATGGAATGATCGATTCCTAAGGACGTAGTGGACATCCATTCATTCATGGGAATCACTGGATATTACCACAGATTTATAGAGGTATTTTCCAAAATTGCATACCCCATAAAATCATTACAAAAGAAGGGAACGAAGTTTAACTGGTCACAAAAATGTTAAGACAGTTTCAATAAGTTAAAGGAATTGTTAACGATCGTACCCATTTTAAAGGTAGAAGATATGGACAAAGACTGCATCGTCTATGTAGATGCATGTAAAGAAGGACTAGGTGGTGTCCTAACTCAATAAGGACATTATTTTTTATGATTTCTGAAAACTAAAGGAACAGGAACGAAACTACGTCACTCATGACTTAGAGTTGACAACTATAATACACACCTTAAAAATGTTGCGGCACTACATAATGGGTAGAAAATTTCTATTATTGACGGATAACAATGGTGTGAAATTTGTGTTTAGTCAACCAGACCTTAATGCAAGGCAAGCAAGATGGCTATCCTTCTTGAGAGAATTTAACTTTGAGGTAAAACATATCAAGGGTAAGGAAAACAAGGTGGTTGATTCCTTAAGCAGAAGAGTTCATGGGTTGTTTGAAATAAACATTAGTAGGGAAGAAAGTGATCTTGAATAGAGGATAAAGGCCACAGGTAATAATGACAAAAACTACACTAAATTGTGGCAAAATCTTAGAACACTACAGAAAAGATAGACAAAACAGATCTAAGTTTGGACAAAAACGGTCTACTACGATTTAAAAACATAATATACATACTAGATTTGACAGAGTTAAAGTTAACAGTTTGGATGAGGTTCATAAGAAACCGTATTCTCGTCATCCAGGATACCAGAAAATGATAACAACACTGACAAAGTTATTTTATTGGCCTAATATGAAGGGTGAAACAACAAAATACTTAGCCAAGTGTCAATATTGTCAGCAGGTAAAGGCCGAACACCAACATCCAACCGGCCTATTGCAGTCCTTACCAGTGCCATAATGGAAATGGGAGACTATATCACTAGACTTTATTACAGGTTTGCCTAGAACTCAAAAATAGAATGATTCAATTATGGTGGTAATCGATAAACTTAGTAAGTCTGAACACTTTATTCCTGTAAAGTCTACTTTTAAATCCATTAACATCGCTGAAATATTCACGAAAGAAATTTTTAGACTGCATGGTATTCCTAAAATGGTGATCTCCGATAGAGACATAAAATTTACATCTTCTTTCTAGAAAGAATTGTTTGCAGGGTTAAATACTAACTTGAATTTCATCATGAGTTATCACCCACAAACAGATTGTTAGACTGAATGAAAAAACCAAATTGTGGAAGACATGCTCCGCATGTACATAAGAGAAAAACCAAGAAAGTGGGAAGACTACCTGCACTTTGTAGAATTTGCATACAAGAATGGATACCAAACGTCGGCTAAGATGAGACCTTTCAAAGTACTATAAGACATAGAGTGTATGAATCTGATTAGCTAGGATAACCTAGTTGATATACTCATGGTAGGACCATAGATGCTCTAGGAAATGGAGAGCATCGTAAGAAAAGTACAACAGAACTTAAAAGAGGCATAGGACAGACAGAAAAGTTGCATGGACCAGAAAGAAGGACACATGGAATTTCAAGTGGGAGACACGTCTATTTAAAATTCAAAATCCAAAAAATGTCACTAAAGCTAGGGAACTATGCAAGTTGGCACCTAGGTTTTGTGGCCCTTTTGAGATCTTAGCTCGAATTGGACCTGTAGCATACCATCTTGCACTCCCTGCCAATCTAAAATATCCATAATGTATTTCATGTTTCTTTTTTAAAGAATTATGTTCATGACCCTACCCATATGATCTATTGGAACTTGGTGCAAGTGGAACTAGAAGGCGAGTTCCAAGCACAACCTCTATGCATTCTGGACAGGAGAGAACTATCACTTTGGAACAGAGCAGTCGCCTAGGTAAAAGTGCAATGGAAGCACTTTCTCCCTGAGGAGGCCACTTGGAAGTTGGAGGGAGACTTGAAGAAATATCATCCAACCCTATTTGAAGAAAGGAACGAACACTGAGGACAATGTTTTATTGAAGGGGGAAAATGATGTAACATCCCCAAAAATATTTTTTTTTTAAATCTGAAATTTCTTAGGAAATTATTTTCATTTTTGGTAAATTTGAAATTGGAAAATGTTTACCATTTATGGAAATTCTGAATTTTGAATTTAGTTAGTTGTAATTAATGATTATGATTGTTGGGCGAGGCTCTAATTTGACCCAACTAACTACTTGACTATGACACTTGTATCAAACAAAATATTTTATATTTATTGTTAATGGACAAATGGAACAGTCAAGTTACAATCAATTGACCATGACTCCATGAGTGGGGAACATGTTGGAACTACCTCAGGGGTGATTATTACAAGTGGGAAATCAAGAATTTGTCCATTGATAGCCATTGGAAATTAGGGATTTGGAAAGATGCAAAAATTCCCAAGGGGAAAATACCTAGGCATAATTTCTTTTGGATATATATAACATATGGGAGGAGGCAGGACGGTGCCTAGTGTGCTGGGGGAAATGAATTATCTCTTTTTGTTATGAACATTGCTTTCTGAGTGTGAGGCAAGAAGACGTTGTTGCAACTGAAGGACTATTGCTAAGGAGAACTACTAAGTTCGCCCTCATGGATTCATGGTCACGCTAGGGGGAGAACGAGACAAGTGATTTGGTTGTTTTGTTCTAAGGTTGGGAGGAACGTGGTTGTTCCATTTGTTATTTGACAAATTTCAGATATGTCAACCTACTCTTTTCTCAGGATGAATGTTATACGGTTTAATAACTGATAGACTGCATCTGTTTAATTTTGGATAGAAGTATTACTATAGATGAAAATATGATTGAATGTTGTTAGACTTAAGAATTTACATAATGCCTCTAAAACTTATTCTGAATGAATTATCTATGTTGATTAGACTGCTGAGCGGGTTCTATTTTCATTTGATATACTAGATGAAGAGTACATTTGGTTAAATTCTGGAAGACTTTGTTTTGTAGATTAGAATATTGTTGTAATGGGATAAATCATAGGATAAACCTCATAGTTAATTGTATTTTTCAGAGTAAACTATCTATGTGTGAAATGTGGATGGAACCGAATTATGTAGATATACATGTGTGCTTATATTTCTGTAGGTAAATACAAAGAGCCATATTATTTAATTGGGATTTCAATCCATATACATATTAAAACTAGAATCAGGATGAAACTCTATGTATGATAGGAATCATGATATATATATATATATATATATATATATATATATATATATA
>JZKD02S1753204.1:112428-125496 GCA_000966675.3 Picea glauca
AGATGTATATATTTATGTATATATATAATTATAGTTGGTAATTGTGCAGCATGATTTATTTTATTACAATAAACATCTAAAGATTTACTCCATAAGAACTTCAATGCTAGATGCATGAGGAAAACTGAGTACGTCTTCCCCATTTATGATTTTACTAACAATACAAGATTGTATAGATTTGGTTATTAATAAACAAAATTATTCGTTCTCATATAAGTTAAAACAAAAATAAAAGTTCCATAAGTTCAAGGAAAGAGTACATAAAATCATGAGACATACAAGTTTCGTAAGCATATAACTAATTCTGTAATTTCGTAGCTATATGAATAACTAGAGAAAATCGTTCGAATTGTTTTATAAGACCAAAGTAATCCTGAGAGGAGATATAGAGTAAATCTTCAATACATGAATATATCTTAATACCCGGATACAGAGTCCTGAGTAAAAACACATCTATTATACAGGAACAAAGATTTTTAAATGCTAATTATTTTTAACCATGTCATAGTAAGAGGATTGACCCTTACATCCCTCTAACAAAATAGAATGTATAAATAACCAGTTGCGTAGGAGCCTAGTACAATTGATTCCCATGATAACAATATGCTAGAACTAGATTGTCTCATTCGACAGAACCTGGGATAATATTTTTTGTAAGAGCACGATAAAGAGAAATTTGAATACTTCTTGCACCAATCGATGTCCTGGAATCCAAAGATGTCAAAGGCGCCTAGATCTTGTAGAGAGACCAAGAAATTTATTAGCATAGTTTCAACTAACAGAATAAAATAACTACAAAACAATTTAACATAGATGAATTTTTCAGAATATACTTAGCTAGTGGATTCTAGAAGTAAATGTTGTCCTTCCTCCTTGTATCCATGGAAAGTTTGTCACAGACTCGAAGGGGTGGAGAGGGATAATATTCTCTTGATGGGTACCCTCGCACTTAAACAGGGCCCCATCATTCGATTGTAGCAAACAAAATGTGAATCATTTGTTTCAGAAAGAAAGTGAACAATTATATACTAGACAAAAGTAACTAATAAGGACTGTACACTAAAAAACGTGACCTGTAGGGTCACCCATTTGACCATAGAGTAAGATTTGATAATCAATTTAATTTAGTTTGGAATCAAATGAAATGGAGTCATGGATAGAATCTTGAGAAAATGGGCATTCTTCCCTTGAAAAAAAAATAAAATAATAATAAAACTGATTTAGACATCCAAGTCTGCAGGACCACGGGCGAGGGTAACTCCTCGACCATACCCGAGAGCTTCAGGCTAAAGATACACAACAGGAGTCTGAAAAATGTAATTCATACTTATATATTTATATGCGTTGTAGAATAATAAGAGTAATTGTATTATACAAAGCATACTTATAGCCTGGAAGATCTTGACCAACTCAGTACCAAACAGATTCTCAGTTAGGTCTTTATATCTTCTTTTGTAGCTATTAGATAAAACAAGGTCCTCATCTATCCATAAAGGATTATGGTTGGCGTCATTACTTAAAAGAGTAGCTTGTTTAGTTGTATTCCTAGCATTAAAGTCTCCTAGAACGAGGATATTACCTTCATTTTTCAAATTATAAATATCTTGTTCTAAATTATTATAGGGACAATTTTATCTAGATTATTTTTCTTATAAAAAGTAGAATTAATAGGTGAAAAATAACAAATTGCTATATACATCTTCTTATAATTGGTGTCTAAAATTTCTATCCAAATGTATTGATTAAGAGGGGCAATCTTATGAAGTTGAATGTGAGGAGAAATCCTCTTTCTAATATAACAAGCTATGCCTCCTATCCCTCTATGGTGGGATTTTTTGTTCCATGCCGACCACAAGACAATTCCTTCCATGTTAGGGACCTTAGACTCCTCATGATCCCAAGTTTCAAGTAGACACGTAATATCAATATCACTCGGGATCCAACTTATCATAGGACCTTTGTGACGCAAACCCCCAATCCTCAGAAATGAGGTCCGCACAGGATCTTTACTACAACCACGTCGAGGGTTAACCATTCCCTTCGTTTAAGCCACCAAGGACTTCGAATTTTGGGGTTTCGTGATCCCTTATGTCGATCTCCTTGACTCTTCCACTTGTCGAACCCCGAAATGATGATACGCCGAAATCTCTGACCACGTTCTGCTCCTGTATCGGATTTTTTGCCTTTTCAGGATTTTGAACTTCGCAATTTCGCGAATCCTATTGTCAAGGTTCTTGACCTGTCCACCTTCCAAAACCTGAAATGTCGATATTCACAAAATGCTTGGCCGTTTCCTCCTACATAGTTGTATCACATTTCATGACTTCGGGAGTTCCGAAACAAGGAATCATGACCTCTTGTCTTCACAACTTCCAAAATTCCGAAACCCAAAACGTTCAGCAAAAGGCTAGCTTCTATTGGAAATTTTTCCCCTTTTTGGAGTTTCGGACTTTGTGATTTCGCAAGTTCTGATGTAAGGCTGTGAGTTCTCTGGTCTCCACAAACCCCTAACTTTGAAAAAAGATACCCAACGGGATCAACAGCTATAAGCCTCACTTCGAGCTGACGGCCCATGTGATTTCAGGCTTTCGGGTACCGGGAGTCTAAGACTCTCGATCCTAGAACACTGTCCTCTCGGGTTCCCGAACCCCGAAACACCGAATTGCCGAAACATCCTTCACACTATTTCATGTTTCACAACTTTAGGGGTTCTCATGTGAAGAGCCTAAATTCTTGTCAACGGGAATGCTGAAATTCTGATTCCTGAAATGCCGAAATACCACTTCACGATATCCTGAATCTCGCAACTTCAAAATTCTAAGTGCAAGGGCCCAAGCTCCTTATCCATAGGAATTCCAGTATTTCGAATCTCAATTTTCCAAAACGTTGAAATTTCTGCTCTTCACCTTCACATGCGATAATCCACTTCGTTCTTCGGGAGTTCGAACGACCAAGGGTTCCATCCACACTTAAGACTTACAACTCCCGAAATGCCGAAATGATATCAACGGTCCAATGATCGAAATCAACGATCCACGTTGGCTCCTATTACCAGAGTGATGGATTCATCCCTCCTTATTCACCTTGTAGCTTCTCTGGATCTTACGGTCCTCGTGATTTCAGGAGTTATCCTCGGACAATTCTGACCTTTCAATTTACTCCTCAATAACCTATGGTTCAAAATCGACTCTGCGATCCTTCTATGGGACATGACTTCTGCACAACAACTTGAGCATCCTGCTTTCTCTTGAACGATTCAAAGGCCCTATCCCTTCTAGGCTTTCCTCTGACAACTTCAAGTCACCAAAGAAATCCTGCACGCACTCCTTGCGGCAATCCTTCAAGTACTTTTGGGTATTTGAACTCACGACTCTATGCACTTTCTCTGCAACAACAATCCTTCTATCTCTCAGCCGTAGTTGATAAGTTCTATGGTCTCGACCAGCCTGCACACACCCTGCACGGCTTCTTTGCTTGTATTGCACTTCCGTTGAAATGAGAACAATGGTATCCCTCCTGAACTTTCATAGATAAACTCTGAGCCTTCATCAACGCACTCCTTGCGGACGTTTCACTACAGTCCTTGCAGGAACTTCTCACTCAGGAAGAGAAACAATTGAATCTCATTCTCTCACTCTCTCAGACTTAAAAAATTTAACAGGAAATCATACATAAATAGCATAACAAGAAATGCATGACAGAGAGGATAAAACAACCATAAGCAAATCAATTAACATGTATACACAAAAAGCATCATAACACCATGAGTCTGAATCAAAGCGTTATATATTAATTCAAAGCTCCTGTACATGGGGTTCTTCTCTACAACTCTCTGCTACAATTCTCCTCTTCTCTATGCTAATGTGCTTAATTGATCTAATTCTAATTGATACAATGATACAAAGATGAGGGTGTCTATAGTCATTTTCCCTCCTGTTCCTAAAACTGTCAATTCTGGAATTTAAATCAACCTACTTTCATTCACTGGGCTTAAATGCCTCTACCTCCTACATATGAGAGTGAATAACTCATGATCTGTTTACAATACAAAATTATGCTTCCTTTTAACCATTACATTAATGCTTCAAAAACATTTCCAAAACGTGCAAAATGTATGTTGCACTTTCCAGCTGTCTTCTACCTTCATGCTCGCTTGGCTGGCTGCTTGCGATGCTCCTGCATCATACTCCCTTGCTTGAAAATTTTCATGGATTCTTGTTCATGATCTCTTGCACGGTCTGTCCATGCTTCTAAATTTCTTCTTCATCCTCCCAACTGGTATCTTCAATTGGGTGTCCCTTCCATTTGACCAAGTATTCAAAATACTCTTTCCTCTTGGTCTTCCTGCTGACCCTCTTATCAATTATACCTTCCAGCTATGGTTGTGCAACTACATGCATTTGTTTGGTCCACTGAACTCGTGTATGTTCATTCTCTATCCATGCTTCTTCATCTTTGTAAGGGTACAAATTTGAGATGTTGAATATCGGTGAAATTCCGATCCCATCGGGTAATTCGATCTCATATGCATTTGCCCCAAATTTCTTTACAATCTTGCATGGTCCAATCTTCTTCATTTTTAGTTTGTTATATGTTCCCCTTGGGAACCTTTATTTCCTCAGAAGTGAAAGAATGAGATCACCAACTTCAAACTAAAGTTCTCGCCTATGTTGATTTTCTCTGCGCTTATACTCTTGACTCAAGTTTTGCAAACGTTCCCTCACTTGGCTGTGAAGTTCCTTCATTGCTTCTACAAAATCCTCTGCACTAGAACTTCTAGTTTCATTCTGTTCTGAATCCTTTAACTTAGAAACTCCCCTTGGTTGCATTCCATATACAATTTGGAATGAACTCTACCCTGTTCTTCTATTGATCGAATCATTATAAGCAAATTCCGCCTGTGGAAGAATGTAATCCCACTGACTGTGGTGTTCAATCACTAGGATCCTTAGTAAATCTCCCAAGCTTCTGTTTACAACTTTTGTTTTCCCATCCATCTGAGGATGATAAGATGAGCTAAAAGACAAAATTGTGCCCAACTTCTTCCATAAATTCCTACAGAAATGTCCCACGAACTTGGTATCCCGATCTGAAACTATACTTCTTGGAAAGCCGTGAAGTCTGACAACTTCCTTGAAAAACAGGTTCACAATATGAGTTGTGTCACTGGTTTTCTAACATGGTATAAAATGTGCCATCTTTGAAAATATGTCTACCACCACAAAGACTGAATCAAACCCTCTTTGCATTCTTGGCAACCCCAATATAAAATCCATGCTCACTGCATCCCACGGCCTCTCAGGTACGGATAATGGCTGGTATAATCATGTGTTCTTCCTTTTTCCCTTTATGTGCTAACAAATTCTACATCTATCCACAAATATTTTGACATTTGTCCTCAACCCTGGCCAAAAATATGAGCCATTTAATTTTGAGAACGTTTTTTCATGACCGAAATGTCCGACCAATCCTCCATTATGTTTTTCTTTCAGCAGATTCTCCCTCATGGAGAATTTTGGAATACATAATTGATTGCCCCTGAATAATAATCCATCTTAGATCATATATTCGGTCCATTGGCCTCTGTCCCTGAGAATTGGATTCCCAGACGCCTCATACGCTTCCCTAAAATCTGGGTCATCCTTGTACATTTCTTTGAGGTTATCAAAACCTAAAGTTTTGACTCTAAATTCCTACATCAACAAACATTTCCTACTCAAAGAATCAACAACTTTGTTAGCAGTTCTAGAAATATGTTTAATTACAAAAGTAAAATTATGCATGTATTCAACCCATTTTGCATGATTTTGGTTAAACTTTTTACTATTGAGTCACGAATTGTAAGGCATGATTATCACTATACAAAACAAACTCTTTAGGAACCAAATAATGTCTCCATTTCTTCAGCGCTTGTATGACTGCATAGAATTCCTTGTCATATGTTGAATATTTAATCTTTGCTTCATTCAATTTTTTGCTGAAGTATGCGACCGACCTATCATCTTGGCTCAAGACCGCTCCAATTGCAAATCCACTTGCATCACATTTGACCTGAAATGTCTTGTTGAATTTGGCAACACCAAAATTGGTTGTTCAGTAATCTTCCTTTTCAACAGATTGAAACTTTTCTCTACTTATTTTGTCCAGTGAAAATACTTATGTCTTTTCTTCACCATGTCCATCATCGGTGCGCTAATCCCACTAAAATTTCTAATAAATCTCCTGTAGAAACTAGCCAATCCATGAAAGCTTCTAACTTCAAATATACTCTTTGGCGATGGCCAATTCTTAATCACCTCCACTATATCTGGATCCATTTTCATCTTATCTGCAGAGATAACAAACCCCAAATAAATGAGCTATGTCCTCATGAATGATGATTTCTTCATATTTATCAGCAACTTCTCTTGTTGTAGTCTCTTCATCACTGTAGCCAAATGCCTCAAGTGTTTTGTTTTTGTCTTTCTGAAAATCAATATATCATCAAGGTATACAATGACGAATTTTCCTATGAAATCCTTCAGGAATTCATTCATCAATCTCATAAAAGTACTAGGCACATTTGTTAAGCCAAATTCCATAACAATCCATTCATACAGCCCCTCATTGATCATGAATGTTTTCTTCCATTCATCACCTTCTCTCATTCGGATTTGATGATATCCACTTTTCAAATCAATCTTTGAAAAAAAAAATTCTCCACCCAAGCAATCCATCAAATCATCCATCCTTGGCAAAGGAAATCTATATCTGATGGAAATCTTGTTGATTTCCCTCGAGTCTGTGCACATCCTCCAACCTCCATCTTTCTTTGGGATGAGCATTGTTGGTACAACACACAAACTTAAGCTCTCTCTAACCAACCCTTTGTCCATTAAATCCTGGACCTATCTCTTGACTTCTTCATTCTCCTACGTCATCAATCTGTACACTTCTTTGTTTGGTAAACTAGCTCCAGGTATAAGATCGATGTGATGACTTATACTTCTGATCGGTGGCAACGAACAAGGTAGTCCGTCCACTACTATATAAACAAACTCTCTCAGCAACTTCCGGATTTCCTCTGGAAAATCATCCACTCTTGTATTGGTTAAAACAATTATAGGCTTCCTGACCATGATGAATTGTGTATCTTCCTTCGTCTTAACCTCCTTAAGAAGTTCCTTCGCACTCATGAGAAGTACAATGTTGCTCACTTCTGGTTTCATTTCTTTATCCTTAATCGGAAACAACATGTGATTTCTCCCATTCTTATCCAGGGTGTATGTGTTCTTTCTCCCATCATGAATCACATTCCTGTCATATTTCCATGGTCTACCCAACAATAGATGACAAACATCCATGGGAATGACATCACACAATATTTCATCTTTATATCCTCCTATTTTAAATTCAGCTAAACATTTTTTAGTGACATTTACCTAATGTCCTTTTTCTATCCACGAAACTCTGTATGGGCTTGGATGTTCAATAGTCTCTAGATCCAACTTTTCTACCCTCTCTGTAGAAACGAGATTGTTTGTGCTACCACTGTCCACGATGACTTTGCATACACTGTCTTTGGTCTTGCAAGAAGTTCGAAAAAGTCTATTCCTTTGGGCTGGGTTCTCTGCCTCCTGCTCTGGCATTAAGAGAACTTTTCTCATCATCAGTGATCTTCCGCCCTCAGCATCTTCTGCCTCAACATTTCGTCCTTATGCTTCGGCAATGTGAGTTTCACCTCCTTCTTTCTTTCTATCTGGACATTCATAGGATTTGTGTCCATTTTTCCATAGGTAAAGCATTTTATTTCTCCACCTCTGCCTCTTCCTCTTCCTCTGGTTTGAGGAAAAGTATTTCTATCAGCATATTGTCCTCTCTGTGAGCTTCCACCTCTCTCTATTTGAGTTTGAGGTTTCTTCCACTCTTCTTTAGGTTTCTGATTTTTGTCTTGGGCAATTGTTTTGCCTCTGGCTTGAATTTTGCCTCAGCCTCTTTGACCTTGCTTTCGTCTCGTCTTCTCTTCAACTTTCAGAGCCATCTAATAAGCATCCTCCACATTTATAAGGGTCATCATGCTCATCTTGTCCTGAATGTCATATCCTAGATGATTCATGTACCTGGAAACTTTTTCATCATCACTTTCCCGATGACCTACTCTAATGTTTATCTTGTAGAATTCCTCAATGTACTCTTTCACTGACATCAGCTTCTGTCTCAAATTTTGCATCCTTCGAAACAAAGTAATTTGATAATTCTTAGGTATGAATTTCGCCTTCATCTTTGCAACCATTCTATCCAAACTCTTGATTTTTTGCTTGCCTTTCCAGCGTCTATCAGAATACAACTCATCCCACCATAATGTTGCATGCCCTTTAAGTCTTGTGAAAATGTGCTTGACCTTATTGTCTTCCTCGACATCCTCATAGTCAAAATATTTATCCAGATCTCTAATCCAATCTAGAAGCTCTTCAACATCCAGGTTCCCTTCATACACTGAAATGTCCATTTTTTCTTTGGCACCTATCTTAGCAACAACCCTAAATCAGCGTTCATCTGCTGCATCTTTAGCTGCAACTTCTTCTCCTTCATGTCCATCTTCATCTTCACTGTCAGCCTTGCTGATATCCCCAGCGTTGACTGTGCGCCTTTGTGTTGTCTCCATGGCATCAAGCCTGGCACATAGTTTGCACATTTATCTTTGCACCGCTAGATCAGGCATTGGTCTGTCTCTCCTTCTCGGCGACATGGCTGAGAAATATTCTTCCTTCCTCTACTATAGAAAACAAAGAACTTTTTCTGGGCTCTGATACCACAACTGACGCAGACCCCCAATCCTCAGAATCGAGATCCGCATAGGATCTTTACTACAACCACACCAAGGGTTAATTGTCCCCTTCATTTAAGCCACAAAGGAATTTGGATTTCAGAATTTCGTGATCCCTTATGTCGAGCTCCTCAACTCTTCCACTTGTTGAACCCCGAAATGTCGATACGCTGAAATCTCTAACCACGTTCTGCTCCTGTATCGGGTTTTTCGCCTTTTCAAGGTTTCAGACTTTGCGATTTCGCGAATCCTATTGTCGAGGTTCTTGACCTTTCCACCTTTCAAAACCTGAAATGACGATATTCCTTAAATGCTTGGATGCATCCTCCTACATAGCTGTATCGTGTTTCGCAACTTCAGGAGTTCCAAAACAAGGAATCCTGACCTCTTGTCTTCATAACTTTTGAAATTTCGAAACCCAAAATGTTTAGCAAAAGGATAGCTTCTATCGGAACTTTTTACCCTTTCCGGAGTTTCGGAATTTGTGATTTTGTGAGTCCTGATGTAATACTTTCATTTCTCTAGTCTCCACAAACCCCAAACTCCGAAATAATATCTCCAACAGGATCAACGATTATAAGCCTCCCTTCGATCTGATGGCCCATGTCATTTCAGAATTTCGGGTATCAGGAGTCCAAGACTCTCAATCCCAGAACACTATCCTCTTGGTTTCCCCAAACCCGAAACACCAAATTGCTGAAACGCCCTTCACACTATTTCGTGTTTCACGACTTCGACGGTTCTCATGTTGATGCAGGAGCATCGCCAACACATCAAGTGAGCCAACATGGAAGCGGAAGACAACTGGACAAGCTAGCATAAAATTTTGAAAACACTTTGGAATTGTTGCGCGATCTTAAATGAACCATTAAGATGAAGCGCACTTTGTATATTGTAAATGGACCTTGAGCGGATAGCTCTCATCCTTAGTAGGTAGACGACATTTAAAATAGTTAATGCAGGTAGATAGAAATATAATTTTAGATTTGATAGCTTTAGATCGCAAGAGGGAAACGGGATATAGACACCCTCATTGTGCATTTGTATTATTGAGAATTCTAGAGCATTAGAGAAAGAGCATGCAGATAGTTGTGTAAGAACACCCATGTACAGATACTTGAATTAATAGAAGAGATTGATTCAAATTCATGGTTTTTGTGTCTGTTCTTTGTGTATTGATGTTGATGTGCTCATGAATGGTTGCTTTCAGTCACACATTTGCTTTTATGTGCTGTGTATATGATTTCATGTTTGAATTGAAGCCTGAAAGGGTGAAGGAATGAGTTTCAATTGTTTCTCTATTTGAGCTGTAGAATTCCTGCAAGGAGTGCAGTCGAATTGTCTGCAAGGAGTGCATTGATAGATGGGTTCAAATAGAGATAGCTTTTGTTCTCATTTCCTCAAAGGTGCAGTTGGGCACAGGGTCATGCAAGGAGTGCGCAGGCTGGGTAAAAGTCTCAGGGTTGCGAACCTAAGTAAAGAGCTGAAAGACTGCTACTGCATGGGTGCGCAGAGTTGAGGGACTTCAACACTTAGACGTTGTTGAAGGTTTTTCGCAAGGAGTGCGTGCAAGAGGGTTTTCATTCTAAAGACTTAAAGCTGTGGGAAAATCTCAAGAATGATAGGCCTTTGAGTTTGTTGGAGAACAACGAGGACAAGTTGTGACTTGAATTTCGAGGGAAGCGTCGCAAGTTTGCGAGAAGGTGAATGAGTTTCGTGAAAAAGAACACTTAGTCCTTTTGCAGAATTCATCGGGAAGGAACGGACGGTTGGTATTATCCAAGGAGAATCCGATAATTTCTGTGGGTCGTCAGATCTTGTGTATGTGCAAGGGAGATACAGTGGTGTATTCCCGAAGGTTTAAGCTCAGGAGCATTGATCCAAGTCATCCAGGACCGTTGGATCTACACGTATATCATGTATCGGGGTTTCATAGATCGAACCTCCAAAGTATTGCAACAGGAATTGTGATATCGCAATCCGCAATATTTCAACGAACTCAGAACCATCCATCAATTGGGATGCGTGTCACAAGATCCAAAGAAGTCGGGGTTTGGAGCATCGGAGATTTCGAAGACCAGATACTCTTGCATCTTGGAATTGCGAAACGCAATATCCCGACAAAAGAGTTGTGTGGGACCACAAGAGTCAGAGTGGAAGACAGATGGCATAAGTCATCGAGGTTTCACATTGAGAAGCATTGAGACATTGACATCAGGATTCGCGATCCCGCGAAGTCGAAAATCCCGATATAAGTGGTAGGAGTTGAAGGGAAAGCCTAGTTTTGGTGTATCAGGAATCGGGAGTCGGAAAACCTAGTTACTGAGCATTGCGAGTAGCGAAATCACGATAGGAGCAAGTTTCGACAGAGAAAGGTAAGAGTCAGCGTTGACTTGCATCGGGGATTGGGGTTTTGAGAAACAAAACCACGCGACCATAAGACTCGCGAAACTGTGAAGTCTGATTTCCCGATTTCTAAGGGAGATCTTTTGGAGAACTGTTGTAGGTGTGGAAAATTATCGATAGGGAATTAGAAGATATTTCCAGTTCTTCGGGCCAAGGAAGGAGGAGGTCCTGTGAGCAGATGCTGCCTAAGGGCATGCCTGCGTCAGTTTGGTATCAGAGCAAGAAAATTTATTTTCTTTCTGTAGCAGAGAAGAAGGAAATTCACCATGCCACCAAGGAGACGAGATAGACAATGACCTGATCCAGAGGAAAGAGAAAACATGAGGAGAAGGGGTAGGCAAGTGAAGAATCCAGAAATGGAAAGAGAGATATGTGATCTATGAGCTAGACTCTAAGATATGGAGACAACACAAAGACGCACAGTTGGCGCTGGGAATCTAAGTGATTTCGAAAGTGAGGTTGAGGCTGAACATGAAGAGGAATTTGCAACTGAAGATGCATCAAATGAGCGTTTGATCAGAGCTATTTCCAGAATGGGTGCAAAAGCAAATATGGACATTCCAATTTACGAGGAAAACTTGGATGCAGAGGAGCTTCTAGATTGGATTAGAGCTCTAGATACTTACTTCGACTACGAAGATGTTGAAGAAGACAAGAAAGTCAAGCATGTTGTTACACACTTGAAAGGACATGCAGCGTTGTGGTGGGATGAACTAAAAGATGAAAGATGCTGCAAGGGCAAGCAGAAGATCAAGAGCTAGGACAGGATGATCATGAAGATGAGGGAAAAATTCATCCCTAGAGATTATGAAATTACTCTGTTCAGGAGAATGAAGAACCTGAGACAAAAGCTGATGACAGTGAAGAAATACACTGAGGAATTCTATAAACTAAACATCAGGGCAGGTCATCGGGAGAGCGATGATGAAAATTTTTTCAGGTATATGAATGGCCTAAGATATGATATCCAGGATGAGATGAGCATGGTTACCATCCTAATGGTGGAAGATGCTTATCAGAAGGCTCTGAAAGCAGAAGAGAAGCTGAGACGAAAGAAAAGTTAGAGGGGCCGAGGCAGAAGCCAGCTCAGAGGCAAAGCAGTTGCCCAGGACAAATATCAGAAGCCCAAGGAGGAATGGAAGAAACCTTAGACTCATACAGAGAGGGGTGGAAGTTCATAGAGAGGGCAGCAATATGTAGAACAAAGAGGGAAACATAATGAGCAGAGGGGAGATTATGCTGACACCAACACTTTTCCTTGTACTAGAGGTAGAGGAAGAGGAAGAGGTGGAGTCATCACATGTTTCACATGCAGGAAGAATGGGCACAAGTCTTACGAGTGTCCAGAAAAAAAGAAGGACATTGGAGAAGCTCACATCACCGAAGCACAGAGGCAGGATGTTGAGGCCGAAGACGCTAAAGGTAGAAGATCGCTTATGATGCTAAAAGTCCTTTTGACACCTGAGAAGGAGGTGGAAAGCTCAGTCCAAAGGACCAGACTTTTTAGGACTGCTTGCAAAACCAAGGACAGGGTGTGCAAGGTCATTGTAGATAGTGGTAGCATGGATAATCTCGTATCCACAGAGATGGTAGAGAAGCTGGAGCTGGAGACAATTGATCATCCAAGCCCATACAGAGTTTCGTGGCTATAGAAGGGACACCAGGTAACTGTTACTAAACAATGCTTGGTTGAATTCAAGATAGGTGGATATAATGATAAGATCTTGTGTGATGTTATTCGCATGGATGTTTGTCATCTATTGCTGGGTAGACCATGGCAATATGACAGAAATGTGATTCATGATGGGCGAATGAACACATACACCCTAGAGAAGAATGGGAGGACACACATGTTG
>JZKD02S1753204.1:130077-158143 GCA_000966675.3 Picea glauca
GATTTTATGCAGTAAATGAAGAGAACTTTCGCTCAGATCTGCGAGCTACTTATACTAGACATGCACTGTAAAAACTTATGCAAAAGACTTCTTTCCTAGCTACTGCTGCAACAACTCAATCTTCAAGTCAAGAAGAAAATGAAATAAATTTTTTATTTTATTTATTTTTATTGCAAAACAACGCAATAAGGAAAAATGATGACAAGATCAAAACCAAGAGAAATAAAAAGAAAACTCTGGCTTAAAGCGCAGATCGCAAACAAAATCAGAGCATGAAAATGCAACCAAGCAATCTCAACAACACCAATTCCAACACTTGCCTAAAAACCATGAAATAAATATTTTTTCTCTTTTGTCTTTTCTATCAAAAAATCAAATAACAAGCACAAACTAAGGGAGGAATGCCCTAACTTGCTGGCTGTGCATCCCCAGACTCTAAACCTCTGAGAAGAGCTATTCTCACCACAGGAGGGGATGACTGCCCCACCCAAGCTGAAAAGCTGCCTCACAGACTCGCGACTATCACCAAGACAGCACGCGTGTAACCGCGTGCTATTCCACTACAGCGCGCGGGTACCCGCGGGCTAAACTTAAGCAGGCTGCGGGTATGTCTAAAAATTAAGATAAAATCACACACCGACAATCTAGTCCTGAAAAAGCCTTCTGGTACTGACAACCAGAGTCTCTGACAGGCTGAGATGCTATCACTTTAACAGAAGAAACAAATTTGCAAAACAAAGAAAAACTAATGTGAATAAACCCACAAAAGACAGACTGAAACACAAGACAATAAACCAATTAAGACTCAGACAGGATCCAGAAAGCCCCCTGAGAAGATAAACTTCTGACAGGGGAAGAGGGGACTGCCTCTTAAACTTCCTGGACTCTACACGCTACTGAAGCTACTACAGGACGCATTCACACGCGCGCTGTAGAAGGCTAGGGCGCGGGTCACCCGCGGGCAGGGCTTCTACAGGCCGCGGGTACCTCTATGTGTCCCGAAAAGAAATGTCGAGCGTTAGTCAAGGAAAACTGGTATTGATCACCAGGTTCCCTGCTAGCTTTCGACTTAACAGAAAACAAAAATAGCAAAGAAACATAAACTTAATTCTTTGAACTACCAAAAGATCTTTCACCAAACCCGGAAACCCTAAGAGTAAAATCGTCCCCAGTGGAGTCGCCAATTCTGTTGTGGGGTATTCTACCCTATGGACTAGCAAGCTAGGGTTCTAAACTTGCATGCAGATCATGACCCTTTCTAAGCTACTTTTAACCTTCTACCTGAATCTAAAACCCCTTTTTTCACATGCACACAATGGAAGAGTAAACCAACCTCTTTCCAACGGTTGAAGTAGATCCTCCGTTGAGCCCTTATCCTCTTGCTGCTGCTGCTCCTTCCACAAAGCTTCTTGCAATCAAGACAAAACTATGCATGCATGCTACTGATCTAGTACAGGGTTAGAGATAAAACATAAATCAAATAACATAGATAAGACTCGTGTATTTGGGACGCGAAAAGCATCTTTTTCATTAACCTCAATATGAAACAACTTACAATGATTTCTGAGATCGGCCACCGTTCCTGAATCCTGATCCTGGGCTCTTCCTCTTCTTTTGTCCTCCAACTGCTGCTTCTTGAGTTTCTCCTAAAGCTTGAGGCAAGGCTAAAGGGTTGGGACAAAACTGGCTTGGCAATTCGGCAGAGTTCCTTTGCTATGATTTTTCCTCCTTGAATAGTACCCCTACCCCTCCTTTTATAGGCTAGAAGGAGCTAGGGTTTTTGGCGAACTCTCGACCATGCATGGCTGGGAGTTCCAGTTAACTGACAAAAAGCCTCGTGTCCCGGAGGAAACTTTCCTGATTTTTTGCTTTGTTAGGTAAACGCGGGCTGTAGTGGGTCAGCCCGCGGTTACCTGCGTGTAGTAGAAGGCCAGCAAGCGGTCACCCGCGCCCAGTGAGAGGTTAGGGCGCGGGTTCCTTGATTTAAGTGGTTTTTTGAGGAATTGTTCAGCATGGCTTTGGCTAGGAAGAGGCATGAGTTGGCCTGATGCCAGGTAAACCTGTGTGGTGCATTTTAGGGTTATAACAATAGGTTTTCTAAAATGGTACACTTCATTCCATGCTAGAAGACCAGTGATGCAACTCACATTGCTAATCTGTTTTTCAAAGAGGTCATTCGACTTCATGGTTTGCCAAGAAGTATAGTTTCGGACAGAGAAACCAAATTCACAGGTCATTTTTGGAGGACCTTATGGAAGAAGCTAGGAACTAACCTATTATTTAGTTCAACGTATCATCCTTAGACGGATGGATAGACAAAAGTGGTCAACAAAAGTCTGGGAGACTTGTTGAGAAGCTTGGTGACAGAACACCACAACCAGTGGGACAATATATTACCACAGGTAGAGTTTGCATATAATGATTTAGTGAATCAGAGCACATGGAAAAGTCCATTTCAGGTTGTTTATGGTATGCAGTCGAGGGAAATTTCTGAACTGAGAGATTCAGAACAGACTTCTACTAGCAGCGCTAGTGCAGAAGAGTTCGCAAAGACGATGAAAGAACTTCACAGCCAGGTGAAGGAGCAACTGCTGAAATCAAGCCAGGAGTATAAACACAGAGTCGATCAACATAGAAGACAACTTCAGTTTGAAGTTGGTGATCTAGTTCTGGCACACCTGAGGAAAGAAAGGTTCCCAAGGGGAACATACAATAAGCTAAAGATGAAGAAAATCGGACCATGCAAGGTCTTGAAATTTTTTGGGACAAATGCTTATGAGATTGAACTACCTGATGGAATCGGAATATCTTTGATATTCAATATCTCAGATTTGTACCCATACAGGGCTAGAGAAGTAAAGACTGGAGTTGAGCAGCCAATGATCCAGTGGATGAAATAATTTCCAATTGTAGAGAAGCCACAGATGGAGTGCATACTGGACAAGAAGGTGAGCAAGAAGACCAGGCGGAAGCAATACTTCGAGTATCTGGTCAAATGGAAGAACCACCCAGTTGAAGATTCCAGTTGGGAGACTGAAGAAGAAATACAGAAGCATGGATAGACCGTGCAAGAGCTCATGGACAGAAGCCCATGAAAGTTTTCAAGCAAGGGAGTATGATGCAGGAGCATCACCAACACATCAAGCGAGCCAGCGCAGAAGCGGAAGACAGCAGGACAAGCCAACACAAAATTTTGAAAACACTTTGGAATTGTTGCGTGATCTTAATTGAACCATTAAGATGAAGCGCACTTTGTATATTGTAAATGGACCTTGAGTGGATAGCTCTCATCCTTAGTAGATAGACGACATTTAAAATAGTTAATGTAGGTAGATAGAAATTTAATTTTATATTTGATAGCTTTAGAGCGCAAGAGGGAAATGGGATATAGACACCCTCATTGTGCATTTGTATTATTGAGAATTCTGGAGCATTAGAGCAAGAGCATGCAGAGAGTTGTGTAAGAACACCCATGTACAGATACTTGAATTAATAGAAGAGATTGATTCAAATTCATGGTTTTTGTGTATGTTCTCTGTGTATTGATGTTGATGTGCTCATGAATGGTTTCTTTCAGTCACACATTTGCTTTTATGTGCTATGTATATGATTTCATGTTTGAATTGAAGCTTGAAAGGGTGAAGGAATGAGTTTCAATTATTTCTCTATTTGAGTTGTAGAATTCCTGCAAGGAGTGTAGTTGAATTGTCTGGAAGGAGTGCGTTGACAGAGGGGTTCAAATAGAGATAGATTTTGTTCTCATTTCCTCAAAGGTGCAGTTGGGCACAGGGTCGTGCAAGGAGTGCGCAGGCTGGGTAAAAGTATCAGGGTTGTGAACCTGAGTAAAGTGCTGAAAGACTGCTGCTGTAGGGGTGCACAGAGTCGGGGGGCTTCAACACTTAGATGTTGTTGAAGGTTTGCCGCAAGGAGTGCGTGAAAGACGGTTTTCTTTCTAAAGACTTAAAGTTGTGGGAAAATCTCAGGAAGGATAGGCCTTTGAGTTTGTTGGAGAACAATGAGGACAAGTTGTGACTTGAAGTTCGAGGGAAGCGTCGCAAGTTTGTGAGCAGGTGAATGAGTTCCGTGGAAAAGAACACTTAGTCCTTTCACATAATTCATTAGGAAGGAACAGACGGTCGGTATTCTCCAAGGAGAATCCGTGAATTTCCGTGGGTCGTCATATCTTATGGATGTGTAGGGGAGATAAAGTGGTGTATTCCTGAAGGTTTAAGCTCAGGACAGATAGAGCTTTGATTCAAGTCAGCCAGGACCTTTGGATCTACACGTATATCGTGTATCGGGGTTTCATAGATTGAACCTCCAAAGTATTGCAACAGGAATTGTGATATCGTGATCCACGATATTTCAACGAACTCATAACCATCCATCAGTTGGGACACGTGTCAGAACATCCAAAGAAGTCAGGGTTTGGAGCATCAGAGATTTCGGAGACCAGATACTCTTGCAGCTTGGAATCGCGAAACGTGATATCTCGACAGAAGAGTTGTGTGGGACCACAAGAGTCAGAGTGGAAGACAGGTGGCATAAGTCATCGGGGTTTCACAGCGAGAAGCAGTGAGACATTGACATCAGGATTTGTGATCCTGCGAAGTCTGAAATATTGATAGAAGTGGCAGGAGTTGAAGGGACAACTCGCGTGTGCATCAAAGTTTCGGTGTATCAAGCATCGGGGGTTGGAAAACGTAGTTGTTGAGCATCGCGAGTAGAAAAATCGTGATAGGAACAAGTTCCGACAGAGAAAGGTAAGAGTTAGCGTTGACTTGCATCAGGGATTGGGGTTTTGAGAATCCAAAACCACGCGACCACAAGACTCGCGAAACTACGAAGTCCGATTTCCCAATCGCTAAGGGAGATCTTTTGGAGAACTTTTGTGGGTGTGGAAAATTCCCGATAGGGAATTAGAAGAGATTTTTAGTTCTTCGGGCCAAGGAAGGAGGAGGTCCTATGAGCGGATGCTGCCTGAGGGCGCTCTTGCATCACATGTGAAGAGACCAAATTCTTGTCAATGGGAATGATGAAATCCCGATTCCCGAAATGCCTAAATACCACTTCATGATATCCTGAATCTCGCAACTTCAATATTCTAAGTGCAAGGGACCAATCTCCTTATCCTCAGGACTTCCAGTATTCTGAATCCTGATTTTTTGAAATGCTGAAATTTCTTCTCTTCACCTTCACACGTGATAATCTACTTTGCGCTTCGGGAGTTCGAATGACCAAGGGTTCCATCCAAACTTCGGACTTACAACTCCTGAAATGCCGAAATGATCTCGATGGTCCAATGATCAAAATCAATGGTCCACATTGGCTCCTGTTACCAGAGTTATGGATTCGTCCCTCCTTATCCACCTTGTAGCTTCTCTGGATCTGATGGTCCTTGTGATTTCGGGAGTTCTCCTCGGAGAATTCCGACCATTCAATTTCCTCCTCAAGAACCTCTGGTTCAAAATTGACTCTGCGATCCTTCTTTGGGACATGACTTTTGCACAACAACTTGAGCGTCCTTATTTCTCTTGAATGATTCAAATGCCTATCCCTTCTAAGCTTTTCTCTGACAACTTCAAGTCACCAAAGAACTCCTGCATGCACTCCTTGCGGCAATCCTTAAATTTCTTCTGGGTATTTGAACTTATGACTCTGTGCACTTTCTCTGCAACAACAGTCCTTCAATCTCTTAGCCTTATTTAATAAGTTCTACGGTCTCAACTACCCTATGCACACCTTGCATGGCTTCTGTTCTTGTCTTGCACTTTCGCTGAAACGAGAACAATGGTATCCCTCCTGAGCTTTCAGAGATAAACTCTGAGCCTTTGTCAACGCACTCCTTGTGGACGTTTCACTACACTCCTTGCAGGAAATTCTCACTCAGGAGGAGAAACAATTGAAACTCATTCTCTCTCTCTCTCAGACTTCAAACATTTAACAGGAAATCATACATAAATAGCGTAACAACAAATGCATGATAGAGAGTATAAAACAACCATAAGCAGATCGATTAGCATGTATACAAAGAAAGCATCATAACACCATGAGTCTGAATCAAAGCTTTATATATTAATTCAAAGCTCCTGTACATGGGGTTCTTCTCTACAACTCTCTGCTAATGTGCTTAATTAATCTAATTTTGATTGATACAATGCTACAAAGATGAGGGTGTCTATAGTCATTTTCCCTCCTAATCCTAAAACTGTCAATTCTGGAATTTAAATCTACCTACTTTCATTAACTGGGCTTAAATGCCTCTACCTCCTACATATGAGAGAGAATCGCTCATGATCTATTTCCAATATGCAAGTATGCTTCCTTTTAACCATTACATTAATGCTTCAAAAACATTTCCAAAACATGCAAAATGTATGTTGCACTTTCCAGCTGTCTTCTGCCTTCATGCTCGCTTGGCTAGCTGCTTGCGATGCTCCTGCATCACTTTGCACCATGGAAAGCCACGAAAATTCCAAAAAAGGATACCAAGTGTCCCAAATTCATATTTATTATTATCCTTCTTGTCTTTATCCCTAACAATAGCTTTTCAATTTCTAATTATTTCCCATTTTCCTTCTTTCCTGGCTTCTTTTACCTTTTGAACTTCCTTCCTTAATTCAGCTTGGTTTTCAGAAATGAGGTCTTCATTTATAAATATTCCTCACCCTTTTAAGCTTGGATATTTACTAAGTATGCTATATTTATGCTCATTACAACTTAATTTGACACAGATCAACCTATATTTGTGATCAATTATTTTTCCTAGCCTCTTTGCTTCTATGAGGTAAGTTGTATCAATTTGTGATTTAATTTTTAATTCTTCTTTTACTATTGCTAGTGTATCCTCCTCGTGTTGTTCTTTTATACCAAAAATTATGAGGTTCAAGGTTCTTTTGTTACAATCATGGTCCAATTTGATTAGCTTATTCATTTCCTCTTTGATGGGTTTGATATCCAATTTGTTTTCCATATTACTGAGGGTCAAAATGTTGGTTAATTTTTCTTCTATATTTTTAATCCTATCTCTCAAGTTGTGATTTTATTCAACCCCTCCTTCTTGGGTTGATTGTTTATGTTTTTTCATTTCTTAAATTCTATCCTTCATTGTGTGCAATTCACTCTTCAACCATAAGAATCTATACTCTATTTGATTTTGAATGGTATTTTTAATATTTTTATCAATCATTGCCTCTAGCTCTATTTAGAGTTTTACATCTCTTTCTTCACTCTTTTTTTCTAATGCTTCTAACTCTATTTGGATTTGGCATCTCTCTCTTCTCTTCTTTTTTCTTCTGATTCCATATAATCGTAAAGGATCTCTAGGATATCTAAGGTGATTTTGGGGGGGATCCCCTTGTTGATTTTATTGTCAAATGTTTGGAATGTCAAAAGGTAAAAGATCAGCATAGACACCCAACCGGTTTACCCATTCTTGAGTGGAATTGGAAAGTTGTAACAATGGATTTCATCACCAAACTGCCCAAAACAAACAAAAAACATGATTCTATCATGGTAGTGGTGGACAAGCTTACTAAAGCTACCCATTTTATTCCACTTAAGCTCACTCACAAGGAAACCAACATTTTATTCCACTTAAGCTCACTCATAAGAAAACCAACATTGTTGATGTTTATATGAGAGAAATAGCTTGACTACATGGCATACCCAAGACAATTGTGTCTGACATAGATCCAAAATTTACCCTAAATTTTTGGAAGGGATTATTTAATGGGTTTGGAAAAAATTTGAATTTGAGTACAATCATCCTGAATCTGATGGAAAAATAGAGAGGGTGAATCAAGTGATTGAGGATATGTTGAGGATCTATGTGATGGATAAACCATCAAAATGAGAAGACTACCTACACTTAGTAGAGTTTGCTTATTACAATGGGTACCAAACATCTCTAAAGATGATCCCATTTGAGACACATTATGGTAGAAAGTGCAACACATCGGTAAGTTGGGATAACCCAACAGATATAGCAGTAGTTGGGCTAGATTTACTCACGGAAACGGAGGAGCAAATGTTGAAAATAAAAAAAATTAAAGGATGCCCAAGCTATGATGATAAGGGAATAACTCACAGGGAATTCAAATTTGGGGACCATGTATTCTTGAAAGTGAAGGCCAACAGAAGTAATCTGAAGTTGGAAAATTGTTTAAAGTTGGTAGCTCGCTATTGTGGGCCATTTTAAATCCTAGAGATAATTGGTCGAGTAGCTTATATGATTGAATTGCCTGCATCTATGTATGTTCATAATGTATTCCATGTATCATTACTCAAGAAATATATACATGATGTTAACCATGTTATTGATTGGAATGTGATTCAGGTGGAGCAAGAAGGCACTTTCCAAGTGCATCTGGTATGCATCCTAGATCAAAAAATTAAATAGCTTCAGAATCAAGCCATAGGGCTTGTAAACAGGGATGATTTTAGGGATGGAAATTTATTTTAGAATGTAGAAACCTTAGCTAATCTTACCAATCCTTCATATGCCAACTATAAATGTTTGGCGATATTTTTGTAAAAATATTCAAATTTCTAAGGATTTTATATATTTTTTATAAAATTTTGGCGATTTTTAAGGTAAAATAATTTTATCCTATAGAATTTGGGTGAATCATTTTTAAAATAGCGAATCTCGTTTTTGGAAAAATCATGGAAAATTAGCCCATGAGAGAAATTTAGCCCCTAAAATCGTCCATGCTTGTAAAGGTCCAATGTACCTAGTATAGTCGTGAGGATGCTACTTGGGAGCATGAGGATGCAATGTGGGTAGAATACCCGCATCTTTTTGAGGATTTTGAAATTTTGTTGTATATGTGTACATAATGCACTAAGGACAATGCATAAATAAGGGGAGGGGATTGTAATATCCCTGGGATGAACCCAATTGTAAATGTAAATGGAAATGTACTTAAGCTGGTGAGCTATTTGATATCATTTTTGTATGCACATTTCATGGCATAGTGCATGCATGTACTTTACAGTAAAATGATGAAGTGTGCACAGAATACTGCACGTAACAACTTAAGTGCACACGATTTTGAGTTCAGGGAGCCTTTGTGTAGATGTTGTGCTTTATAGGCTAGTGAGCCAGTTTTGTGATGATTAGGTTGGAAATCCTAGATGTTAAAGGTCAGTGTGCCTATTTTTATATATGTCTCATCATTAATATAAAATACATCACTGCACACAGACCGACCATGATAAAAGAGTACAGGGGACTAAACTACACTAGTTAGGGAAAGGGGGGGCTAAAAGTTAAGGAAAAAGGGCTAAGCTAGGGAGCTTAAGCCAAAAGGGAATATTAAATTAGTATTCTTTAAAATATAAAGTATGGATAACTATTTTATCTTAAGTATAAACATGGGGACTAGTGGGCCAAAGTAGCTCCCAACATGACAAGTGTCAAGTTGGGGACATGCATACATATAATTTGGACTTAGTTCATTTTCCATTTTCCTTCCATCATTCAGCCATCGGATGAGAATTCACTCACTAATTCAGTTGTCCTCTATAGCTTCATGTCATTGTACCTAAACCTATATCCATGCCCATACATGTTTGTGTAGTTGGTTATCTTGAGAGACAGATTGAAGAAGAGGGTTGTCTGACTTGTGGGATATTGAAGAGGCGGGTTGTCAGGCCCACAAGAAATATCTTTGGGTGAAAGAATTGCTAGGAATTGATTTCCTGAAGGTGATAAACTACAGCTACAGGGCTCTAATACTTTCTGTCTGGTCTGTTGCTGAAGCCCGGAAAGGAAGTGGGGCAACTGAAGGATTGTTGAGAAGAGAAGGGGCACACTTCCTCAGGTGGGATAGGCATGTAGGGAATGAGGGATTGTAGGTTGTTAGTTTGAGTTCACACATGTGATGAAATATTTCCTATTGTATGTGATACATAATCCTAGTTAGGAACCCCTTTACCTGGGTGGAGTTTAGTCCAAGCTCAGGGGTGACCCACTGCTTAGAGCGATGAGCAGTGTGGTCCAAGGCTAGGAGGTTTGTGGAAGGTATGAGCGTAGTTGGTGATATTCTTACTAAGATAAGTGTCAATTGTGTGATGAATTTACATGCTACATTATTATTTACGTGGTCATTTTTATGGGTTTATTCTATGTGTGGTTATAACTGTATTTATATTTATGGGTATTTCCTGTATATGTTGCATGTATACGTTTTCTATTATTTCAGAATGAATCCTTGCATTTACAGATGTATTTGTGTCTTTACGTTTTTTATATATTTCTGCAAGAGTTATGTGTGTATATGTTTTAATTGGATGCAGTTTGAAAAATTTATGTAGCATAGCTCAGTTGGTTTCTTGGTAGGTTACAATATGTTCCGTAGAGAAAACAAAATTGTTCTTTGGAGTAGCATGCCCCGGCGTGGGTGGCCGCTTTTTGATATTCATAAAAAATTATAAAATATATATTTTTAAAGAAATGTCTACTAAGGTTCTCTAAAATTATTAAATTTCGTCCCAAAAAACAACAATTTATATAAATATAAATAGAAAAAACAATTTTTAATTTATATAAGATTATATAATTTTAACAAAAAAAATAAATTAAGGAAAAAACACATTTATAATATAAACATTCCTACGTATTATTTTCATATGTTCTTTCTCATGCATATTCTATTTTATGTTAGTTCACTAACCATTTAGTCTCATTGAGCTCTCCAAGTGTGTTCCATTTCTCTTTTATCACAAATCATATTAAAATTAGGTGACGCTAAAGCCCCTTTTATGTAGAAAAGAAATTAACCTTAATTGTAACAAACCTATACATGTCCACATTGTTGCAATGTAGGATTGTTTCAATTTCAAAGAGGAAATACCATCTAGTAAGTTAAAGGATTTGTAAGGACCTCATATGTCTACATGATTGAATAACTAGGATTTGTAAGGATTACTCAAGGACTACTTAAAACATTAAGTAAGTTAAATAACAAGATAAGTAAAAGATCCCATGACGTACTCATATTGCAATATTACACATAATTCACTAAAATATTTTTGTACATTCTCACCTTTTCACAGAAAGCACTCATCGCACAATTTTTTTTTATTAGATAATTGGAATCAAAGTATGCTCTCCTCCCTAGGCTCACAAGGGATCTAGGAGGGTCAAAAAGACTTAAGAAATTTTTATAATTTTTTCAAGAGCACCATTAATTCAACCACATTGGTCTAAGACCCGAGTCTCACATCCTTGTTCATAAAAAGTAAACCATTAATGACATCACTAAAATTCTTGGGAACAAAATAAACATTTAGTCTAAGTTAAGATTTTTGAGGTAGGCATCCAAAAGAAAACCCTCGTCATCTCTTTTCACATTGAACTCTAGTGGTTAATGAACTAATGATCCCTAGTGGTTAATGAACTAATGATCCCTAGTGGTTAATGAACTAATGATCTCAAAATATTCCAAGTCAAGTGTTCCAAGGATGTAAGGCATGGAGATACATGTGAAGAAGCCAATGTCAAATTTACTTTGACCCTCTTGAGCCACCTAGACCTCTTAATATATATAATATGTGTGTTTTTTTAAGATAGTATAAAAATTTTCCTTTTTCTAAAATACATCACTCTTTTAAATACAAATGTTTCTGTGATAAAATACAAAGCATGTGACCTAATAAAATACAAACTATGTGTTAACATATCTTCTAAAATGATTTAGAAATGGTAAAAAGAAACATTAAAATAAACATAAGTTGAGAAAAATGTTAGAGATAAAAGCCAATTAAATATGTCATTTGATGCGACCTCAGCGCGTAGGGAGCATGTGGTTTGTATTCGTTAGTGCTTGAAGCACATCAATTCCTTTCGTTAGTTGCCAATCGAGATTTAACATTACTGTTATTTAAGGAAAAAAAACTCTTAAACATAGAATAATGAAGATAATTTTTCATATAATTTATAATTTGTACGGAATGATATATTTTAGAAACATAGAATTGCACACACAAGTTATTCTAGAAAATATTGAAAATTCACTCAAATGCATCATTAATGTTTTTTTTTTGACAGAAACGATTAGAGGAGCTTTGTATTAATAACAGTGGACATGCCACTGGGGTTCAATACATCGATAGAGAGTTGCTTGTAAACTTGAAAACATAAACCTAAAGGTCCTAACTCAGTACTAGTTCATGAACACAAAGACTATTTCAGCGAGCCTGAATGGCTTCGCGTTATTACTTCACTTCTAGGGTGGGTGTTTTTTTTCTTCTTTGACACTGTTTTCCATTCATTGCTCTGGTCCATAACTTGGCCTTCCGTTGGGCCTAAAGCGTCTTCCATATCAGCTAAGTCTGCCCAGCTTCAGGCCGAGGGATCTTTCTAGCTGGGCAACTTGGGAGAGACTTCTGCTTCCCCCTTAGAAGGGGGTTTGATTTCGTCTTCAGCTTCTGCATCTTCTGCCACTTCAAGAGTCTTACTTTCAAAACGCAGTTCCACTGGTACCCCCTTCCACCAGGTGGGCTTGGACGACCTTTTTTTCCCCGGTGGTTTTCCACAGTTACGGGCTAAGTGTCCCGTTTCGAAGCAGTTCCTACACCTGAAGCTGAGATTCTCATAGTCGATTTTTTGGGTCCTTGAGTAGTCCTTGCCTTGAAGAATAATTTCAGTTGGGAAACCTTTGGAGAAATCCATTTCCACACATATTCGGGTGAAGGTGGAGCAGGCTTGCTTGGAGTCCAGACTTCTGCATAGGAACTTGCCGAGTCCATTTCTAATCGAATGAAGAGTTTCATGTCCCCAGAAATGCAGGGGAAAATACGAAAGTCTCACCCAGACTGGGGCTGAAGAGACACAGGCCTGCTCTACCCCAGAACCATGGCCCAGAGTTAAAAACTTTATCTCTGTCACTTGTAGAGTCAAAAAATACCACAAAAAAGCCTTTTGCACAAGGGCAGGGGATGACTTCTCCATCTAAGAGCGGGCACCATTCGGCGGAGATCCAGGAGATTAAATCTGGAAGAGAGGGCCAAAATCCATTGAATCTGCAAACTAGAGCATGCTTTCTATAATGACGAGCATGAGTTAAGGCCTCTTGCGGCATTGGAATGGAAACTGGCGGAGCTTCAAGAACTACTGCATGCAGCCCAAAGGGGTGACCTTGGAGAGATGCAACCTTCGGAACCGATGCATGCAGGTCGGAGAGAAACCCTTGACGTGAAGCCACCTTTTTGAAGGATTGGTTCAGCACCGGAACTGCCGATGGAGCTCCCGGGGATTCACCTTCCAGAGAAGTCGGCTCACAGGAGGAGGTCACGGCCAAGGGAGGGAGGCGCGCAGCCCGTGCCGTAGCCTTTCCAGGAGAGGCGCTACTGTGATGACCTGCCAAAGAAAATTGCTGCCTCGATGAAGGAGGGCGGGAGAGGAGGCCCACAGCCATTGTCATGGCCTTACCAGTGCCACTGAGCTTTGGAGATGAGGGGGCCACCATTGGAGAGCTATAGCGATAGGAGACGCCGGCCGGCGGCCTTCGGGAGAACCAGGAGCTCGGTTGCAGCGTTAGGGTTTTTCCAAAATGCATCATTAATGTTAAAAATACTTCATATAAGTTTTATAAGCAGATACTCACTTTTTAAAATTTATTTTAAATTAAAAAAAAAAAAAAAAATCATTAAAAATATATTTTAAATTAAAAGAAAAAAAAATCATTATACCTATGTCAATTGTCAATTTGAATAATAAAAAAAACTAATTCTCTAAACATTAAAACAACAAACATGGAATTTACCATAATTTGTCTTTAAATCCCATTTACCATAATTTTTTCTTCATTTCACCTCTCCTTGTAAGAAATCATGAATGGTGACATCTATCATATGCATTAACAAAACAAAGAAAATATTTTCAATAAAGAAAAATACAATTCCATATACATGTTATATAAAAAGTTTTATGAGGAAAAAGAAATATATTCTTTATAATAAGCTTTAATTATTAGTCTCTACCCTTCGAGCTGAGGGAGTAATCGATTTTCACTCTTCTTATTAACTTTACACCAAAACCAATGAATTATTATTGTTTTAACAAAAGTTTTTTTGAATATCATATAATTTTGTTTATAATCTAAGTTTTTATTTAGACTTACAATTTTGTTTATAATATAACCTAAGTTTTTATTTAGACTTGGAGAAGATACCTTACTATAAAGAGAAGATACCTTAGTTTAAAGAATAGATTTGCATCTTCAACTTTCCCACACTAAGTAATACTAGAATTGAGTCTAGCATTACTTCTTAACATTAAATATTTGAGCATGGTCCATAGTGCATAGAGAAATCGCTATTGACTTTATCCACTGCCAAGTAAACTAGCATGCAATAGTGTATTCCTACACGAGTGTGCTCCTGCTCATTACTCTTCGTTATCTGCATAATTTCATACATGTTCTTTACCTCAACCATATACACAGATTACAGAGTATGTCCCCTCCAATATCCCCATGAAATTTATGCAAGAGTTGATATCCCCATAAAATTTATGCAACAACCGCCCGCATCTTGGTATCTATCCTTCCTAGTTAAATCTTTTTACCTGACGCATGAACTAGAGATTTGATTTTGCAATAATCCATATTTTAGAGATCGATCCAACAGAGTTGAAAATTGATACTCATCTTCTTTTCATATATGTTTGTGTTACACACCTTTTTCCTTTTGTAAGTGATTTAAGATTCTATATTACTGAGAGAAATATGTTACAAAAAGGGACAGAAGGGTATCCCTACTCTGCCAAAAAGGAAATCAAATCAGGGGTCCCAAAGTTGCGTTGTCTACTTAAGCGAGCGGAGGGTCGGGCTACCACCCTGGGAAACCGACCTAGTCTCCGAAAACTCGTTGAAAACAAAAAAATATATATACCATAAGATATACATAAAACCAAGAACATATAATAGGGGTTCCTCATACACTGATAAACAAAAATACCTTGAGTTGAGGATGCGCTAGTCCAAGAGGATTGGATTTATTTCATATCCTTCCTTTCTTGCCTCTTTCTCCTTTTTCTGCTCCACTGTGCGTGTCTTCCTGATGCATGTTG
Source organism: Picea glauca (assembly GCA_000966675.3). Taxonomy (NCBI): domain Eukaryota; kingdom Viridiplantae; phylum Streptophyta; class Pinopsida; order Pinales; family Pinaceae; genus Picea; species Picea glauca. The sequence continues at coordinate 145,157 of JZKD02S1753204.1, forward strand.
GTGTTCTGCGACGATCTACTGGAGTGATGTCCTTGTGGTGGACATAGTGAAGGTAGAGGTGGAATTGTCCAGCCAGTCATTCCATTTTTTGTCTTTGGTTCCTATGTTCCTCTATTATTCCTCTTGCGCTGGCCTCCAGGTTTCTGAGGTGGCTCAGAATTTATGTGAGGTCATTCTTGTGGCCATGGTTTGCACCCCTATTAGTCTCTTGATTGTCATCTCTCATCTTACTTATCAACATTTTTGTATGCCAGGATTCCTCCACCATTTTGTGGTAGAAGGTTTTCATGGGCTATGTGGCCCCTAGGTCCCTTATCCCATCTGCTTCATGGATGATTTCCACCCAGGATTTTCCCTGACGCTTGGTGTTGACTTCCTTCTCCCATCTGTCGATGACCTCCTTACCCTTTGTATCAACCTGCTCAAGAAAGGTGCTTCTCGCCTCTCTTGCCGCCTGTTCCATCCTAGTGATCTTTCGAGTGCTTGTTGGAAGTTCCTCCCCAGAGGACCCCTCTTAATCTGGGTAGTCTTCCTTCTTACCGTATCTATTTGAATGCAGTGGCTTCGGTCTTGACTTCGTTCTCCGCTTATATTCTCCCCTTCCTGGTCTCTGAAATTACTATTTGTTGATCTGTAGATATCCCTAATGCTTCTCCTTTTAAGGGGTTTTCTGGGATGTTATCTTATCCTAGTAATCATGGGTCTCTTGTAAAGGTGTACCTTTTGGTCCTTTCTCACTGTTTCAGTGTGTGTGCATTTGGGAGCCCTGTCATCATCCCTACGCCAATCCTTTGTCTTGCACGTTGTAGCCCAATCATTTCCTCCCATGGGACCTATGCATCGATGAAGTGTCCCCATTCCTGCCCATGGGCTATCATTCCGAGCTTCGTCCTTTGTCGTCTGTGGATTAGCCTTTCTTCTCTCCCATGACCAACCCCTGTACTTCATTCTATTGACTGGACTATGGTGTCATACCACCTCTTGTGGTGTGACCATGATCTACATTGTAACTTGTGTTCAAAAGGTGGCCTATCAGATTCTTCCTGGAATCTACGTACCCTTCCATTAATTTTGTGCCTCCATCCTCGATGTGGTAGTCTGTACTTTGGCTTCCGTCATAGTCCTTTACCGCTAGTTGGGTGCAGTCTGTCTGAAACTAGCCATTTGAGATGTTACTCCATCTGGAATCCAATTCTTATCCTTCCTTGTCGACCCCTTCATTGGCGATTCTATCCACTAGTCCATTTACCGACCTTCGAACCTGGCGCAACTCCACTGTGATCCCCATCTGCAAATTCTCCTGTATTGTTTGGAGGTAGTATGCCAAACGCCAGTGTCTCTGAATTTTTCCCACTTTGGTGTCATTTTGGAGTTTCCTTACTATGTTGATGACTAGAATTGAATCTCCTTCCACTATTATGTTGGTCATCCCTTTCCGGTGTAGTATCTCAAGTCTGATCTCCAGGGCTCCAAATTCTGCAACGTTTTTGGTTGAGTTCCCCAGACTCCCAGTGTACAGTCAGATGATTTTTCCTTGACTATCCCTGATTACTCCCCCGGTGCCTGTCCATCCTGGGTTGCCTTTCGACGCCCCATCGAAATTTAGCTTGAGGGTTCCCTCTGGTGGTGGCTTCGAGTTACACGTACCTACTTGTAGTTGTGACAGGCTACATCTATCTTACCTGCTTGGAGTTGCATCCTCCTTTCAGTTGAAAAGCCTCTAGGATTCTGAGATCCGGGTGTGTGAGTTGCACTCCTCCTATCTGGCAATTGCAGATCTGTACCATTTCTCTTGTCATGGATATTATTGTTTCCTTGATCTTTCCTGTCGTCCATTTTTGGTTTCTGAATATGCACCGGTTCTGTTCCTTCCATATTGCCCAAATGACGATGATGGGAATGAGGGTCCAACAGAGGTTCACCTCTTTGTTTTCGTTGTATTTTTCTGTCCATGTGTTTATAGTTGCGGAGATATTACCGCTGATCCCATTAGAATGTCAGAATATGCCTACTGCCCAGTCCTAGACTTTTATTGTGTAGGGGCATTCATCCAGGAGATGGTTCGTTGTTTCCTCCTTTTATTCACATATGCGACATCTTAAAGGGCCTATGAATCCTCTCTTCTTTATGTTTTCCCAAGATAGGATTCAGTTGTGTAGTATTAGCCACTGGAAAATTTTTATTTTTGGCCCGTCGGCTTTGTGCCCCCATCTCAGCTTGTCATTTTCTCCTGTGGCTGCAATTTTTCATCTCCCCAATTCATCCTCCACCTCTTTTACTGTTGTTGCGGTGTGGTCTCTAGTCTGTGGGTTGAGAGTGTTCCATATTTTCCATTTCTTGTAATCTTTTTCTTGTTTCCAGTAATGATAGACTTGGGTTTTTCCTTGTGCCATCATCTTCTGTTGGACTGCCTCCTGACCTGGTTTTTCCATTCTAGGTTCCTGTTGCCAAGCATCCTCCGAGAATCGAGTGGTTCTACCATTCTTTATTTCCCAAAATATTTATGTCTGGATCTAGGTCTTGTTGCACTAGGCTAAGTTCCAGATAGCGAAACTTTCCCCAGTGCCTCTGAAGAGGATTTTGTCCTGGTCACCAATGTCAGGGGCATACTTTTCCTTCCACAGGTTGACCCATGGAATTGTCTTTTCTTTGACCCATCATCATCAAAGTTTCACCCCATAGGTGTCATTGGTCACTTGTGGGTTGTGTAGCCCCAGGCCTCCTTTGATTTTTGGTTTACACACCTTCTCCCAAGCCACCAGTACCCATTTTTTCCTTGTTTCCGCTCCTCACCATAGGAATTCCCTTTGTATGGTTCTTATCTTATGTACAATATCCTTGGGGGCTTGAAAAAATGACATCATAAAGGTTGGGATAGCTTGCAAAACCAACTTGTTTAGGATAAGTCTTTTGGGTAGGTTGAGGGATCTGTTCATCCAATTTTTCACCCGATCTTGTAGCTTGTTGACTATTCCTTCCCATGTTGATAGCGTGTAGGTTTTGTCTATCAAGGAGATGCGTAAGTATTTGGATGGGAGGGATTTCCATTCAAAGCCCAAGATGTTGTCCAAATTCCCTTGGATAGTAGGGCTGGTATTGAAGAAGAAGATCATAGATTTGGATTGGTTTATCTCTGCCCTCGAGGCTTACACAAAATCATATAAGATTCATTTGTAGGCTTTCACTTCCTTAACTATAGGCATGCCATGCATTAAGGTATCATCCATGAACTATTGGTGAGTAGAAGTTGGGAAATTCTCGTAGGGTTTGATACCTTTTATTTCCCCTATTTTGGTTGCGCTTTTTATTCTTCGACTAAGTCCTTCCATCATTAAGATGAAAAGGAAGGGGGACAATGGGTATCCCTATTTGATGACTCTCATGGGCTAGTAAGGTTTGTTCGAAGCTCCATTTACAAGAAACGAGAAGCTTGTTGTGGATACTAGGTTCACTATCCATCTGATCCAATGCTAGGTAAAGCCGAAGGCTTCCAGGATCCTGACCATATAGTGCCAGTTGATTTTGTCATAGGCTTTTGCTAGGTATAGTTGTATTGTCATTCCCCCTCTTTTTTGAAGCTTATGGGTGTGGATAAGTTTGTGAGCATGGATAATATTGTCCATTATTTTCCTACCTTCCATGAAACCTTCCTACTCTTGTGAAACCAGTGTGGGTAGTAGTGGTTTCAATCTATTTTCTATGACCTTGGAAATTATATTACACACCACATTGCACAACGCTATACGTCTGTAAGGAGCAAGGGTTTTGGATTCATATTCTTTGGGGATGAGTGTAATCATGGTGGAATTCAGAGCTTTCAAAATGGAGGCTGACCTTCTCGACTCTTCCACTACCCTATAAATGTCGTGTTTGAAAACTTCCCAGCAGGCTTTGAATAACTCCATTGTGAAACCATCTGGGCCTAGGGCTTTTCCATTGGGAATTTCCTTGAGTGCTTGATCTATTTCCTCCTCCACGATGGGCTTATTTAGGTTGTAGTTTTGTTCATATGTCACCAGGCAAGGGATATGCTGGATTACCTTTGGTATTTCCTCCGTTCTATCTTGGTTGGGTTCATGGGCTATCCTGTGGAAGTGGTTTACCAGAGTTTTTTCAATGTCCTTATGGGATTCTCTTTCTATGCCATCCTGGTCCCTAATCTTCAATATTTTGTTGTGGTCTCTTCTAGCCATGGTTTTTCTATGAAAAAACTTGGTATTCCTTTCTCCTTCATTTAGCCATCTGATCCGATACTTTTGTCGCCAAAGAGTTTCTTCTTACTGGCACCCCTCCTTTTTCCGCTCCTCATTGTATCCCTCCTAAATGCAGGTTTCTTGGAGATTTTTAATTTTTTCTTCAATGATGTTCTTCTCTTGGTTTATATTCCCAAAAGTGTCCTTGTTCCACTCCTTGAGCCTATATTTCATATGTTTTAGTTTTTTGTAAATTTTGAACGTTCTTGTCCCTTGCTCCAGTTTCTCCTCACACCACCACTATTTGAATCTTTCCTTGAAGGTCAGGTGTTCCATCCATAATTTCTCAAATCTGAAAGGAATGTTCTTTGGTGTGGTCTAGAAGCCTGCTTCCAGTTGCACTGGCCAATGATCAGATCCCCCCCATGGAGGATGTTTTAGTCTAAGTTTAGCCCCTGCATTATGATTGACTCTAACACTAGGAATCTATCAAGTCTTGTTGTTACCTGATGTTGGATCATTCACTTATTGTTCCAGGTGAACTGGCCATTATTGGTTTTTAGATCTACCATCTCCACCGTGTCTATGAATTTTGAGAGCTCCTCCGCATCTCTATCTAATCTTATTGTACCTCCTTTTCTTTCCACAAGTGACGTGATAATGTTGAAATCCCCAAGTAGGATCCAATGGAGGTTTTTGGGTTAGTTTTTAAGATCATATAAGTCTCTTAGCATTCCTCTCCTATCCTCTGACACCTAGGTTCCATACACATTAGTGCATAAAATCACCTCTGTGTTCCCAATGAGTTGCATGCAAACCATTAGGGTATGCCTTATCTCTTCGGATTCTATTAGGTTTAGTACTTGTGGGTTCCACAGGGTAAGGATACCTCCTGCCATTTGGTGGCCGCCAATATCTACTGTATTGTACTTGTGCCATTGTTGTTGACTAATTGTTTCCATTTTGTTTGTATTACACTCGGTCTCTTGAATAAAGCAGAGATTCGGTTGTTCCTATTTTATTCTACTTCTAAGGATTCGTTGCTTTCTTGGGTTTTTTAGGCCTCTTATATTCCAAGTTATAACCTTCATTTAAACTTGTCGGGGGGAGTTGGGGAAGAGTTTTTTTATCTTACCCAAGTTTATCAGTAGCGCTCCAAGCTCCTGCATGGCTACACTATTGGATTTGCTACCTTTTTTCCTCCACATCTTCTTTGGTGAGAGTTGTGGTTGTACCTCACTAGCTTTTACTCCTAGGTGTCCAATCTCCCCATGTGTACTCTTTAGGCCTCTAGATTTGGCTTCCTCCCTTAGGAGGAACAATTACTGGATGCGGTCAAGTTGCTTTGTTGGTACATTGTCCGCTCCCTGTATTTTCCATTGCTCCAGTATGTTCGTGAGATCTATACATTCCCTTTCCATGAGGTCTCTGAGTTCCGGGTCTTCCATACCTACTTCACTTGTTTCCAACTCTCCCTCGGCATCTTTCATGGGGGTGTTCTCGTCTATGATTTCTCCCTCCATCAAAGTTGCGCAACTTCCTTGTTCTTTCAGGTTATTTGGCCGATCAATGGGCTCATTTGGTGTTTGTTCTCTGACTTCCTGGAATTGTTATGTATCCTTCTTTTCTTATGCCCCTTTCTTGGTTTTATCCCTTCCTTCCTGGGTAATCCAGACCTCTGGGTTATTTCCTTCTTGAGATTTTCTCTACTTTTTGTTGGCTTTGCTTCTGGGTTTTGGGTTGAAAAACCCATCCTCATCCTGTTGTGGTTTGGGGTTTTCAGTTTCCTATTTTTTATTAAGTGAGAATTACCTGATCAAGTGACCATGTTCATGGAACCTCCTACATAAGAATGGGATATATTCATAATCTATGCTTTGGATCCATTCTTCATCCCTGAATTCAATGCTTATGGCTTATGGGAGTGCTCTCGACACATCCATCTCTATACATATTCTTGAGTAATATGTGTATCTCCCCTTCAGGGTGGCTTATGAAGTATTTATATCTTTCCCCAGTTTATTCCCTATTGCTTCAAATGTAGAGGGTAACCAATAGTCTAGGGGTAGGGAATAGAGTCTTAGCCAGACAAGTACATTTTTGAAAGTCCCTTTTTCTGGGGAGAAATTATCCTTGCATGGCTGCATGTACAGTCCTGTTGATGCATGGAAGTATGGCCCTCCTTCAAATTCTCTATCTCTTTCCTCCAGGTTTATGAAGACTATTGTGAAGAAACCTTTTGAGCCCAGATGGAGCTCCACTTCCCCATTTGGCTTCCAGTGATATTTGATTCAGTTTCGCAGCGTTGTCTCGGTGGCCCACAAGACCATAAATTTGAAAATTAGCGCATGTGCCTTCATCTAGTCCATGTAGAGTTGCATCTGCGGATCCTCGAGTATCACCTTGGGTATCAGTGTTGATTTGGGTTTGCACAGGTTGTGCCCTTCTGCTTGGTTGGTTTTTGTTGTGTCTTGCATCGCGTTTTGAGTTTCTCTGGCTTCCTCTTCCATGCATTCACTTTTCCCCTTGTTCCTTTCCCGACCTATTCCAGGATCCGATCCCGAGGTGCCTGTCACTGGTGTCTTGAAATATATACCCCTTGTCCCTTTCCCTCTATCTACCACTACCTGTCTATATGAGGGGGTACCCTTACCCTCCCCTCTGTTTCTCATGATTCCCTCGGTTATGGACGCAACTGTCAAAAACTATATCTTGCGGTTCCTCTAAGAAGTTTGGAGAATAAATCCAAGAAGGTACCTCAGATTTTCTTTATGTTAAAAAATTGTGTTACACACCTTGCTTATAGATCATTTTGTAATATAAACTAATAAAAATGCACCATATAAAATTATACAATCCATACTCATAATATAAATTAAAACTATACAATCCATACTCATAATATAAATTAAAACTAAACATAGACACCAAAAAAATATGAGATTTATAAATTAAAACTATACATTCCATACTCATAATATAAATTAAAAATAAACATAGACAAGAAAAAATATTATTCTCATATGAAAGAATATACTGCATTTTAATGTCTCATACTAAAAAAAAGTAACATTATAATTATAACCATGGTTAAAACTATTTTTTTAATTATTCATTTAAAAGAATAATATATGATACTTCCAAATTATAATATAATCGAATATTTTTTTTAAAATAACCATCTTTTCTAGTAGGATAAATGAGATTTTGGACTATCGTTTCTAGCAGGATAAATGAGACTTGGGATTTTCATAACAACTGATCTTTTCTAGTTAGAAAAATGAGACTTGGGACTCTCATCAAAACCAAAATCTTTGTGATTATAAAACATAAATTCCCATCACTATTTTACTCCTCTCCCTATTTATTATTTGTTGTTGTTCATCTTTATCAATTATTGTTTTAACTTAGTATCATATTTTTCTTCACCCGTTATTATTTGTTCATTCTTATCTATTGTTACTTTCACTTAGCATCATAACTTAATGTATCACTAATATCATCAAAATTCACTCTAATGAAGTTTCATTGGTGTACACAATGAAAATAAGAGAGTAACTTAAAATACCTAATTATTAAATTACCTATGGAATAGCCTAACCTATATAATCTTCTAAGGAAATATGGAATTCTCTTTTTGTCATCCACTAAAATAACTATCTTTTCTAGTAGGATAAATGAGACTTACAACTTTCTTTTCTAGTTGGATAAATGAGACTTGGGACTTTCATGACAAAACAATAGAATATTTCTTTAAAAAAACTATCTTTTCTCGTTGGATAAATGAGACTTAGAAATTTCATGACAACCGATGTTTTCTAGTAGGAAAAATGAGACTTGAGACTCTCATCAAAACCAAAATCTTTGTATTGGATTATAAAACATAAATTCCCATCACTATTGTACTCATGTCCCTATCTCTTATTTTTTTTTCATCCCTATCAATTATTTATTGTTTTCACTTAGTATCACATTTTTCTCCACCCATTATTATTTTTTCATTCTTATCTATTGCTACTTTCACTTAGCATCATAACTTAATGTATCCCTAATATCATGAAAATTCATTATAATGAATTTTCATTGGTGTACACAATGAAAATAAGAGAGGAAATTGAAATACCTAATTATTAAATTGCCTATGGAGTAGCCTAACCTATATAATCTTCTAAGGAAATATGGAATGATCTTGTTGTCATCCACTAATATGTAAATGAGGGACTTATAACCCACTTGCTTCACCACCAAATATACTATGCGGGAGTTTACTTCTAAACTTTGTCTCTCTATTCCCAATCTTATATGTGTTCAAAAAGGCTACTAAAACTCTATTCTTGATGAAACTTTAAGTGAAACAGTAAACTCTATCTTCTTAATGATTAATAGGACTTTGTTCTTAGTGTAGGATAGACATGAAAAATAAGGAACAATGGAAATACCAAGTGCGATTCTAAGTGAATCAATAACCACTATGTCACCACAACTACACAACTTTTATGGGATCTCAGTTACATAAAGTGTAATTTCTCTACTCCATATTCTTTAGCAAGCATGTAATGATTCTTCTGTTTGTTGTCTCGTAATGCTAAGGAAATTACTAAGCATATCTATATGCATGAATGGATAGAGTGAGTCCACTATGGGTGATTTTAAATCAAAACAACTCTGTATGGCATGAACTCGGTCCATTCTCCGCATTAAATATGACATCAACACTTCTATGATCATTATTCAAATGACTAGGAAACTATGTTAATTGTTTGTGTAATTAAACAACAAAATTGCACAGAGATCACTCCTTCAATATCATTTCTCCAATGGAATAAAAACTAGGGCATGATAATATACATTATCCTACGAATTAGAATATTATCCACAATTTTATTATTTGACCTCTTGATAGAAGACAAGGAAGTGGGAGATTGCATATATGTTATTTAGATAAACCATGAGAACATTCTAGTAGCCAACTATATGCTTGAATAGAGACAATGAGTCCACTATGGGTGATTTGAAATTTAAAAAAACTATGTATCTCATGAACTATGTCTAGTCTTTGCATTAAATAAGACATCAACACTTCTATGCTCATTATTCAAATGACTAGTCAACTATGTTAATTGTTTGTGTAATTAGACACCAAAATTGCATAGAGATCACTCCTTCAATATAATTTCTCCAATGTAATACAAAATAGTACATAATAATATACATTATCCTACAAATTAGAATATTATCCACAATTTTATTCTTTGACCTCTTGCTACAAGACAAGGAAATGGGAGATTTCATATATGTTGTTTCTCTAAACCATGAGAACACTATAGTACCCAACTATATGCATTAATGGATACAATGAGTCCACTATGGGTGATTTGAAATTAACAAAACTATGTATGGCATGAACGAAGTCCATTATCTGCATTAAATAAGACATCAACACTTCTATGCTCATTATTCAAATGACTAGGAAACTATGTTAATTGTTTGTGTAATTAGACAACAAAATTGCACTAGATCATTCCTTGAATATCATTTCTCCAATGGAATACAAACTAGTTCATAATAATATACATTATCTGGCGAATTAGAATATTATCCACAATTTTATTCTTTTATCTCTTGCTAGAAGACAAGGAAATGGGAGATTGCATATATAATATTTCTCTAAACCATGAGAACACTCTAGTAGCAAAAGGAAGATTCATGCTCAAGTATTGCAATGAATTAGGCACTCCCATATTAACAAGAATAGAGTACTCTCATTAATGAAATTTTCATCCAATTCAATGCCATGTGATAATCAAATTCGAAAACATCCATGATATACCTATAATCATTGATACTATTAATTATATTTCTATTACCATGTTGTTTGGTTTCAAAATGCAATGGAAATGACAATTGGAGAAGGGAATCATAATTTTTCTTCAATATGTCAATGAGATCCAAGTCACTGGACTACTATCATTTATGAGCAGCCTTTCTTCTTCCACTAGATTTATTTCTGTCTGAGGGGGAAGGCGGCTAGGGAGAGTAGGAATAAATCAAGAGGTATGGTTCTATCTCAGGAAAGCAGCAAGATCTTGAAGGTAGGTCACAATATAGCTTGAACATGTCCAATGCATCCTTAAAAAAATGCTTTTGTTGTGTAGGATTGAACCTTAGTGCTCCAGGGTTGGCTTTCTTGATCTATGCCAGTTTGATGTTATTTGTGTATATATTTACATTACTCAACACCTTCAGTTCCATGTAGCTCAGAATACTTGGAACGTTTTTCCTAAATTTCAATGGGTGGCAAGTCAAGTTTGAGCCAAGTTGATTTTTTTCCTTTCTTGGAAATCAAATTCATACCAATAAAATCACTTTCCTTGAGATATATTTCCCTGATGAGGAAATTGATTCTCAATAATAGAAACAATTTCCCCAAGATAGACTTGTGCAATGAGAAATTGAATTCTTCTTCAATCGATCAATCCTTTTGACTCAATAAATTTTGGATCAATTTATCTTCCTTGGAAATTATGCTTATTTTTCTATGATTTAACACTTGCTCACTCAGAATCTCCAATTGACATTTATGATCTCAATTTCCAAGTAAGTCTCTCTTTATTGATCCTATCAACTTCAGTGATTTATAACCTCAACAAGCACCGAGACAACACTATTAGAGAGTAAAACCTTTTCGGAAGTTAATGATGGCCTATATGAGTTCATAGGGCCCCAAAACAGGGGAAAACATAATGTTCAAATTTTAGGAGTAATGTTTAGTAGTTTATAGCCCTCAAGGAGAGAAAATTATCTTTAGATAAACCCTTGGGCATTCAGTGCAGAGTGGTTGTGGATGTCAATGATCTCAAAGTCATAATTTTTTTGTTATTTCAAATTAAATATAGAAACCCAACTTTTAAATTGCAACAATCATTTAATGGAAACCATAGATCTCATATATTAGGGTGAAATGGATGATGGGTACCCAAGAGTTGTTGTGATTCACCAACTGATAATGAAAAAACGGTTTTCAGAATCAAACTATTAAAAATATAATTTCTCATTCTTAATTGCCAAGACTAACAAACTCAAACCATCACATTGAAAAAAAATAAGATAAACATTTCACATAGAGAATTTTAACACAAATGGATCACCAATAATTCAAGAACGACCATTAACATATCCACTGAGAAAATTTCATCAGAAAAGACAAAATGTTTACCCTAGAAACCCAAATGGGAAAACAAACTTCAAATGTTTTCTCAATCTATTTCAACAACCTTCAATACAATGCAATCTATGACACTTTCTATACATCCTCCTACTTGACAAAAAGAGAATTTGAGAATGAAAGTAAAGGAAGAAAAACATATATCTAAGGTAATGTGGAGGCGAACAAGCATGACCTTTCTCACCTATTTAATTTTTTTAGTTTCAATTAATCCATCTTTTTCTTCTCATTTGTCTTATTCAACTTTTTACGTTTTCTTTGTTTTTCATTCCTTGGTTTAGACACATTTGAAATCATCCACAATGATGACATCATCAAGTAAAGAAGATTATTAAATGCTCTTCTCTTCTATGCAAATAATATATTGTCTTGTAGTCATCCACATTGTTTCCATCATCTAGAAAAAGAATATTTGTAAATGTTTGTGTTTGAATTGTTTCCTCCTAAATAATACTTAACCCATGTTTCCACATTACGTTCCCCAACTTCTTCCAACTAAACAAAAAAATGTGGGATGGAACGTACTAACAAGTTTGAATCAATTCTTTGTGGGACATATGGTAAAGATAGAAAAGTATTCCATTTCTTCAAAAGAGTCCTCATTTTGTAAATAATAAACATGGGTGTCCTGAATAAAATCATAAATAACAAATCATATGAGAAGGGATTGCTAAGCCTCATTTTGGAGATAATAAACATGGGTGTCCTGAATAAAATCATAAATAACAAATCATATGGGAAGGGATTGCTAAGTGTTTGCTTCAAGGAAAATCTTAGTCCCTAAATCTCATTGTTCTAGGAAGAATTTACAAATGGGAAGGGATTGCTAAGTGTTCGCTTCAAGGAAAATCTCAGTCCCCAAATCTCATTGTTCTAGGAGGGATTTAAAAATATATAGCTCCTTTCCATGTCCATGTTGTCTCAAATGCTCTCCATTCACAAAATATATCAACTTCCTCCTTTATTTTAATAAAAAAAATCTCAAAAACATAAAATAATGGTCACCAGGATTTGTGACTTTTTTACATGATAGGATTGATGAGGGATTTGGAAACATTAGACATCCAAGGATCAAATTTCTTTTTAACTGAAACTGAAATTGCATTTATAAAAAAAGTGGTTTTTCCAGAGAAAATATCTTAGTACATAGTGTTTATTTTCAGCAAGCTTAAGCATTTATCTGAGTATACAAAAGAGTCATACAATACATCAAAAAGTTGAGGAAGGTTGTAAAAAAGCTAACTGCATTCTAGAATTCCTTTTGTGATAAATTTTTGACAAATTTCTAACATAACAAGATACAGAACCAATACATTTCTAGATTGAATTACAAGTTTGGCTTCTTGTCATCATTGACTATGTTCTCGAAGAAGGTTTTTTTTTTCTTTACTAAAATAGTCTGTAACATCCCCAAAAATAAATTATTTTTAAAGATGAAATTTATTAGGAAATTATTTCCGTTTTTGGTAAATTTGAAATTGGAAAATTTTTGCCATTTATGGCAATTCCAAATTTTGAATTTAGTTAATTGTAATTAATGATTATGACTATTGGGAAGAGATCTGATTT
>JZKD02S1753204.1:182574-230447 GCA_000966675.3 Picea glauca
TGTATTTACAAATAGTTTTCTTTTGTTTATGTATTAGAATATATCCATCTCCCTTGAGATTAAGTTTTAGATAAATTCCTTTAATAACCTTTGATAAATGATTTAGTAAGTGTAAATGGTGGAAATAAAGTAGTATTTAATAACCTTATAATGTAGCAAGAAATGTCTGACATGTATTGGACATGGTGATTAAGTTTAATGTCCCTAAGGAAAAAAAAATTGTGACAAATTTTCGGAAACATTACATATGGTATAAGAGCAAAGGTTACAACACTTGGATGTTGAACAAGGCCAAAACATTTACTTAACACATATTTCTGTCGATGTAAAACTAACAAACCATTACTTTTACAAACATAAAACGCTTTTTTTGTTCTGTGTTAATCATTGTAGCCCAGGACGAAGAAGAAATCCTACTTGAGGAGAATCCTGAACAAAGACGTCATGAAGATCAGAGAAATAACATTGATGAAATCTCACCTATAGAAGTTCTGGAAATGATGAGAAATCTCGTTGTTGAGTTGTAGGTTTTCATAGAAGACAATGAGAAACTGAGAAAGGCACAGCAGGAACAACAGGAAATAAATGAAGTCCTGCTGCGAAGTATAGTAACAAAGAAAATCCCAAAGGATGATAACCAAGAAGAAGAGGTTAGTAAAAGGGCCTCCAGGAATTATGGCCCAGAAGCAGAAAGAGGGGACAATTCATCTGAAGGAACAACGTCAGCTGAAGATAAAATAGAAATAGGTAGAAAAAGGAAACAAGTAGATCACCTTGAGGGAGAGTTTAAGAAAATCAAACCATCTACCTTTGATGGGGAATCCAAAATAGGGGAGGAAGATGAATTTTGATTATTAGACATCAAGAAGTATTTCCAGATATACAACTATTCCAACAATATGAAGGTCAGAATGGCCATCTATAATCTGAAAGGGAAAGCCAACATTTGGTGGCAAGACCTAAAGTTGGCCAAGGGTCTAAAGGAAAAACAAATGGAATGGTCAGATTTTAAGAAATACTTTAAGAAACAATACCTATCTAAAAGTTACTATGAAAGAAAAACCAAAGAATTTTATGAGTTGCAACTCGGTCAAATGTCTATTGAAGATATGATAAACAAGTTCCTGGAATTACTAAGGTTTGTGCCTTATATCTGGGAGGACAAAGTGAAAATCCAATGGTTCCTAAGTTGTTTACCACCGTCCTATAAGGACATAATCAAATTTGATAATCCTAATTCCTTGAGTGAAGTATTCAGGAAATCCCAGATGTGTTATGACCAATACAAACAGCGGTGAGAATTTTGAAATCCTTGGAAAGATAAGAAACAAGACCAAATGAACCAGTGGAAGAAGGGGTATCAGCCAAGTCCTTATCGGAACACAGAAAAAAGTTTTCGAAGGAAATATTTTTACTCCAACAATCAGAACACCCAAGGAAGTGGTAAACCAGTAAACCTAGGAACAAGGAAGTTCGAGGACAACCCCCATGAACCGTTAAAATGCTAGGAATGTGGAGAACCTCACTTAAGGAGGAACTATCCACGTTTGAATTCAACAACCAGAACTATGGTTTACAACCTGAAAGAAGCCTCTATGGTGGGAGAAGTGGGAAGAAGCTTGCATCGGATAAATGCAGTCGTGGATGGCCGACAAGCTGACCAGCAATCCTTTGTGGTGGAAATTGAAGGTAAAATCAATAACACTTGTATTATTGTTTTAATTGACCCTGGATCTACATTGAGTTATATCGCTCCTGGTATAGTGGAGTCAAATAAACTTAAGAAAACAAGACATGAAAAATTTTGGTTGGTACAACTACCAAAAGGAACGAAAAGAAAAGTAGTCGACTTTATTTTGGATTATGAGTTCATTTTAGGTGGTCAGAACATAAAGACAAATCTGAACATTCTACTGTTAGGGTCTTATGATGTTATTATCAGAATGGATTGGTTAGAAAGACATAAAGAACTGTTACATTGTTATGAAAAATTACTCATGTATAAAGACGAAAATGACACTTCTAGGACAGTTCAAGGTATACAAAAACCAATCTCACTTAGACAGATTTCAGCAATGCAATTCAAGGAATTCATGAGAAAGGGTTGTCAAGTTTATTCCATCCAAGTAACAAACTTGTTAGAAAAAGAAGATAAACCTAATTTGGAGGATTTTGTTGTCTTGCATGATTTCAGAGATGTGTTTGTTGATGAGATACCTGAATTACCCCCAAGGAGGGAGATAGAATTTTCTATCGACCTACTACCCAGTTCATGCCCTATCTCTAAAGCACCTTACTAAATGAGTTTGTTGGAATTAACAGAACTAAAAATTCAACTACAGGAATTATTGGAAAAAGAATATATCAGAGTGAGTGTTTCACCATGGGGAGCACTAGTCCTCTTTGTGAAAACAAAGGACAAAACTATGATATTATGCATCGATTACAGACAATTAAACAAAATGATGGTTAAGAACAAGTACCCCTTACCTAGACTAAATGATCTGTTCGATCAAGTAGCTGGGGAAAATATTTTCTCTAAATTGGATTTACGATCTGGTTATCACCAGGATAGGATAAAAGATGAGGAAATAAGTAAAACAATTTTCTGAACCAGATATGGACATTATGAATTTGTTGTTATACCTTTTGGACTCACTAATGCACCAACCATGTTTATGTGTTTAATGAAAAACATTTTTAGTGAGTACTTAGACAAGTTTGTGTTGGTATTTATTGACAATATTCTAGTATATTCAAAAACAGAAGAAGAACATGAAGAACACTTAAGGATAGTTCTGCAAAATTTCATGAAGCACAAACTATATGCTAAATTCGATAAGTGTGACTTTTATCAGAAGGAAATACAATACCTAGGACATGTAATATCTGTAGAAGACATTGCACTCGACCCTGAAAAAATAAGATCCATCATGGAATGGTTGATTCCTAATGACGTAGTGGACATCCAGTCATTCATGGGAATCGCCGGATATTACCGCAGATTTATAGAGGTATTTTCCAAAATTTCATACCCCATAACATCATTAAAAAAGAAGGGAACCAAGTTTAACTGGTCACAGAAATGTCAAGACAATTTCAATAAGTTAAAGGAATTGTTAATGATCATACCCATTTTAAAGGTAATAGATCTGGACAAAGACTGCATCGTCTATGTAGACACAAGTAAAGAAGGACTAGGTGGTGTCCTAACTCAAGAAGGACACGTTATTTTTTATGATTCCTGAAAACTAAAGGAACAGGAACGAAACTACGTCACTCATGACTTAGAATTAGCAACTATAATACATGCCTTAAAAATGTGGTGACACTACATAATGGGAAGAAAATTTCTATTATTGGTTGATAACAATGGTGTGAAATTTTTGTTTAGTCAACCGGACCTTAATGCAAGGCAAGCAAGATGGCTAGCCTTCTTGAGAGAATTTAACTTTGAGGTAAGACATATCAAGGGTAAGGAAAACAAGGTCGTTGATTCCTTAAGCAGAAGAGTTTATGGGTTGTTTGAAATAAACATTAGCAGGGAAGAAAGTGATCTTGAACAGAGGATAAAGGCTGCAGGTAATAACGACAAAAACTACACTAAATAGTGGTAGAATCTCAGAACACTACAGAAAAGTTATACAAAACAGATCTAAGTTTGGACAAAAATGGTCTACTATAATTTAAAAACATAATATACATACCAGATTCGACAGAGTTAAAGTTAACAGTTTTGGATGAGGTTCATAAGAAACCATATTCTCGTCACCCAGGATACCAGAAAATGATAACAACACTAAGAAAGTCATTTTATTGGCCTAATATGAAGGGTGAAACAACAAAATACTTAGCCAAGTTTCAAGATTGTTAGCAGGTAAAGGTCAAACACCAACATCCAGCTGGCCTATTGCAACCCTTACCAGTGCCATAATGGAAATGGGAGACTATATCGCTAGACTTTATTACAAGTTTGCCTAGAACTCAAAAACATAATGATTCAATTATGGTGGTAATCAATAAACTTAGTAAGTCTGCACACTTTATTCCTGTAAGTCTACTTTTAGAGCCATTAACATCACTGAAATATTCATGAAAGAAATTTTTAGACTGCATGGTATTCCTAAAATGGTGATCTCGGATAAAGACGTAAAAATTACATCTACTTTCTAGAAAGAAATGTTTGCAGGGTTAAATACTAACTTGAATTTCATCATGAGTTATCATCCACAAACAGATGGTTAGACTAAACGAACAAACCAAATTGTAGAAGACATGCTCCAGATGTATGTAAGAGAAAAACCAAGCAAGTGGGAAGACTACCTGCACTTGGTAGAATTTGCATACAAAAATGGATACCAAACATCGACTAAGATGATACCTTTCGAAGTACTATAAGACATAGAGTGTACGAATATGATTAGCTAGGATAACCTAGTTGATATACTCATGGTAGGACCATATATTCTCCAGGAAATGGAGAGCATCGTAAGAAAAGTGCAACAGAACTTAAAAGAGGCACATGACAGACAAAAAAGTTACACAGACCAGAAAAGAGGACACATGGAATTTCAAGTGGGAGACCACATCTATTTAAAATTCAAAGCGCAAAAAATCTCACTAAAGCTAGGGAACTATGCAAGTTGGCACCCAGGTTTTGTGGCCCTTTTGAGATCTTAGCTCGAATTGGACCTGCAGCGTACCATCTTGCACTCCCTGCCAATCTAAAACATCCATAATGTATTTCATGTTTCTTTTTTAAAGAATTATGTTCATGACCATACCCATATGATCGATTGGAACTTGGTGTAGGTGGAACTAGAAGGCAAGTTCCAAGAACAACCTATGCGCATTCTAGATAGGAGAGAAATAACACTTCGGAACATAACAATCGCCTAGGTAAAAGTGCAATGGAAGAACTTTATCCCTTAGGAGGCCACTTGGAAGTTGGAGGGAGACTTGAAGAAATATCATCCAACCCTATTCAAAAAAAGGAATGAACACTGAGGACAACGTTTTATTGAAGGGGGAAAGGATGTAACATCCCCAAAAATAATTTTTCTTTAAATCTGAAATTTCTTAGGAAATTATTTCCATTTTTGGTAAATTTGAAATTGGAAAATTTTTGCCATTTATGGAAATTATGAATTTTGAATTTAGTTAGTTGTAATTAATGATTATGACTGTTGGGCGGAGATCTGATTTGAACCAACTAACTACTTGACTATGACACTTGTATGAAACAAAATATTTTATATTTATTGTTGATGGACAAATGGAACAGTCAGGTTAAAATCAACTGACCATGACACCATGAGTGGGGAACATGTTGGAACTACCTCAAGCGTGGTTATTACAAGTGGAAAATCAGGAATTTGGCCATTGGCAGCCCCTGGAAATCAGGGATTTGGAATGATACAAAAACTCCCAAGGGGAAAATACCTAGGCACAATTTCTTTTGGATATATAGCATATGGGAGGAAGCAGGACGTTGCCTAGTGTGTTGGGGGAAAGGAATTATCTCTTGTTGTTATGAACATTGCTTTCTGAGTGTGAGGCAAGAATAATTTTCTACAACTGAAGGACTATTGTTGAGGAGAACTTCTGAGTTCGCCCTCATGGATTCATGGTCACGCTAGGGGGGGAACGCGACAAGTGATTTGGTTGTTTTGCTCTAAGGTCGGGAGGAACGTGGTTGTTCCATTTGTTATTTGACAACTTTTCAGATATGTCAACCTACTCTTTTCTCAGGATGAATGTTATATGGTTTAATAACTGATAGACTGCATCTGTTTAATTTTGGATAGAAGTATTACTATGGATGAAAATCTGATTGAATGTTGTTAGACTTAAGAATTTACATAATGCCTCTAAAACTTATTCTGAATGAATTATCTATGTTGATTAGACTGCTAAGAAGATGCTATTTTCATTTGATATACTAGCTGAAGAGTACATTTGGTTAAATTCTGGAAGACTTTGTTCTGTAGATTAGAATATTGTTGTAATGGGATAAATTGTAGGATAAACCTCACAGTTAATTGTATTTTTATGAGTAAACTATCTATGTGTGAAATGTGGATGGAACTGAATTATGTAGATATACATGTGTGCTTATATTTCTGTAGGTAAATACAAAAAGACATAGTAATCCCGAGAGGAGATATAGAGTAAAGCTTCAATACATGAATATATCTTAATACCCGTATACAGAGTCCTGAGTAAAAACACATCTATTATACAGGAACAAAGATTTTTAAATGCTAATTATTTTTAACCATGTCATAGTAAAGGGATTGACCATTAAGTCCCTCTAACAAAATGGAATGTATAAATAACCAGTTGTGTAGGAGCCTTGTACAATTGATTCCCACAATAACTGTATGCTAGAACTAGATTTCCTGTAGGGTCGCCCATTTGACCACAGAGTAAGATTTCCTAATCAAATTAATTTAGTTTGGAATCAAATGAAATGAAGTCATGAATAGAATCCTAAGAAAATAGGTGTTCTTCCCTTGAAGAAAATTTAAAATAACAATAAAACAGATTTAGACATCCAAGTCTGCAGGACCACAGGCGAGGGTAACTCCTCGGCCATACCTGAGAGCTTCAGGCTAAAGATACATAAGAGGAGGTTGAAAAGTTTAATTCATACTTATATATTTATATGCGTTGTATAATAATAAGAGTAATTGTATTATACAAATCATACTTATAGCCTGGAAGATATGATTCATTAAATATATATGGAGTAAGCGGTCACGAAAGTTAACTATATCACGGTGATTTATCTCTTAGCTTCAAAACCTTCCTTCGTAGAGTCGTTGGGAACATGAAGAGTATGTTACAGGTCAAAGTGGCACAATCTTAGTTAGGTAAGAAGATACTATGAGCTTACGGTGGATAGGGTTACAGAGGAAATGCACAATGCCAACTCTAAAACAAAAAAAAATATGAAAATCCCTGGCAAGCACCGAGAGATGTACCTCAAAAAACTGGAATGGACCGAAAACTTCAATTACAGAACTATGTGATTTTTTGCATGACTATAACTGAAAGGAAAAATCAAAATTATGAAAAGCTTAAAGTAAATGGCCTTTCACGCGGTCGAAGAATCCAATTATGCTCTAAGGTAGAAAATCCAAGAAATAAAACTCACCCAATATACAATCAATACTAAGAAACAAAAGTATACATTGTCAAAGCAACATTATCCCCAAAGGGATGAGATAAAGGACTACCTTCTATAGCAGACAATGATAGACCAGCCATTCATGCTTTAGGAATCTTTTGAAAAGGATTGATATACACAACAACTTTTATTATAACATAGAGGGTTTCGAATATATTAACTAGAAGCTCTTACCTCGCTTAAGGCGATATCCGATGGTTTTAGTTCGCCAAACGTATTCCCACCAGAGCAAGCCAACATCATAAGCATTTGAAATACCATAGAGAAAGAATTAGTAGGCAGGATATCCTCAAACGTAGTCACAGGATACATAAATCCAACATCAAGAATGAAACAATAGCCTCAGGAAAACCCCATCTACTAGTCCAACAACGATTAATGACGAATTGTACTTAAGCACTGTGGTTAGGGCAAGGGGGCAAAATTTCAAAGGGGTACATTAAAAAACATGATGGTCCCAAGGAGGTGCGTTATATAACACCTTAAATGCTTTGGCATAGTTCATTACACCATTACGATCGTATCTATGATAATCTCACTTCAGACCACGAAAAATCGTAATGACTGATAGACTGAACCATAGTTTTAGTCTTTGCCTCTAGTTTAGTTTGATTTCTATTACTTTCATCGGATCTATTAAATATTATGCCATGATTAGCCCGGATGGTAATGACAGGTAAGTAGAAATGAGTAATATATAGCCGACCATTTAGTTACATCCTTCCAAGTCCTAATACTTGCACATGTTGTCTATCATATTGATTTTAATTCGTTCATTAAGTGTCTATCACTTACACCCGAGGGAATTGATTTATCACTTTAGAATTTAGGTTGTTTATACGTTGATACCTTCCCCATAGTATGCCTTACTTGCAAGATCAGATTCATAGTCTATGGTGGGTGTATATAAATATTACAAATAGTTTTGTTTAGTTCATAAGTATAGTCTATGGCAAGGATATATATATATATATATTTACAAATAGTTTTATTTTGTTTATGTATTAGAATATATCCATCTCCCTTGAGATTAATTTTTAGATAAAGTCCTTTAATCCCCTTTGATAAAGGATTTGGTAAGTGTAAATGGTGGAAAGAAAGAAGTATTTAATTACCTTATAATGTAGCAAGAAATGTCTAACATGTATTGGACACGGTAATTATGTTTAAAGTTCCTAAGGAAAAAAAAACAATTGTGACAAATTTAGGGAAACATTACAAGTCCAAGCTTCTTTTATTTTCAATGGATTACATGCCTTTCCCTCCAAACTCGACATGCCTTGATCTGGGGGTGTTGGTTGTTCAGAAATCACCACTTCTTCCACTTGGTTCGCCCAAATCACCTTATGCGCAAGATATAAGGAGGCAAAATAATTTTTTTCCACTGAATCATGTTGTTCCACATCATACTTTTTGTTTTCTTCTTAGTCCAAATTTAGGGGGTTAACAACTTCTCTTTCATGAGATCATGTGGATCCACATCTTCCTTATTGGGAGGGGTATCCCTAAGTTCTTCTCATATTGATTCAGGCTCATCCATGGGAAGATATAGGCCATCTGGGTCAACCTTGCTATTCATTTGGTGTTCTTCCTTGAAACCAACCCACCAATTTGATTTTTTTTTGTTTTTCTTGTCTTTCCTTATCCTTTTCATGCAATGAGCTCCTTTATTGTAACATCCCACTACTGCACACACTTCTGATGTGACTTATTCTTTAAGGAAACTTGTGTGCAAGTGATCTAGTTCATTACATGAGTGATTTCTTCACTTGTGGATTATGATGATGAGATTGCGATCTATGATGTTATGTTATGTTATTATGTATAGACAAGTGTTATTTAATGGTTTCTCCTAAGTACAAAAGACTCTTGATAGGTTGAAGATGCCGATGACATCGATGGAACTCCTTGGTCCCTAGATAGAGTTAGGGAGTGGATTGTTTATGATTTGCGTATTTTTGTTATTGCATATGTGACATGTGACTGATATAATATGATGTTGTTTATGGATCACTGACATGTTTGTTGATGGATGTAGGTTGACCATATATTGCTACTCAGACTCACATTTGGAGTAGAGGGGTCACACACAAAAACCAAAGATATTGAGGGATAGGTGTGGCAGCAGCCCTGCCACAACATACTAGCACTCTCATCGTGGCTCTAACTGTAGGTTAACGATTACCTAGTTCAAGAGATACATGATGTCATGAGGGAAGACTGTGATAGTCTCTCACGATGATTCTAAAGGGCATGCAATAAGGTAGGGTCCTTGTTCCTCAGAGGCCCTTAGTCTCACACAAGGTCACCTGACGAAGTATCGAATCCAAGGGTTTGACGTCTACAAAAATCAGTCAAAAGGCGAGTGACACCCTTGGACCATGTAGTGCATATTGAATGGCACATCACGTAAAATAAACATGAATGCATGTGAGTGGCACCCTTGGAGAACATAGTGCATCTTGAAGGGCATGTTGTGATTTTGACTCTACTAATTTAATGAAACTAGTACCTAGAAAACTATGCCTTCATAGGACCTGGTTAGCCTTAAAATGAATGATTTTATGAGTAAAGTTTAATAACTAATTTTTCCTTAAAAATCGTTGTCGAGCCTAGTGAATTTTAAAACCTAGGTCTAAGTACGACTTGTGAACAAACAAAAAAAAACTAAATGGACATTTAACAAAGGGGGGATAAAGAGAATTCAAGCATAAATAATTAAAGTGAAATTTTAATGAATGACTAATCACTAAAAAGGCAGATTGTCATTATGTGTAGAGTTGCTAATTTTGAACTTAAATAAAAAGGGGAAACTTAAAAAAAACCGGGGTGTGGAACTTAGTAGGGAATCTAGTCTTTGGAACTTTATAATTGTGAACTCAACTAGGCTTTAAAGAAAGGCGTCAGTCATTTAAGAAAGATAAGGGAATATAAGAGGCATCGAGGAGGGTTTTTAGGAATGCTTTTAGGTAGGTGAGGGAAATATAAAAATTAAATTAATTAATTAATTGAATTTCTAGTGCAACTAAGGGATCGGGTGACATGTGTATGGGGGAGGTTTATCATAAATAAATTTAATAAAAATAATCTAATGAGGTTTTTGGCAACTAATCACAAATAAAAATTTATAAAGAGAATGGTGGAGGAGGAGTATGGGGATTTGGGATGCCCAACTCAAACAGAGAGTGGTCAATCGACCTTGCGAGGCGAGATGGGAGCTATATTTCTCTGGTTGTGTGTGTGATCCCTTTGCATATCGGGGGGGATCGGGGGGGATAAGAGTACTCCTAGCGTTGGTTAGGAGGTACCGGTGAGGTCTCAACTATTAGCAATAAGGAGCAAGGATGATCACCACTTTCCAAAGAACGTATCTAAGCTCAGTCTCATCGGTGACAATATTTTCGATAAGTTAAATGATACTAGGTTGATAGCATGTGTATGGTTTAATTTTTTGCAATTCTCATAACTCTTTATTTTCACAATAGATCTAGTTATAATAAAGATTTTAGAAGTAATTTGATGTTGCTTTATTTTTGCAATGGATCTAATTGTGATAATGATTATATTTGTAATTAATGTCACCTTATTTTCAAAATGGAGCTAATTATAATAGGTTAATTTAATATGTATTATACTATCATTTCCTTTCTACCATGGATTTACCAATGTTAAGATCGATTATATATGCCTTCTTATGTTGTCTCATTTTGCAATGGATTTGATTGTAATAATATTTATTACATGGGTATTATGATGTCATCTATTTTCAAAATGGAAAAAATCTTAATCGGATGGGTTCCTTTATGTCTTATGATGTCCCCTTTTTCACCTTGGGTTTAGTTTTTTCAGGATTGACTTTATAGGTGTGATTGTATTCTCATCGCAACTTAATTTATCTCGTTATTAATGATGGTATTTCCCACGGGGGGTTTTTATTGAAGCATTGCTAGTGAAACCCTGTTAAAAGAAACTCCTGGTTCTATGATATCCTTTTGTGTCTGTCCCTGGGATTCACCTTAGATTATTGTTGGCAGCCAATTAGCATTTTTATACTATCCTTATAAGTTGCCTACACCAGTGTTTTGCAAACTTTGATTTTCGTTGCAATCCTCGGAAGAAAATAACACCATTATTTTTGCGCTATTTGCACACTTGCCTTTGTTCTTGTTTTCAAGACTGCAAGCGTGAAAAATTTGATTTCGAAGTCATATTAAAATCGTCATTAGATTTCTATGGTCACTCTTGTCTATATGTTCATTGCGTTTCCAATTTAATTGTGGCAAGACCCCAAGATTCTTTACTCATTTGGCATTTTTGTTGTTAATATGATTTCAATTTTTATGAGACTGTGATGATTTCCTAAGGATTGTGATTCAATCATTGATTTATTGATGGTTTGATGTATCTTGATCAAATTCGTTGGCACATTGGTTTTATGAAAACTCATTGACATTATGGATTAGACCCTTGGCGCAATCATACCACACAATGCATATTTGATATGATCAAACCCTTGGTGTTGATTTCTAATTATTGTTTTAATTTTAAAAACTATGCAAATGCTATGCTTATACGAATTTTTGGGTCAACTTACCATAGGTTTCATTGATCGATTGAATGGCATGATTTTTAACATATGCGATTGTGATTTGAATTGTTATATGCGTCGGCAGTTGTACTGTGGAAAATGATTGTTTTGCATGGGTTGAGCTACTCCACCACCTTCACACATTCTGTCATTAATGATTTCCCCCTATCCCGGTTAACTCTGTTGTTTTCAGGTAATCCCATGAGCTATCAACCCTGCGTATGCTTTTTTCGAACCCTTTCCCATTCGCCCTGCTCACCGTGTGTTCCCATCTATGGCACCGGTGGTGCGTATAGAGCCAAATGGTAACCTAGCTCTGTTACTATTCGATAATGCCCGTAAGGATTTAGAAAACAGTGGTTGGTTGGTGTTTATACAAAGGTTCGAGAGTTTCAACCTTTTGGTTGCCCAGCAATTCGCCCTCACCTTTGATGGGTGTAGGGCTAAAGTCGGTGACATATAGCTCGAGCTCAATGAGGGATTCATAAGCTCTGCTACAAGACTAGCATCTACAGGCCAAAGATGGTTTAAAAACTCCAAAGTCGACAAGGTTTCGTGGCCTTTACTATTCATATCAAGAAAGGTTGTTTCCTGTGATAAAGGTATGCCTATTTCTACCCTCAAACCCAGGTGGAACGATCTTTTGGTGATTGTTAAATAGTTTGTGACCTGTGAAGGTCAATATCACTTGGTATTTCTGTATCACCTCTGGTTATTGATGAATTTCATGGGCTATCCTTTGAACATGCTGCATTACTTCTTACGTAGTATTTACAAAATGTCTAAAAGGTTCAAGCGCAAGAAGGCTGATAGTAGCCTTTTTCATCACGACTTGATTCAACTCATTATCGTCCACCATTTAAACCTTAGTGGTGATAATTGGCAAGCCTTTCTATCCAGAAATGGCTTTGCTAATCCAGAGTCTGCTCAAATCGACAAGGCTATGGTCAGTGAGACTCTGGCTGGACCAGTTGTGCGACTGCATATCCTTCTACCCTCTATCAAACCCTCACATTGCCCCGATTTGGACCTACCTGATGCCTTGGTTAACCCATGTGCTAAGGATGATATTAAGGTTGTCAAAAGACCTGGGAGTAAGAAAAACAGTAGTGATACTACTATCGATAGAAGGGGGAAGAAAAATGGTCGATTGATATCAAGACTTTCCCAGAACAAACCTAAACAGAACATCGACAAAAATCCCATAGTGCTGAGCGAGGACTCAGACTCTGATATCGAGCATTTACTAGCTGAAGAGTACCCCTATTCTCATGGCCTATGCTCTAAGAAACCCTATGAATATGTCTCTAACTTAACCCCTTGCCTCAAAAACGACCCAACTTATCCGAGAATCAAGCTGCACAATGAAACCCCTGGTGACTTAAACAAACCCTCGCTTGTGATATCAAAGCCCGAACAACCATAATGCATCCAATATAATGTTTTTCTAGAGCGTTATTACACCAATGTTCCCTTGTTGCAATCAAAGATCAAATCGTTAGAGGAGCAAGTGACAGTGTTGAACGACAGGCTTCAAGCTAACGACAAGAAACAAAAAACCACCGGTTCAATTGTCTTCAGGAACGTCGGAGTAACAACGTCCTTCGTCAATTCCAAATTATCATGACCGAGTTGTTTTCTGATTGTCCAGGTATGAATTTCAATATGAATTTTGTTTTTTGAGTCGTTTCGAATAAATATAACCGATTGGATTTGCTTTTTATAGCTCTGTTTGTTTTGATTCAAAATGATTATGTTTCTCTCAATTTACCAAATCAATTTCGTTATGAATCATGATTGGGAAGTTTGTTTGCTAAACTCACACACACCTACGATTTATTTAATATGATTCTATTTTTCTCACATTAGTAGAAGCGATTGATTGGTTTTGATTTTGGTTTGGTTTAGAATAATTTTGTTGGTTTGAATAAATGTAGTCGATTGGGTTTTATTTTTCATTTAGTTATGTTCAAATTATATTTAAGGAATGATTCTATTCTATTTCCATTTTAGACTTTGATTGCATTCGATATATATAGGAGATTTATTTATCAGACATAGCTATGATTTGGATTGATACGATTTCTTTGTTTTTGGATTATGTCAGCCCCAAAGCTAGCTCGATTCATTTATTTTGGCTTCATTTTGAAACGATTTTGTAGGCTGGAATTGGCATGATCCTTTACGTGTGTAATGCGTCAATATTAGTAAGTGGTTTGATAAATATAATGTGATCTATTGATTCCCAAAATGACTCTGTTAGCTTTGATTTCGTTTTGATTCGACAACGATCTTGTTAATGGATGAGGTGACATAAACTATTGCATAAATGATTTGTTTAACTGGTTACAGTTTGTGTCGATTGAAATTGGTTCATGAAAATGATTTCATTGCTTTCAAATTATCTAAGTGATTCTGTTTACCTTTAATTGGTGATAACAAATGTTGAACAAAGTGCATGTATCTCTGTTATCTTTCGATTGACCACGATTTCATTTGTTTCAAATTAGCATATAAGTTTTGATTTGAATGATTCGTGTGGTTTCCAATTAGCAACTAAATTTTTATTTCATAGTTTGAATATAATTCTGTTAAGATTTGAATTGGTTTTGAAACGATTCTGTGTTCAATTTAGACCAGCTATAGAATCGCAAGATTCTGTAGCTAGTCTTAAAAATTAGATTTTTGTCAATTTTGTCAATAAAATATGCTCTAATCTCGTCTATTCTTGTCCTCTTTCAGGTGCATATGAATTACAATCATCAATTGGGCATGTTGTAGCATTTTAGGAGATATTTTTGTGATGTAGTTTTTATTTTAAGTTGTTAGTTTGAGTCAGAAATAGAGACTCGGATATTATCCCCAGATTTTTTGTAAAACTATTTTGATAATTCCCACAGGGATGTTTTACCCTGTGGGAGGTCTTTAAATACTTGTCATTTTTTGTAATGATCATCATCACTGTGGAGAGAACCAGACTATGGATTTATGATTCAGACTGAGATGAAATTTGATGTCTTGTAACAGCTTTCACTTTCAATATATCAAACTTTTATTTCAGGTTTTTTGCATATCAGTTTACAATTAATTATCGACTACTTTAGCTATCATAATTCATTGCATGTTGATGTGATTTGATGTATATGTTTTCCATATCTGATATCTCTTATTTGAAATAAAACAATCATTTTATTTCAATTTAATGAATACAGGTTTATCTTTTTCATTAATTGAATTACCTTGCACAAATTGTTGCACACAGACGTATCTAATTGTGATGGTTTGTAAATCATAAAATTGCTGCTATTTTTTATGTCTTGTTTGTCCTGTCATTTATAATTGAAGAGCATAGCTACTTCTTGTTTACGAGAAGTTTGTGGATAATCCGGTGCGTGTTTCCTCCCACCGAACAGCTGAATCAACTATTGGATACAGGATGAACCTGAAGCGTTACTTCAGGTCAGTTTGTTATTTGCCATTTAATAGTTAGCTTATTAGTGTTATTTAAGTAGTTTAGATAAATATATTAGTTCAGATTCCTAGTTAGAATTATTATTTTAGTTGCTTAGCTTAGATTGTTTTTATTCTATTTCTTTTTCATAAAATTATAAAAGTCAAAAATAATAGTTTCGCTGTCTCAGGACAGATTAAAAATGATTTTTGCAGGTTTTAATTTAAATCTATAATTTTGTAAATATTGTATATTTGTAATTAAAGTTGATTCTATTGATAGTAAAACATTTACTTTTATATAATTATAGTTGTATGATTTAGGTAATAGATTGTATATGTGTAGTTTAGATTTGTTTATTAGTTTGTTTTAATCTTTTTTTTTTATTTAGATTAGTTTATTGGTATAGTTTTCATTTGTTTTTCTAGGACTTAGATCGGCCAATGGAGCCGCTAAACCTGTCAGGGTGGGTTATCTCAAATAGCTTGGGTTATTTAGACAACCCCGGACTGGATCCACTCTTCTAGTTGGCGAGCATTCATTTACACCCGTCAACAAATGGCGCTAGAAGGAGGGCCTAAAATTTATTAATGGCACGAGGCGGTCGTAAGACTCCTCCACCACCTAATCGCTCACCTATAGTGACAAGAACTCATTCGAACGATAACATTCCCCCTCAAACAACAACCACATCAAACGACGATCCATGGATCACAGTTGAGCCAACAACCCTAAATCCTACAGGTGGTGACATACAAGATATTGTCCACCAATCTCTCATAAGAACACATAGTGTCGTAGCCCATTTGAGACAACCGAATCGACCTTTGGACCAACCTTTAGATTTATCTGATATCAAAGAGAAACTCGGAGGCACTAACCTCACTATGAACCCTACAGATCCAATCCTCACTCCTGTTGCAGGAGCATCTGGTATACCTCCCTCACCACCTCCATCATCCCCTTCTTCTTCGGGAGAAGACTCCTCTGACGAAGGCAGTTCCCCTTCGTAGCCTTCCACACTGATTACACCAATGGCCAACTAAAACAACCCTGCTAGACCTTGGCTCGACCAGGATGCAGTAGTCGTACCTGGGGCACAACACCCCTTAACCAAACATTCGAAGAAGTGGCTTCCCAAGTTTGACCCTGACTCTAAACAAATCGCCGAAGATCACATTAAAAATTTTATGTTAGCCATAAGACTCCGTAATGTAGAGCATGAAGACATAGTATGTAGGTTGTTCCCTTACACTTTCGAGGGCAATGCATCTACATGGTACTTTTCCTAGCAACCCCATACCATCGTGTCTTGGGAAAATCTTGAATCATGCTTTTTGGAAAAGTTCAGAGATGATAAAATTCCAGAAGTTCTAGTTATGGAGCTTTTTAGATTAAGAA
The DNA here is from genome assembly GCA_000966675.3 of Picea glauca. Classification (NCBI taxonomy): domain Eukaryota; kingdom Viridiplantae; phylum Streptophyta; class Pinopsida; order Pinales; family Pinaceae; genus Picea; species Picea glauca. The sequence continues at coordinate 199,207 of JZKD02S1753204.1, forward strand.
TGAACCCAAAAGAGAAAATTAAATACTTTAATCAAATATTCTTAACACTTAAGAATCGAATCCCCACAGATTCCATGCCTGCCGGGAATCTTATTATAGCATACTATACTAAATCTTTACATCAAAGTATAGTGATTTGGGTTAAACGATCCAAGAAAGCCACGTTGTTAGAGGCCTTCGAAGAGGCTAGCCAGATTGAAAAAGACATACTTTGTTTAAAAGAAACTACTAGCAACGAAACAGAAACTAGCTCTTCTTCCAAAAAGAAGATCAAAATCTTCCATAGACCTACTCAAAGTAAAATGCAACCTGAAAGCTCCGATTTAGAAAACTTAACTAAAGTCGTTCAAAAACTGTCAAATCAAGTCATAGATTTGAAAAGGACGACCGAAGAAGCTTCTTCGAGCAAAGGGCCTTACAAACCCCCATTCAAGAAGCCTTTTCCCACCAACCGACCTAATCCTACTACTGAGGGCCTTAATCTAGAAAGTTTGCAGTACGCCTTACAAACAATTCTCGAAACCCAGGATAACTTGATGCCTCCTGAGATTCCTGAGGAGGTTGTTGAACAAGAGACAGTTCAAGAAGCAGAACCTTCTCCGAACATTTTTGGACACTTCTCGGATAGCATATTTCAAGCTAACTTCGAGACAGTTCATCCCTACAATACTAGGAGTAAGACAACAAACAAACCTTCTTCCGAAAACACTACGACTTTGCCCCCAAAGAAATCTAAACCAGCTGAGACTAAACAGAATCATGTAAACCCCAACTTAGATTATGATTTAGTTGAATATCTTAAAAAGTTAAGGGCTAACATTTATGTTTATGAGTTATTAAAATTTTCGTTTCTGCTACAAAAAATGTTACAGAACATCTTAGAGAATAGCAAAAATGGTAATTCAACCAGTAACAAGGTTGTTCAGAACAAAGTTTCTCAGAAGACTTCCACTAAGAATAACCTTGATCCTCAAGACAAAGGAAGCCTTCCTGTAAATAATGTAAATAATGTAGATAAAGTAGCTTTAGAAACTGCGAGTAAAAAGACACAAGCTACTACCCTTAGTACTCGCAAAAATGTACCTCCATTTTTGTTAACTTTCGAAATCTTTAATAGAAACGTGCACAATTGTATGGTAGACTCAGGAGCATCTTCCAATGTGATGCCATGGTCTGTATGTCAAAAGATTAATGCTGAGGTTGAACCATCCACTTTAAAGATCATCCAACTTGATCGAACCAGTGTTAAAGTTGTATGCGAGTTAAGGAATGCTCTTATAAGATTATCGTCTAACTCCAAAGTTCATCAAGTCATTGATATTATTGTTGTGGATATTCTAGAAGTGTATGGTCTATTTTTAAGCAGGGACTGGTTAGAGCAGTTACATGGCTATTTCGCGACAGATTGGTCTCACCTGTGGCTTCCAGAGAACGGAAATCCCAACAAGATAAAGGTAAACCATGAATGCTACCTTAAGTTCACAGTCACAGATTTGAATGATCCAAATGAACCATTTACACATTCTACCAATTCACCTGAAATACAAGGGATGGATACCTTTTTCGACAATTTTATGGCCGAGACTTCAACTATCACCAATCCAGAACAACAGTTCGAGATTGTAGCATATGTGCAGTCAACAGCTTCTACACAACGGTCTCATTCACCTAATAAAAATCAAATTTGGTCTCTGTATTTTGACGGGTCAAAGTCCAAAGAAGGAGCTGGTGCAGGCTGCGTTATTATTGATCTGGCAGGTAACAAAACCTTGATTGCATGTAGGCTAGAATTTGAATGTACTAATAACATAGCAGAATATGAGGCTTTACAGCAGGGTCTCAGAAAAGTTTTAGATATGAACATTCAAAACTTGATTGTCTTTGGCAATTCCAAAATCATGGTTAGAGAGGTAAGAGATTCTATCCACTATCTATCTCCGCATCTTAAAAACTACCAATCCGAGGTATGGAATTTAATGAATAATTTTTTGCTTTCAATATAAATTCTATTCCTAGATTGAATAACTCTGAAGCTGATCTATTAGCTAACGTAGCTTCTAAACTCTTTCCTGCAGAAGGCTTGTACCCGAATGCATTCTCCGTCGAACTGTTGTTCAGACCATCCGTTCCCGACAACATCACGAACTGGAGAGTCTTCGACGACGATCAGCAGATTATTAGCTTCCTGCATATGGAAGAAACTTTTCAAGGCGCGGTGATCGACGAATGCACTCACGACGACAATTTGTGCGATTTCACGGTAATACCAGATCCGACAACTCATGAATATTCATCGGACATGGTAAATTTGATCCCTAAATCTGTAGTTAGATTAGAGAAATTTTACGATCTTCAAGATAAATTCAAAAAATCGTTCAACTGTAAAACCAATAGTTCCTCTTTATCATATGAAAAAGTGAACTTAGGAACTAATGAAAATCCGTGCATTAATTTTGGAGTGGGGTGTTCTGAACAAGAAAAAGTTGCATTTGTTAAATTGTTTAAAGAATTTAAAGATGTTTTTGCATGGACGTATGATGAACTTAAAACTTTTGACCCTAACATCATACAACACGTCATTCCTATGAAACCCCAAACCTTGCCCTTTCAACAGAAATTAAAAAAAATGCACCCTAAGCTTGAACCAACTGTGAAAAAATAATTGAATAAACTCCTTAATGCTAAGATAATTTTCCCAGTTAGGCACACTCAATGGGTTTCTAACCTTGTCCCTGTCTAGAAGAAAAGAGGGGAAATCCGACTTTGTGTCGATTTTCGAAACCTTAATAGAGAGTCTGATAAAGACAACTATCCTGTCCCACCCATGGAACAGATCCTTCAACGGGTATTTGGTTCTGAGAGGATATGTTTATTGGATGGTTTCTCATGGTACAACCAAGTCCTGATGTCTCCTCCAGACCAACTTAAAACTACCTTCCGCACTCCATGGGGCACCAATGCTTATCGAAAAATTCCCTTTGGATTGATTAATGTCGATGCCACTTTCCAGAGATCGATGGACATCTCTTTTCAAGGCTTAATCAATCAGTCCGTCGTAGTTTACTTAGATGATGTTACTGTATTTTAGAAAAACAAAATTGATCATCTAGCTCATTTGAGGGCCATTCTACAGCGATGTCATAAATATGACATTTCCTTGAATCCTAAAAAATCCATCTTCGTAGTAGAACAAGGTAAACTCTTAGGATTTATTGTGTCAAGCAAAGGGATGATTATCGACCCTGAAAGGACTCAAGTCATCTTGAAACTCCCCCCTCGTACATCCAAAAAGTCTATGCAGTCTTTCTTAGGCCAGATAAACTTCGTCAGGAGATTCATCCCCAGTTTCTCCGAAATGGTCAGACCTTTACATAATCTAATTAAGAAAGACACACAATATCATTGGGGAACCTTAGAAAATCAAGATTTTAATGCAATAAAGAAGGCTATAATAGATGCTCCTTCTCTCATGAGCCCCGAGTTTTCCCAAGACTTCACGCTCTACACTTTTGCTTTCGACCGCTCTTACGCAGCATTCCTAACTCAAAAGAACGCGGAAAACAATGAAGTACCCATTGCCTTTATGAGCTCTTCTTTCAAAGGCGTGGAACTAAATTACCTAGTGGTAGATCAGCAAGCCTACACTGTTTTCAAAGCATTCAAACACTTCTGGTATTATCTTTTGAAATCTAGGATGAAGATTATTGTCCCTTATCCAGCCGTCAGGAATTTGTTAGTGCAGAAAGAGCTAGAAGAAAAGAGGGCTAACTGGGTACTTCTTTACAGGAGTACGACATAGAAATTACCCCATCTCAGATAGGGAGAGGTCAAGGGTTATGTAATTTAGTGGCTGATTCAACAGCAAGACAGCAAGAAGAAAATGATATGTCAAACCTAGGACAACACAATCAAAATGCAATCTAGTGTACACAAAAATCTGTCAGTCCCTGGTATGACGATATAAGATTATGTCTTGAACATGGGCCAACCCCCCGTCACTTGGATCCCACTAAAAGAAGAGTGTTAAGATTAAAGTTTGCCTCCTTTCATTTGGTTAATGGTATTTTGTTTCGTCAAAATTTTGATGGCGTACTGATGCGTTGTCTTGAGAAAGATGAAGAAGAAAAAGTCTTACTAGAGTTTCATGCCGGAAAAGATGGTGGGAATTTTGGTGGTGACACCACCGCCCATAAAGTTTTGAGAGACGATTATTACTGGCCCACACTTTTAGAGACGCCCATGCTTGTGTCACAAATGTATTATTTTTCAAAAAGCATCAGGGTGGTTACAGAAACTAGCCTTTCCTTTGCATCCTGTGTCAGTAGAATCTCCTTTTCAACAGTGGGGCCTTGATATCATAGGTCCAATCAACCTACCATCCTCACAGTAGCATAATTTTATCATAACAGCCACAAATTACTTCACCAGGTGGTCTGAAGCTGCCGCATTAAGAACTGTAAATACCAGTCAGGTAATCACCTTTCTAAATTCGAATATTATCACTCGTTTTGGTATCCCTGACTATTTAGTATTCGACAACGCTTCTTACTTTTTCTCTCTTGAGATGAGCGATTTCGCTTTAGAAAAAGGAATTAAATTGAAATATTCTACTAGCTATTACCCCCAGGGCAATGGATTGGTAGAGTCAACAAATAAGAATCTGATTAAAATCATCAAGAGAACGGTGGCTGAAAATCACAAAAACTGGCACAATGCACTGTTAAACGCAATTTGGGATGATAGGGTAACACCAAAAATTGTTGTAGGTAACTCCCCCTTTTTTCTCGTTTATGGTAGAGAAGCAATTCTGCCACCACACATTCTTCTTCCCCCACTATAGTTATTGCAGAAATTATAAGAAGAAGACTGTCCCCCTTTGGAAAACCGAATTAATGCTTTGATGAAGCTAGAAGAGGTAAGAGCCCAAGCTAAACATAAGTTAGATCAGCATCAACAGATAGTCAAAAGATGGTTTGATTCTAACTCTCCTCTGATAGGAACTTTGAAGTAGGTGACCTTGTCTTGAAATGGGACAAACCACATGAGGGAAAGGGAGAGCACACGAAATTTCAGAACTTATGGCTTGGACCATTTTTAATTGCTGAGAAGATGGGTCCCAGCTCTTTTCGATTGCAAAATCTAGAGGGGCAGACTGACACCTATCCGGTGAATGGTCAAGCTCTAAAAAGATATTTCGCTTGATTACAACCCTTTGTATACTATGTACATACTTTTCTTTTGTTTTCTTTTCGTTTGTTGTTTTGGTTTTGATTTTCCTTCGTCCTTATCAGTTTTTTTTTTTGGAAATACACATACCTGCATGTTGAGCTATTCGGACAAAGAAAACAGAAAATTCCTTCACTGAAATGACTACCGAAAAATTGTATAAACATCAATCATAGACTTCTAAAATTTACATCTGTGTTGGAAAAGTTTGTTGTTTGAAAGAAGTTAACTGATTTCGATCTCTGAGATAAGCCTATCACGATCATCCATTATCTTTTTATGCTATCCCTATTCCTTAAGGGAATGATTCATAAGATGTCTCCCTGCCTTAGAAAGTTGGTTCTGTAAATAAACCATCTCTAGATCTTAATAAAGGACAGTTCTAAAAAAATTCTGTGAGGTCTGTAAAAAATATGTTAAAATATCATAATTTTCAGTGTCACCCCGCTAGACTATATATCTTTAAAAAACAAAATAAATCATTAAAAGAGCTGTGGGAAGTGCTTGTAAACCCGCCAGGATGTTGAACAGGTCTGCTGGCAGTGGGTAAATGCATGCATGACGCCAAGACAGCTTCGTCGGGGTACTGAACAGGCCCGCTGGCAGTGAAGCAATGTCGGGTATATGAAAATTTGCAAATATATGAAACCTCTGACCTTAAAATGTCCTTTATTATGATCTGGAACTGCTTGGCTGGATATGAATATCAGAGTGGGTTAAATGGAAACCTTGTCGAGGCTATGGACACCTGCTAGCAGCAGTGGCTCTGTCAACAGTATTGGAGATTTTCTCTTTAATATCCTGGCTCACTTGTCTTAAGACTGTTATCATTTTTCATCCTTTAAACATTGATGGAATATTTGGTTAATGATGATGTTTACATGATTTTTTGGTTGTTATTTTTGAGTTAGAATTTTTCTCATTATCATAATCTGAATTTTCTCTTTTAGCAGAGATAACTGCTTCTACCAGTGTGTCGCCATTGTTGGCAGCCAATTAGCATTTCTATACTCTCCTTATAAGCTGCCTACACCAGTGTTTTGCAAACTTTAATTTTCGTCGCAATCCTCGGAAGAAAATAACACCATTATTTTTGCACTATTTGCACACCTGCCTTTGTTCTTGTTTTCACGACTGCAAGCATGAAAAATTTGATTTCGAAGTCATATTAAAATCGTCACTAGATTTATATGGTCACTCTTGTCTATATGTTCATTGCGTTTCCAATTTAATTGTGGCAAGACCCCAATATTCTTTACTCATTTGGCATTTTTGTTGTTAATATGATTTCAATTTTTATGAGACTATGATGATTTCCTAAGGATTGTGATTGAATCATTGATTTATTGATGGTTTGATTTATCTTGATCAAATTCGTTGGCACATTGGTTTTATGAAAACTCATTGACATTATGGATTAGACCCTTGGCACAATCATACCACACAACGCATATTTGATATGATCAAACCCTTGGTGTTGATTTCTAATTATTGTTTTAATTTTAAAAACTATGCAAACACTATGCTTATATGAATTTTTGGGTCGACTTACCATAGGTTTCATTGAGAGATTGAATGGCATGATTTTTAACATATGCAATTGTGATCTGAATCATTATATGTGCCAACGGTTGTACTGTGGGAAATGATTATTTTGCATGGGCTGAGCTAGCTCCACCACCTTCACACATTCTGTCATTAATTCTTTCCCCCTATCCCAGTTAACTCTATTGTTTTCGGATAAGCCCATGAGATATCAACCCTGCATATGCTCTGTTCGAACCCTTGCCCATTCGTCTTGCTCATCGTGTGTTCCCATCTATGGCACCGGTGGTGTGCATAGAGCCAAACAGTAACCAAGCTCTGTTACTATTCGATAATGCCCGTAAGGATTTAGAAAACAATGGTTGGCTGGTGTTTATACAAAGGTTCGAGGGTTTCAACCTTTCAGTTTCCCAACAATTTTCCCTCACCTTTGACGGGTGTAGGGCTAAAGTCGATGACATACAACTTGATCTCAATGAGGGATTCATAAGCTCTGCTACAGGACTAGCAGCTACAGGCCAAAGATGGTTTAAAAACTCCAAAGTCAACAAGGTGTTGTGGCCTTTAATATTCATATCAAGAAAGGTTGTTTCCTGTGATAAAGGTATGCCTATTTCTACCCTCAAACCCAGGTGAAACGATCTTTTGGTGATTGTTAAACAGTTTGTGACCTGTGAAGGTCGATATCGCTTGGTATTTCTATATCACCTCTGGTTATTGATGAATTTCATGGGCTATCCTTTGAACATGCCGCATTACTTCTTACATAGTCTTTACAAAATGTCTACAAAGTTCAAGCGTGAGAAGGGTGATAGTATCCTTTTTCATCACGGCTTGATTCAACTCATTATTGTCCACCATTTAAACCTTAGTGGCGATAATTGGCAAGCATTTCTATCCAGAAATGGCTTTGTTAATCCAAAGTCTGCTCAAATCGACAAGGCTATGGTCAGTGAGACTCTGGCTGGACCAACCGTGCCACTACATATCCTTCTACCCCCTGTCAAACCCTAAGTTTTCCTCAATTTGGACCTACCTGATGCCTTTGTTAACCCGTGCGCTAAGGATGATATTAAGTTATTCAAAAGACCTGGGAGTAAGAAAGATAGCAGTGATACTACTGTCGATAGAAAGGGGAATAAAAATGGTCGATGATATCAAGACTTGCCCAGAACAAACCTAAATAGAACATCGACCAAAATCCCATAGTGATGAGTGAGGACTCAGACTCCGATATAGAGCGTTTCCTAGCTGAAGAGTACCCCTATTTTCATGACCTATGCTCTAAGAAACCCTATGACTATGTCTCTAACTTAACCCCTTGCCTCAAAAATGACCCAAATTACCCAGGAATCAAGCTGCATAATGAAACCCCCAGTGACTTAAACAAACCCTCGCCTGTGATATCAAATCCCAAGAAACCATCATGCATCCAATGTAATGTTTGGCTAGAGCGTTATTACACCAATGTTCCCTTGTTGCAATCAAAGATCAAATCATTAGAGGAGCAAGTGACAGTGCTGAACGACAGGCTTCAAGCCAATGACAAAAACAGAAAACCACCGGTTCAATTGTATTCAGGAATGTCGAAGCAGCAACGACCTTCGTCAATTCCAAATTATCATGACCGAGTTGTTTTCTGATTGTCCAGGTATGAATTTCAATATGAATTTTGTTTTTTGAGTTATTTAGAATAAATATAACCGATTGGATTTGCTTTCTATATCTCTGTTCGTTTTGATTCAAAATGATTATTTTTCTCTCAGTTTACCAAATCAATTTCTTTATGAATCATGAGGGGGAATTTTTTTTGCTAAACTTGGACACACCTACGATTTAGTTAATATGATTCTATTGTTCTAAGATTAGTAGAAGCGATTGATTAGTTTTGATTTTGGTTTGGTTTAGAATAATTCTGTTGGTTTGAATTAATGTAGTCGATTGGGTTTTGTTTTTCATTTAGTTCTGTTCAAATTATATTTAAGGAACGATTCTTTTCTATTCCCATTTTAGACTTTGATTGCATTCGATCTATATAGGAGATTTATTTATCAGACACAGCTATGATTTGGATTGATACGATTTTTTTTTTTTTGGATTATGTCGGCCCCAAAGCTGGCTCGATTCATTTCTTTTGGATTCATTTTGAAACGATTCCGTAGGCTGGAATTGGCATAATCCTTTACGTGTGTGATGCGTCAATTTCAATTTAATGAATACAGGTTTATCTTTTTCATTAATTGAATTGCCTTGCACAAATTGTTGCACACAGATGTATCTAATTGTGATGGTTTGAAAATCATAAAATTGCTACTATTTTTTATGTCTTGTTTGTCCTGTTGTTTATAATTGAAGAGCACAATTGCTTCTTGTTTACGAGAAGTTTGTGGATAATCCAGTGTGGGTTTCCTCCCACCGAACAGTTGAATCAGCTATTGGATACAGGACGAACCTGAAGCGTTACTTCAGGTCAGTTTGTTATCTGTCATTTAATAGTTAGCTTATTAGTGTTATTTAAGTAGTTTAGATAAATATATTAGTTTAGATTCCTAATTAGAATTATTATTTTAGTTGCTTAGCTTAGATTGTTTTTATTCTATTTCTTTTTCATAAAATTATAAAAGTAAAAAATAATAGTTTCGTTGTCTTAGGACATATTACAAATGATTTTTGCAGGTTTTAATTTAAATCTATAATTTTGTAAATATTGTATATTTGTAATTAAAGTTGATTCTATTGATAGTTAAACATTTACTTTTATAGAATTATAGTTGTATGATTTAGGTAATAGATTGTATATGTGTAGTTTAGATTTGTTTATTAGTTTGTTTTAATCTTTGTTTTTATTTCGATTAGTTTATTAGTATAGTTTTCATTTGTTTTTCTAGGACTTAGATCGGACAATAGAGTCGCTAAACCCGTCATGGTGGGTTATCCGAAACGACTTGGGTTATTTAGACAACCCCGGACCGGATCCACTCTTCCAGTTGGCGAGCATTCATTTACGCCCGTCAAAAATTATGCAATTGGAAAATTTTTCTGTGTCTACCGAATTAACATAGCTTGTTTCTGATAACTTGAATGTCTTTTTCTTCAACAAAGTTAGAGAATTGGTTGGTGTTATCACTGTAAATTTGTGCATAAGATAAATTTGTTGTGCCTTATTTTTGTTAGTGAATATAGGGTTAGGATAAAATGGATCCCGTCTTGGGCTAGATCTAAGTTCTATGTGCATTAAACATTATAGTTCTCAGTGTAACCTCTCGTTCCTCTTGTAGATAACTTCACCTTATTGGACGCACTGTTCACTCAATATCGTTAGGAAGAATATTCACACTCTCTCTTAGAGCACCTCACTCGCTTGTGGGCATCATTGTGGCCTCTCCTAGGTGGCTTGGAACTAGTGGTTGGTCTTCATGCTTACCCAAGCATCAAATAAAAGCCATTGACTAGCAGCTTTGATCGTTGTATCGCTTGTTGGGATTGCATAGAAACCTGGCTTTGACACTGGAATTTAGTACCAATGTCTAGTGAAGCGCCAACCACCCACTTTCTAGCAAGTAATGGATGTGCTCATTTAACCATAGACAATATAACAATATTGTCACCCAACCATAGGATGAATCCACCCTCAAGCACCTTAACCTTGACAGAGAATGATTCCGAAATCAAACCAATAGACAACCAAGGAAAATGCATAAATATAACCAAGACTGATCAGAAATTCCAACCATAATGAACAAAAAGTCTGAGCCTAAACTAGGAAACCAGATTGCGGCAACGTCTAGTTGTAGCTACTCCCCAGACTTGCACACTAGCCCATTTCCTGCAGTGCACACTTCTTCCCAGCTGAAAATTTGAGAAGTGTGTAGAAAATGAGGTCTGGCTACTTGTATTTATACTATTTCCTGAGCTGTGTGGGGCAACTTCTCATTCTAGAGACTAAATACTTATTATTAATTATTTTCTTGAGCCGAATTGTATACTAGGTTTATGTTCAATGCTTTAGGGTTACTTCTTGCTTCCCAAAATATTCTATTCTCGTCAGGGTTACACGTGGAGGTAAATACCTCCCACAACTACCATAATATCAACACTCCCTCCTAGATAGGGATGTATTGACGACAAAGGTCTTGAGCACAAACATACCATTCAACCGGTAGCATCATCATATTCGTATAGACTATCTCATGATTACATCACCAGCACCATCATCACTATTAGTTTCATCTAAAAACATCAACTGAATCATCTCTCAAAACCATAATCCATCTAAGTAACCAGACATGATGTTGAATAAGTCACTCACTCCAAGGAGTGATACACATATGGCCAAATTTTCCATGGTTTTTCGTTTCTATTGCCACACATATCCGTCGCACTTTCCATGAAGGCAAACTATTTTTTTCGTGGTACTTTTTTCGTCACTATATCCACGTATTCATTTTTCATGGAAACAATGACAAAAGGAGACCACCATGCATCACCATCTTAAAAAGTGTCATACTTTTTTTCGATGAAAATATCGTCTAACTATCAACGGAAAAGCGTGGCAATAGCGACGAACAATGTTCCAGAGAAAAAACACCACCATTGTCTTGCGACGGAGATGCCATACTTGCGACGGTTAAGGTGTGGTAAGTAGTGACGAAAGATTGTCGCAATAGTGACGCACATGTGTGGCAAAGAAAAACATCTATCAATAGCTTGCGACACAAATCTCATACTTGTGATGTTTAAAGTGTGGCAAGTAGCGACAAAAGATCATTGTAATAGAGACACACAAGCGTGGAAAAGAAAAATATCTATCAATAGCTTGGGACGCATATGCCATACTTGCGATGATCTATTGTCGATATTTCCAGGCCTTCTGTAGGTTTAAAAAAAAAAATGATAGTTTTCCCCTTCTTGGACATTGTATCTCATCTTGACTTCGAATCAAATATGTGATATTTAACCTCCTCACAGTGGGGAAATTGCATAAACAAGCTATTTTTGTTGATGGGTAGGAACAAACAAAATTTACACAAGAGTCCCATCGAGAAGATAAAATATTGTAAACTTAGATGCAAGTTGAAGGTATATGGGTCAAATATGGATACAATGCATCACCCATTCTGTTCCATATTTTTCTATGCCACTAGGAGACAACGCTCCAATTTCTATTGAACCTTTAGTCGCTAGTCTATATTAGTCTATTGCATCTTATGATTTGGCTCCAATTCATGTATTTTAGAAATTCCATCTATATTTATTCCATTTACAAGTATCAACTTAAAATATGAACTGTTAGAATTTAAGAATAAATCCCTAAGGTGGCATGAGAAGCTTCAATGTTTGTGTTTTAATTTCATAGGTAATGTGACAATGGATTATGTTAAGATTTTTTAGCATGTTGCGACACCTAAGCCCAATTCATTATTTTTCAGAATAATTATACTACAACTCCATTTACTACGAGTACATCTACATTGAAAAAAGAAGAGAAAACAAAAGAGATATTTTGAATATTTCCTCCTTTCATGGGATAGTCAATGAAGAGAAAAATTACATCAACAATTTATGTAGGTCGACGGGTAGGACCAAAGAAATTTTCCACAAGAGTCCCATCCAGTAGCTATAATATTGTATAATATTTTTTACATTGGATATGAGTCGAATGTATAGGGGTCCAAGATGGATGGAATGCATCATCCATTCAATTATATGAGCACACACATATTCAAGAGTAGACCTTGCAAATAAATATGTACATTACTCTGAAATATATAATACTTTGTCAAGTCATAGGGAAATATATTAAGAAAATGAAATACTTTCTTAAGAACCCTATTTCCATAAATATCTAATTCCAAGAAAATGTTTTTCATAACATGAACTAGTTCCCAACATATCTAGCTAGTATCATGTCTTATTCAAAGCATCTATGAATAATTGTTTGTCTTTGCTAAGGAACAAATGTTTAGATATCAAGCGCACTTGGTGTACATATTTAGTCCTATTTTACGAAGATAAAATGATTCAGCATATTGGATTGAATAAAGTTAATACACTATGTGAGAACAAAATTTTGATGAAATGTTCTCTTTTAGTAAGATCACATCCTCAAAATGAAGGGTTCAAACACTATATTAATAAATTCATGTATAGGGTTTTTTTCTTTATGAATGGTGGATATTCCTCTATAATTCTTATCAAATGTAGGGATATTTACAATTGAATCAGGATTTGGAAGTGGGTGATTGGTTTCGGTCGAAAGTTTATATGGCTATTAGAGTTTATGACATAGAATTAAAACCTTGTAGGTTACAATTCTTTCTAACTATGGGGATATTTTCTTTAAATATGTTAGATAAATGTTTAACATAAAATTAATTACACTTTCATCCCAAGCATCATATGCTTTATTTCCCAGTACCTTTCAAATTTGTATTTTATGTAACTGATACCTCAAGGCAATTAAAAATATCAAAAATATTCTAATATCCTATGGCTTCCGGGAAGATGATTCATGAATATATGATCTTTATAATATCATATTAGACAAAAGGGAATGTTTTGGGTTCAAAGCCTATATCTATGAGGAAAGTATAGATAAATAAAAAAATAAAAATAAAATTAGTTGGTTGGAGGATAAGCATATTCATGAAGGGCCAAAGCAACAATAAAGTAAATAAGTTGAACATGTCATGCCAATAAGTCAAGAAAAACATAAAAATAATAGTAACCATGAATTAAACATACAATGGTAGAACAAAATCGTTTATAAATAGTCAAGGTGTCATGTCTAATTGATAAGAATAAATAACATTGATGGCTACGTCATGCTTCTAAAAATAAAATTCAAAATTCTCATGGGCATATCCTTGGTATGCTTTAGACGAACTTAAAGTAAAACCCAAAATACAAGACACTGAATTAGAAGCTCTATCTTGCACCGTATTTACATATGATATGCTGGATCAAGAATATATGGTTACAATGCTTGGATTCTTAGAAGAATTAGATATTTGGAACATAATGGTGGAATGTAAGTGCCCAAGTGCTATTAATTTTGGGAGCCAAAATTGATTAACTAATTCTTCCTTTCCAAGCACTAAAGTAAGAGAAACAATCAACAAGTGTCACTTCTATAAGGATTTCAGAAGGCATTGAAAGTTTCATTTCAATTTTTTTATTTGAATCTTGAACAATAACATGAGGTATACATGTGTCACTGGCCCAACAATTTTGGGAGGAACCTAAATCCTCTCTTTCAATTTATTTTGATCCTCTAACACTTTGAACCCTTTGTCTATGTGTCACTCTCATATGTATTTTGGGAGGTTTTTAACTCAAATGTCCATTGTCATTTCAATTTTTTAGTGCTACATGAAATCCATGGATCAACTCATTGAATTATAAGATTCTAGAACAAAATTTATTGCTTCAATCTCAAAGTCAGTTCATCACACCCCAAAGTCAATTGATGAACAAGCTAATGATTCAATTGACATGATCTCTAATTTCAAAGTTATAAGAGAACATTCTAAACACTATATGACGAGAAATTATTATTTCTCCACTTTTTAAGGCCCAATAATCCTAATACTTCTTCTTTTTACAGACTATGAAAAATAAATCATCATCATTGCCACTCTCCAACCTGGAACTGATATGGATGTAAGAGACATGGAATATGGATGAAATGCGTCATCCAATATGTTCAATTAGTAGGTATATATTATAGAGTATACCTTGCACACACATATGGACATCACACTGAACTCTCGTAATCCTTTCCATATAAACATTTGTACAATATGACACATTTTCCTAACATTGATTTGTAAAAATATTTCCATTGATTTGTAACAATATTAATCATTTAATACTTACGATTCAAGATTTTAGTTTTCCATAGCCACCCTGGCCTAGTTTATGTTGCTTGTTCTTTTCAATTCTAGCCTTGTTTGCTTTGGAGGTGCCAGGTAGCCTATATATGGAATTTTTGAAAAAAATTAGATATCAAAATTGTTACTTAAAATAAGAAAGAAAAACATAAATGAACATATTTCACTAATAATATGACATGTGTTGTACCTTTCTTGACTAACTCATGGATGTCTTCCTTGTTTTTAAAATAAGTTCTCCTTTGCATCCTCTATCAAGGACTTCTGCTCTTTCTCTGAAACCATGGGAGGGCGATCATGCTTGAGGTCTAATTGCAATTTCTCCCTATATTGGGCCCTCATATATTTTAAATTCTCATCGGCTAACTTTGTAACCACTTTCTTGTTGAACGTGTTGCCAAACAAGTTTACCGTGTGGCCTATCAATTTATATTTATTTTTTCTATCTTATCCATTCCACCATGAGTGAATGGTGGAGCCAAACAACTCTAAGGATTTGTCATTAAATTTTCTATAGAAAACATTGTTTCCTGCAGAAACGTGTTATCCATTAATTTATAATAATCTCAACAAATGTCCATTTAAATTTCATGATAAAAATGAATCAATTAATCAACAAATGCCTACAATCTTTTGAATCTTTATCGGAACACATGTGTCATCCACCAGAAAGGTGAGATCTAGTGATCTGGTGCTTTTAACTCATTCTTCTCCATTCAGAATAGCTTCCTCTCCATCTATAGTACATTCATCTCTGGAGTCATGTGGATTCCCAGGCTTTGGCTCATCATGGTCCAGCATGTCATGCCAGTCAACATCATTGTTCTCATCAATGGATTTGATGGGAACCCAAGGAGTGTCAAAGATACTCACTTCTACTTTGCTATGTTGAATTTTTTGTTGCATTGGACCATCACTGCTACCTATAGCAGTTGCAGGATTAACAGGTTCTTGGGGCACGAGGTTTAAAAACTCCCACAAATGAAAAAATTTACTTTATCAAATCATATAGAAAATATAAAACAAAAAAATGGATATGAAATTGTCATAGCTAATAAAAATATGTGAAGATGCAACTTACCCCAAAATTAGTTATTAGATTTTGTAGCTCTGTAATTCTTGCCCTGTCCTCCTATGTCAGGGGTCTTTGGGGAAACAAACCTAGATATTCTATGTTTTCCTTCTTCAAGGCCTTGGTGACAGTTTCTATTGGGTCAGTGGAATAAAATATTTCATCCTCATCAAGATCCTCAGTGGGTGCCTTCCCATGTTGACCATGCCACAATACATTGATGAATAAAATTAATGAGATGAACTTTAACGTTTGAGAAATTTAGTTATTGTATTCATAAGTTATTACTATATTTAACATTTACCTGTTGAGGCACAATGGGTGCATTTCCACTGTCACCTTGGAAAAAAGTTGACACAATAAATCAATCAACAAAAGTTAAGAAATTCACCTGTAACATTAAAAAAATGAAATATTGCAGTAATATCAGAAAATAAATAATAAAGTTTAAGAAATTTAGTTGTTGTAGTAATAAGTTGTTACTATATTTAACATTAACCTGCCAAGGCACAATGGGTGCATTTCCATGGTCACCCTGGACAGATGTAGCGGGTGATTTTCCATGGTCACCCTGGACATAAGTTGACACAGTAAATCAATGAACAAAAGTTAAGAAATTCACCTGTAACATTTAAAAAATGAAATATTGCAGTAATATCAGAAAATAAATAATGAAATTTCAGAAATTTAGTTGGTGTAGTAATAAGTTGTTACTATATTTATCATTTACCTGTTGAGGCACAGCGGGTTCATTTCCATGATCACCCTGGACAGATGTGGTGGGTGATTTTCCACAATCACCCTGGACAGAATTTGGCACAATAAATCAATCAATAAAAGTTATAAAATTCACCTATAACATTAAAAAAATAAAATATTGCAGTAATATCAAAAAATAAATAATGAAATTTCATAAATTTAGTTGTTGTAGTCATAAGTTGTTACTATATTTAACATTTACCTGCTTAGGCACAATGGGTGCATTTCCACGGTCACCCTAGAAAGATGTAGTAGGTGATATTCGACGATCACCCTGGACAAAAGTTGACACAATAAATCAATCAACAAAAGTTATGAAATTCACTTGTAACATTAAAAAAATGAAATATTGCAGTAATATCAGAAAATAAATAATGAAATTTCATAAATTTAGTTGTTGTAGTCATAAGTTTTTACTATATTTAACATTTACCTACCGAGGCACAGAGGGTACATTTCCACGGTCACCCTGGACAGATGTAGTGTGTGATTTCTCATGGTCACCCTGGAGAGATGTTGACACAATAAATTAATCAACAAGAGTTATGAAAGTAATTTTAACATTAAAAAAATGAAATATTGCAGTAATATGAGAAAATAAATAATGGAAAATGAAATATATACATTAAAAAGTTGAAATATTCCAGTGATAAATGATATGAATGATTGATCAAAGGTTGAGTTGAATGGTATGTAAGATATTTACCCCATAGCCACACCCCCTCCATCTATTTGATTTAAGTTGTAATCGATCAACAACTCTTCACGTGGAACTATTGTCTTTGTTTCACATACAAATATACAATTTCCTTCGCATCCCTTAGATATAGGATTTCCATGTAAGGACAAAGGAGCAATGAAATACATCATCCCACTGATGAAGAAATATGTGTCCACTTCAGGTAGCTCCTTAGGTGCCCATCGTTACACTAGATGTCTATACCTGAAGGGAAACTCAATGTCACATATGCTCTCAGAATCACAATTACATGACCCTCTGTTGGCAATAAAAAATTGCATGCATATACAAAATCTTCTCCTTACCTTTTTAGATCTAGTTGATCTTGAACCGGTAGATCTAGTACAACACATCTCACTTTCAACCTCTCTTAGTATATCTTGATCATCCCTCAAGGAAGATATATCCGACAGATACATATTTGGTGGTACCTACATTCTTTAAAACAAGAAGATAAGGTATCGTGCAAATATAATTTTTTGGTACCAACACTCGAAAAAATGAGAAGATAAGTTAGCGAGCAAATATTTAGGGAACCCATGTTTTTCTTGGAGAATACACTTGATTGTATTGTATGTAACAAACTTATTAGGGTCCTTGTTTACTTGATTCATATCATAATTGGCATCCCATTATTGTTATCTTGGTATGCTTTGGGGTGTGAGTCATCTCTTTTATACAGTGGCATTAAAGTCCCGACATTAGAGGTGTATAAAATTCATTAGGATAGAAAGAGGCATTAAAGTCCCAACATTAGAGGTGTATAAAATTCATTAGGATAGAAAGAGGCATTAAAGTCCCAACATTAGGCTTGGGAATTGATGTAGATAGGGTGATGTATTTGTCAACTATTTTGGGTGAAACAAGGTATTATGATTTCACACTAAGGAGGTCCTCCAAGTGAAGTTGTTGCATGGATAGATTCTTGGTAAGCATGTGCAACATAATAAACAATTTCCATGCCAGGAACCAATTGGTCCTAGTAGAAGGTGGTCATTCACACATCCTCTTGTGAAATTGCATAAAGTTGCATGTTGCATAAAGTTGCATAAGTTGCATGTTTCATAAAGTTTCAAAAGTAGCATGAGTTTTACAGTTTCATAAGTTGCATTGTTGCATAGAGTTGCATAGTCGCATGTTAAAAAAGGTATGTTTAAGATTTAGTACTAAAAAAGGTGTGGTTAAGATTAGTACTAATTTTTTTTTATAGTTGTATTCATAAATGTAAGATTACAAAAAAAGGTTTTTCCCACAGTCTATGATTTTGTAATGTACCTCAAATTTACCATAAAAAAATAAAAATTGATGAGACATTTATTTCCAATTTCATCCTTACACTATTATAAAAAGTCTTTATTAAAGTTATAATTTCCTTGTCGTAACTTAAGTTTGGCTCACCGTATGGTGCCCTCTACAAACTTGTCTAATATACAAGATGTAGGAATTTATATGATAAGTCCTCCAAGGTTTTAGTAATTTCCCCTTTTGATTCTAATCCCCATCTAGACATAACTATCCATTCCTCGAGACTAGCCTTAAGACTTATAGTCCTAGTTTCTCTCCCTACACAAAGGAACCTTAAGGATTACGTGCAAAACTATTTGAAAGGTCCATTTGAAAGTGAGTAAAGGATTACTACATAATGTATACATATATCCACCGGGTCGGAGCTATTCCATACGGTTGAATAAATGCCTTAGTGATAAGGGCCTAGCATTATAACATGGTCTCGATTAAATATATGACCCTATTTGTCACATACAAATATATTTACTTAACCATTTTTTAGGTAGCATGAAAACTTTGTCCCAACCGAATTTCCTTCGAACACAAACTAATTGTGCCAAGATAGTTGACGTAAACGAGTTCCCAACCCATCGAATCTTGAAGGAACTCATTTACTTTGTGAGTGTTTTGAGGTTTTAGAATAGACTACTTTCAGAGGGAAGTTAAGGCTTTTTTTTCCATCACTTAATGGCAATTTAAGTATGCGAGTTTCAATACTCTTACCTGGCCCTTCGTCCAGTCCAATTCCACCAACTCTGCCCTTGGCACATGGATAGGTCATCCTTTGTATTTCAGTATTTAACCTTGTAGGTGAAGTTTTACTCTCATGTTTTAATGTGTCTACTATATCATTATGGAGTTTACGAAAGGCTCAACAACTATTTTCTTACTGAAGCATTTTGCGATTTGGGGAGGAACGCTATTCGGAGGAATTTCGACGCCATTTTCCTTCCTTGGTAATCCTTTTGTTGGCTCTATGCTCTGGTTAAGAAGTGGGGTTTGAAATTTTCAGATATATTAACAGATTCCTCTAGTTATACCTATTTTCTTTTCTTGAACCTATCATTATCCCTTCCCTCTTCACCCATCTCGGGTTATTTCCTTCTTTCGATAGGTAAGTCCTACTGTGGATTCATCCTTTGGTTTCTTGAGAGACTTAGGCACCCTGGACCCTTGTTCTGTCTTATGGGTTTTACGCCTGTAAGGTTTCTCTGGCTGAAATCGTTTATGGGTTTTCATAACATGAAAGTCATTACTCACTTGAAGTCTCCCGCTGGAGTAAGTAGAGGTAGGAGGGAAAGCTTTTCATCGAAAAGTGCATAGTCTTACATGGAGTAAGTTTTCCTTTATTAATCTAACACCCAAAACTATTTCCATCCCATCCGGTTTTTCAAGGGATGAGGTTTACTTCATTTGCACTTTCTAGGGTTACGTAGTTCATGATTAGCATTACCCATTACACGCTGTAAGTAAAGTCTGATAATGGATTCTTGTGAGACTGTGTGGGAGTTTTTGTTTCCTTTCAGGTTAACACATTGTTGTTTAGTGTCCCTAGTATATGACCACTATGATTCTTGAACAATTTAAGAGAAGACCCTACGACATAATAGGTCATTTCCTTTCACATATGTTACTTGTCATTTAGCGTTGCCCGCATCATTGAATTTGGTAAGAAGGTATTCTCTATAATGATTATTGAATTTATAAAACAACTACTCACGCTAATTTGGTTCTGAGGGGTTTTATGCTCAACAGATTGGGTAGTCTCTGTTTAGTGTGAATGATTTGTGATATATATTTTCATCATTTATATGTTAAGGAGACAAGTATTATCGATTGTTTTATTTCATTCAATTTGAATATGTCTGGACATAATTTCTTTCTTTTCTTTCAATCGTTCAAGAGATCTGGTATGTATCACTAATGATGGGCCTTGTTGTTGCAAGGACCCATCAGAGATCGTATGCAATCCTCCTCCCTTGGCCAAACATATACACAGGCAGTAGACGATGGGACAAGGATTCAAACCCACACTTCAACAAGATAAGTAACTTCCTGAAGGGGTAAATTCATTTTGTTTTAAGATCTTACTGTAATCTATTTTTCTTTGTTATTTCTTCTGCAAATAGAGACTAATGTTTAAAGGATTTGAATACTTGCAGGGTATTCATTCATGCAAGTCTCATATACCTGTTGTGGCATTCTACGCAAAAGGTATTCTGGTTTTGATCCTCTCACTTCTCGGCTAGATCTACAGGTTCTAGCATCACCCAAGGGGTTCATGGTTCAACTAGCTCTGTTATAACTAGTTATATTGTCTATTGCAACATTTATGGGAGTAAACCATAGGGGTCGTTCTTTCATTAATGGAAAAAAAACCAGATCCTTTGTAAGTATTGAGTCTGTAATTGAATGAATAGTCTGTTCAACTATGTAATATACTTTGTTTCTTGAATTATTAGAAAAATTCTTGGTCAAAAATTATCTTGGAATGAGAATCTGTATCGAAGTAGTATTGTCTTTCAAAATTGAACATTGTGCTTAATGTTTATGCCACTCGAATCTATTCTATACCATTGGCCTAACTCGTGAGAGAAAAGAAATAATTTTCCCATAGTTTCCTTTTTTATAATATATTCGTTGATGGCTTTTGGTCTACTGAAATCGATTTAAATTGGGTGAAATACATTGACTGTTGTTTTCACTAGAGTTTTCAAGCTCCTATACATTTTTTTATAGTTATGGTTGTGTGTTTGTCAAATATTTGTCATATGAAGAGTATAGGAAATAATTCTTATAATTACATTCATGTATATAGCTGGATACACGTATTTTTTTATGTAGGCACTAGGCTCCATATTTCATACTCATGCCTATCAATAGAGAATTAGATATATTCTTGTTACAAATGCAACGTGGAGAATGGATTGGTTCGGAGTAGCTTAAATCTACACTAAGTAGTAGATAGAGACCCATTTTCATTATAATTCTAAATTTGTACTTTCAGAAAATACTTACTTCAAATATATATATATACTAGTTTTAATCTATTCATGCCCAGATGATTTACTCCAAAAGTTTCAAGGTACAGGAAATATCCCTATTCTTACAGAAATCTAATTATAGACCAAAATCTACTTCCATAATTTAATCACACTAATCCACTCGATTATCCTAGGAAGAAATCAAATAATTTCTAACTTTCGTACAGATTTTAATTTTCTATCATAAAGGGCTTCTAAACAATTGATTTATAACTATTCTGTCATAACTTGACTTCCTACATGCGTATGATCAAACAGTTTTCACTCAGGTTATTGTATCCGTACAGACTTTAATGATTTTCATGACAACTTTAACTAATTCATCCCACAGAGTTAGAAATAACTCATTCTAGATATAGTAAATACATTACATCAGATTTACGATCATTCAAACAGAAAAGGAAAATTACATATCTGAACTAGTGCACATTCAAATAGAAAAGGAAAATATTACAAATATGAACCAGTGCGCGGAAAGACTATTAATGTTTAAGCCATTATTATAGATGTTTGCATTTCATTAGATAACAATAGCATAATCCAAGATCACTGAGAAATACACAATCACAAGAGACACAACATTTATCCTGGGAAACCCTCTAGGGGAAGAAAACCCAGCAAAACTTCCTTAATATAGATAGCCAATACAATGCCAAGAGATCTCTATGCTAAAATAGAAAGTTCTCTCAAAGATATGCGCCAATCTCTCTCTCCTTTGCCAGTAATAGATCAGAACTTGTCTCTCAAAGTAAGCAAGTGAGTTATGATCAAATGAGGCACTAGCCTCCTTTATTTATACAATTTCTGGCATGTGTGAAGTGTCTCTTCACTGACAGGGCCGACTTCTCAATCTAGGTGGGTAAACCCACCTTTATTATATTTATGGGTCTCTTAATTAACTGTTGGGGCCGAATTCTTATTCTACCTATTACAATTGTCTTTTGACCAATCCGCAAAAGGGGATTTGGTCCTATTACAATATCCAACATGATCAATCCATAATGGGGATTGATCCTATGAATAAAATATCAATAATAATAAGAATACTCTTTGCAATTACATTATTTCAACACTCCCCCTTAACAAGAAGGGTATTCTTCAACAACATCGTGCAAGAGAGAGAGGACAACATCATCAATATCATCTTGGCTGGTGTATCTATAAATCATCGGAGGTTTTCTTCATCGGCAACATCGTCATTCTCAAAAGAATGCCATCATCATATCCATCAATATGTATCAGTATAAAAAATGATACCTCATCACAACACTAGGCTGGCCCATCACAGTACTAGACTGGCTCTATGTCACAACTGTTAAGCTGGTAGCTCAGTGAAAGTCACATCCTGCTTTACGTCTAACAACTAGGTCAGAAGCAAGGTATACATCATCTTTCTTTACGTCTAACAATTGGGTCAGAAGAAAGGAACACATCATCTTTCTTTACGTCTAATAACTAGGTTAGAAGCAAGGAACACATCATCTTGCTTTACGTCTAACAACTAGGTCAGAAGCAAGGAATCATCTTTCTTTACGTCTAACAGCGAGGTTAGAAGCAAGGAACACACACATCATCTTGCTTTATGTCTAACAACGAGGTCAGAAGAAAGGAATCATCTTTCTTTACGTCTAACAACGAGGTCAAAAGCAAGAAATCATCTTTCTTTATGTTTAACAGTGAGGTCAGAAGAAAGGAACACACACATCATCTTTCTTTACATCTAACAATGAGGTCATAAGAAAGGAATCATATTTATTTACATCTAACAGCGAGGTCAGAAGCAAGGAACACACACATCATCTTGCTTTACATCTAACAGCAAGGTCAAAAGCAAGGAATCATCTTGCTTTACGTCAAACAGTGAGGTCAGAAGCAAGGAACACACACATCATCTTGCCTTACGTCTAACAGCGAGATCAGAAGCAAGGAATAATATATACTCCCCCTTTCAGGGAGGGTCCTTTCGGACTATACCAAGCTTATCTCAAAAGTGTTCAAACTTTACACAACATAGAGGTTTGGTCAACACATCAACAACCTGTCCATTCATGCTAACATACAAGAGCTTCAAGGCTCTTCTCTGCACCATGTCACAGATGTAATGATAGAAACTCTCTATGTGCTTCGACCTGTCATGGAATATAGGATTCTATGTCATCTTTACGTAGCTTTGGTTGTCACATAGGATCATGGTTGCTTCCATCTCTAGGTCAAATATACTGGTTAGCAACTTTCAAATCCATATAGCTTCGCAACTAGCAGAACATGCGGCAATGTACTCTGCTTCCGCTGTGTTGAGAGCAATACTGGATTGCTTCCTACTCTGCCACGAAATCATGGTTGATCCCAAACTGAAATAGCATCCGGAAGTGTTTTTTTCTATCAGCAATGCTTCTTGCCCAATCTGAATCAGTATATCCACTCAATGTGAAATAATGATCTTCGTCATAACTGAGACCATAATCTATTGTACCTTTAAGGTACCTCATCACATGTTTTGCAGCCACTAAGTGAAAACATCTGGGTTCTACCAAAAACTGACTCAAGGTGTTCACAACAAAACAAATGTCTAGTCTGGTGTTCGTCAGATACATCAGAGATCTAATAATATGTCTATACAGTGTGGCATCAATCAATTCTAATGATGTATCGACCAACAACTTCATCTTTGCTTCCATGGCTGTATTCATGGACTTGCATTCCAGCATGTCGAATCTCTTTAAGATTTCGACCATGTACTTCCCTTGGTTAAGGAGGATCCTCTCAGGACTTTGTCATACCTCAAGACCTAAGAGATAATGCATTAGGCCAAGGTCTTTCATTTCAAATTCCAAGGCAAGTCTCTTTTTACATTCAGCGATGAGCTTTTCTTCTCCAGTTAAGAATAAGTCATCCACATATAGCAGTAAGATTACTGGCTCATTATCCATAATTTCGAAGTAGAGATTTGAGTTTGCTTTACTCTTGGTAAAGCCTAAGCTCATCAAGAACTTGTCTATACAGCCATACCAAGCTCTAGGAGCTTGTTTCAATTCATATAAGGATTTCTTCAATCTGCAGACATGAGACCTCCTATCTTCAACCTCAAATCCTTGAGGTTGCTCTATATACGCTTCCTCTTCGATGACACCATTTAGGAAATATGTCTTCACATCCATATGGTGCAGCTTCCACTACATCTTAGCTGCAAGAGCTATGATGGTCCTGATCGAAGTGTATCTGGCCACAAGAGCGAATGTCTCTTCATAGTCAATGCCTTCCTTCTGGGAAAATCCATGAGTGACAAATCTTGCTTTATACTTCTCAATACTTCCATCAGTAGCATGTTTTATTTTGAAGAGCCATATTGATGATACCACATCCTTTCCTTTTGGTCTGGGAACTATTTCCCATACATCGTTCTTTATTATGGATTGGTATTCCTTTGTCATGGCATCTACCCATTCCTTATTTTGAATGGCTTCTTCAAAGTAGGTAGGCTCCTTATCTAGGAGATCACACATCAAAGCTGTGTAACTAGAGAATGTCTTTGGTCTTTTCACTTGTCTTGAGGTTCCTTCTGGAACACCATACTTATCTCCATATTGAATAAGCTCTCTTGCCCAAGTAGGATTTCTTTTATGGGAGAAGGTCATTTGAGGAGGTTCTTGAACTTCTGTTACATCATGGTCTTCAAGAGGTTCCTCATTAGGGGAAGTTATGACTTCCCTCACTGGTTCTGCAGCTCTGGGAACCTCCCTTATTGTAGTATTGGGGATTACAGGTTCCTCTTCATATGCCTCTTCAAGATTGCATAGTTTAGATTTCTTGAGCACTACATCTTCATCAAAGGTCACATCCCTGCTGATCTCAATGTGATGTTGACCTAGTATATAAATTATGAAGGCCTTGGAGACCTCATAGTATCCCACAAATATTCCCTTGTTTCCTGAAGGGTCCATCTTGTTTCTCTTTTCTTTAGGTATATGAATAAACACTGGACATCCAAATATTTTGAGATTGCTTACCTTAGCTTCTTTCTGGTGAACATCTCTTCTGGTGTCTTGAGACCAAGTGCACTATGGGATAATCGGTTCTACACATAAACAACTACCATTGTTGCTTCTTCCCATAAGCACATAGGAAGATCTTGATCATGGATCATAGTCTTCACATCTTCCAGTATGGTTCTATTCTTCCATTCAGCTACATCGTTTTATTGGGGATCTTGATCCCAACATCTTTGCAGAAGCTCACAAACTATTTTGAGGTATATTCTTCTCCATTATCTGACCTGAGTATCTTAATCTTCCTTACAGAAGGGTTCTCTTATCAAGGCTTTGAATTCCTTGATCTTGTTGAACACTTCAAATATATCCAGGCCTTTTATGAGAATAATCATTAATGAATGATACATAGTATACATACCCATTAATGGAGGATGATGGCATTGGGCCACATACATCTGAATGGATAAGTTCTAGGACTCCTTCTGTCTTGTTGTCCCTCTTCGAATGACTGCTATCTCAATTATAGTCATCAGC
The DNA here is from genome assembly GCA_000966675.3 of Picea glauca. Taxonomy (NCBI): domain Eukaryota; kingdom Viridiplantae; phylum Streptophyta; class Pinopsida; order Pinales; family Pinaceae; genus Picea; species Picea glauca. Next base: position 225,294 of record JZKD02S1753204.1, read on the forward strand.
TTATCATGTGTACCTTTGAATCTTATTAATCTTGATTAATCAAACCTGGAGCCTTGTCCTCAAGAATGAGTGCTTTCTTTTCTTCTAGGTCTCCTTGAATTAAGTAACGAGTGCTTTCTTCAACCTGTCTATTGTACTAAAACAATACGCTATCTTGACAGAAGGTTAGGTTAGAGGATAAGCTCTATGATCAACTTTTAATCCTTCTAATAATTTGATCATACCTTCAACATGCAACACTAATCAAGATAATGTTATGACAAATATATGTATATCAGAATAATCACACCTGGGTTGCATCATTCCTCCAAATGTGTTGGATCTTGAGATCCTTCTGGATCTATGGCAAGAGATCCCTTCTCCTGCAAATACTCTTTAGGGTTTAACCATTAAACATATGTAATTACATACCTCTGATAGCATTTGCAGGTAGTGGTTCCATTTGGTAGCAGCGATAATCATTACCAACTCTTAAGAAAACTTTAAGGGTGATTGCAACTGGTTCTATGGCTGCAACTACAACTAGTACTGCAACTGCAACTGGTTCTGAGACTGCAACTGCAACTGCAACTTAGGGTTTTATGAGGAAACCCTAACTTTTCAAACTTCAAATTTTGAAATTCTGATCCAGGGGATAGATGCGCTGAACTGAGGTGTGTATGCTGGTGTAGTCAGAATTTTGAAAATCCAACTTTTAGCCCCTCAAACTTGATCTGCGGATTTCTGGATTGGTGCTTCTGGTTTTCTTGTACTTTTGGTACTCTGGTTTTCTGGTACTTTGTGAAACTAGGGTTTCACTTTTTGGGAGATCTAGCCACTGAAAAGGTGCGCTGATGATGCCAAATTGATCCTTAGGGGAGGGCACAACTTTCTAGATAGTTTTAGGGCTGAAAAGATTCACTTTTGAAAAACCCTAATTTGGAGGTACTACAATAGTGACATTTTTCCTCTTCTGAAATATGATTCCTTCAGCTTGTCTCTGATACCATGTTAATGTTTAAGTCATTATTATAGATGTTTGCATTTCATCATATAACAATATCATAATCCAAGATCACTGAGAAATACACAATCACAAGAGACACAACATTTATCCTGGGAAACCCTCTAGGGGAAGAAAACCCAACAAATCTTCCTTAATATAGATAGCCAATAGAATTCCAAGAGATCTCTATGCTAAAACAGAAATTCCTCTCCAAGATATTTGCTACTCTCTCTCTCCTTTGTCGGTAACAGATCAAAACTTGTCTCTCAAAGTGAGCAAGTGAGTTATGATCAAATGAGGCACTAGCCTCCTTTATTTATACAAGTTCTGGCACATGTGAAGTGTCTCTTCACTGGTAGGGCCAACTTTTCAATCTAGGTGGGTAAACCCACCTTTATTATATTTATGGGTCTCTTAATTAACTATTGGGGCCGACTTCTTATTCTGCCTATTACAATTGTCTTTTGACCAATCCACAAAAGGGGATTTGGTCCTATTACAATATCCGACATGATCAATCCACAATGGGGATTGATCCTATGAATAAAATATCAATAATAATAAGAATACTCTTTGCAGTTACATTATTTCAACAAAGACAAAGGGAACAACCACGTTCCTCCCAACCGTAGAACAAGGCAGCTAAATTACTTGCCCAATTCACCCCCTAGCCTGACCATGATTCCATGAGGGCAAACATGGAATCTCCTCCTCAGCAATGTCATCCCTTCTCTGTAGTTTTCTCCTTGCCTCACACTTAATGTTTAGTGTTCATAACAAAAAGTACACCGTAATTCTTCCTCCCAGCATACTAGGCAGCGTCTTGCCTCCTCACATATGCTATTTTATCCCACAATCTTTTTTCCTAGGTATTTTTCCCTCTCTTGGGATTTTCGCAGCTTTCTAAATCCCTATTTTTCAGGGGCTTCTAATGGCCAAGTCCTTGATTTTCCACTTGTAACAATCAGCCCAGAGGTATTTCCATCATGTTCCCCACTCATGGAGTCATGGTCAACTAAATTTAACATGGTTGTTCCATTTGTCTTCCTGTAATAATTAAACAATATTTTGTTTACATACAAGTGTCATAGTCAAATAGTTAGTTGGGTCAAATCAGGTCTTGGACCAAGAGTCATAATAATTAATTACAATTTATCAAATTCAAAATTTCAAATTTCCATAAATGGCAAAAATTTTCCAAATTCGAATTTACTAAAAACGGAATATTTTTCTAATAAATTTTGAATTTAAAAATACTTTATTTTTGGGGATGTACTATCCTCAATGTTCGTTCCTTTCTTGGAACAGGATTGGATGAGATTTCTGCAAATCTCCCTCCAACTACCAAGTGGCCTCCTCAGGGATAAAGTGCTTCCATTGCACCTTTACCTGAGTGATGGCTCTGTTCCGAAGTGTTATTTGTCTCTGGTCCAGAATGCACAAGGGTTCCACCTAGAACTTGCCTTCTAGTTCCACCTGCACCAAGTTCCAATCAATCATGTGAGTAGACTCATGAACATAATTTTTCAATAAAGAAATATGGAATACATTATGAATTCTTAAATTAGCTAGAAGTGCAAGTTGGTAAGCTATGGGTCCAATTCAAGGTAGTATTTCGAAGGGCCCACAAAACCTGGGTGCCATCTTGGCATAGTTACCGAGTTTAAGTGAACTCTTTCATGATTTAAATTTTAAGTACACATGATCTCCCACTTGAAATTCCAAGTGTCTTGTCTTCTGGTCTACATAGATCTTTTGTCTGTCATGTGCTTCCTTTAAGTTTTGTTGTACCTTACTTACCATATTTTCCATTTCTTGGAGCATCTCTGGTCCAACCATGAGTTTGTCAATCAGGTTATCCCAGCTAATTGGAGTCGTACATTTTCTTCCATGCAGTATCTCGAAGGGGCTTATCTTGGTTGAAGTTTGATACCCATTGTTATATGCAAATTCTACCAGATGTAGGTATTCCTCCCACTTGTTTGGTTTCGTTCTTACGTACATGCAGAGAATATCCTATACAATTTGGTTTTTTCTTTCAATCTGCCCATCCATTTGTGGATGATAACTCGTACTAAAATTCAAATTACCATTTAGCCTTGCAAACAATTCCTTCCAAAAAGAGGATGTGAATTTTACATCTCTATCTGAAATCACCATTTTAGGAATACCATGTAGTCTAAAAATTTCTTTCATAAATATTTTAGCAATGTTTATAGCTTTAAAAGTAGACTTTACAGGGATAAAGTGTGCAGACTTACTAAGTTTATCGATTACGACCATAATAGAATCATTCTGTTTTTTAGTTTTAGGCAAACCTATAATGAAATCCAGCGATATGGTCTCCCATTTCCATTCTGGTACTAGTAATGGTTGTAGTAGGCCGACTGGATGCTGGTGTTCGGCCTTAACCTACTGAAAATCTAGGCACCTAGGCAAGTATTCTATTGTTTCGCCCTTGATATTAGGCCAGTAAAATAGTTTTATAAGTGTTGTTATTGTTTTCTGGTATCCTGGATGGCCAGAATACAGTTTATTATGTACTTCATCCAAGACTATTAACTTCAATTCTGTTGAATCTGGTATGTAAAGTAAGTTTTTAAATCGTACTAGTCCCTTCTTGTCGATACTCAGATCTGGTTTATCTGAGTTTGCGGTATTGTTTTGTAATTCTACCATTATCTTTTTGTAATTTTCATCGTTAATACTTGTCGTCCTTATTCTTTGTTCCAAGTCACTATCTGTCCTGCTGATATTTATCTCATAACCCATGGACTTGTCTGCTTAATGTGTCTGCTACCTTATTTTCCTTACCCTTGATATGTCTGACCTCGAAGTCAAATTCACTCAAGAAGGCTAGCCATATTGCATGCCTTGCATTAAGATCTGGTTGGATAAACAAATATTTCACACCACTATTATCTGTCAATAGTAGGAATTTTCTGTCCATTATCTCATAATCCTTTCCATATAAACATTTGTACAATATGACACATTTTCCTAACATTGATTTGTAACAATATTTCCAAGATTTTTAGTTCATGAATACAATTCTATCTATATATTTTAGAGTATTAAAGTAGGTTTTCTTGAAAATATGTGAGTTTTGGTGCTAATTTAAAACTATTTAATTCCCAACACAAACACCTTCATGTTGTTCATGTGATAATGGTTTTCATAATTTCAAAAACCAATAAATGATATCCAAGGATCCTTCATTGTGTCACTTAAATGTTTTTTCGAGAGCATACCATGGGACACTTAGAATGCTTAGACAACACCAAAATTCAATATTTAATAACTATTATTGGGAAATATTATAGACATACCTTGTGTAGAAGAATTTTCCAAGGCATACTGGGGGAATTTGCATATTTTCCCCGCATAATGAACATGGTGAAATCCTCCCATGTACCAAGTAACATAGAAGTTTTCCTAGAAACAACATAGATTCACAAAATTAAATCTATTTGAATAAATTCAATTTCTTTGAAACTCAAGGTGCATAACTGGTTGTAATACCCTTGTTTCCCCCATCTTGTAAATATAGCTATAACTTGTAAAAATATTGTGGCAGACTGAGTATGTGTCTGGAGTTTCAAATTAACGCGAACCATGGATCTAGGAAGTCCATTGAGAACCCCTCTTAACCATCCAATCAAACAGTGGAGGAACTTGCATACAACATTTCGACGAAGTCCTATTTCGGGAGAATAGTGTTTCCATGACGCCAAAATCCTTGAATGTCGAGGCTACCAATTAACACAAACCATAGATCTAGGGGCGCTTCAAGATCATTCATGGTCGTTGTATCCACATTGCTTTCAGTTCAACGTTGACCACTTCGGGAGAAAAGGGGTGGTAAGAGAGTGGAACCTTCGAATCTCAAACTTGCAAAGTGACAGGAGTCATAGATATGAGGACCCTGTATGGACGTTCCTAACTGTCAAATCTAGACTGTGGTCAGCCCGACGCTGACCACCTCGAGAAAAAGGAAGAAGTCACACTTAAAGTAGGAAATGTTCCTTTAGAGATAAACATAACTTCAATAACCATGACATGGTGTTTCAGGAAATTCCCACAAGGTTTCCTTTTTCATGAGATCTCTGAACATGCCATTAAACTTACACCATGTAGTATATCTGCCAACATAAGGCCGTATAGATACC